>SNQJ01S0005642.1:69524-131256 GCA_010110895.2 Picea sitchensis | reverse complement strand
TGTTATATTTTGTTGACTGCATATTTTAACGTTAGAGAGAACAGTATGCGACTGCTAATGCATCGCTTTAATTCAATGCCTTATGCGGACAGGTGAAGTCGATTGCTTTACAAAGAGTCAGGTGGGCAGCTGTGTTGGTCCCAAGCAAGGAGTGGATAGATTCCAGAGGCATGTCCATTATGTGCTCCACTCGCGTGGTGCACAACCTGGCGAATCGAACATATAATTTTAGCAGACGCAGTTTTCGAAAGATTCGATTTGAAGCGTCCATTATTACTTGGAATTGTTTTTTATTTGTTCGCGCTCTAAGTATAAATATCCGTCTCGCCTCTGGCCATCCCTCCATACAGATTGAGATCTTCATCGCTTCCTCTGGGATTCATTACCTGTTAGATTTTATGCAGTTATTCATTCTTCTGAATATGAAGTTCGTGTAGCGTCTCGTATGTAAAGGTAGAGAGTGTTACTCGGCCAAGAATGACTTGCCCGCATCCTGTCGTGCAATATGGTTCCACAGACACATTACAGTCTGGCGGGCAAGCATTCTTGTCCCGGCATCGCTCTCTTCTTTTCATGCCAGGCCCTGCACGAGGACGGCGTTGCTTTTACATGTCAGATCATGATCATGGTGTTCACGTCGTTTTCGGAACGAAATAATTTATGAAGTAGCTCTCCATATTGCTGGCTTCTCAATACCATTCGTTGCGTTTCCTGCTCCAGTTAGGTATGGAAGTTGTTCAGGTCTCTTTCTTCACATGTCGCCATTGTCATGGATTTATAATGACTGGAAGTATCTTCTCATATTTTAATATGTAAAAATATTATCAGTATGATAAGCCAATAATATATGACGTTGTGGTGTACAAAATATCAATGAATTCATTCATGGGCTTCTAAGCTTATACTCAATTTTATTACTGGTACATAGTGCGTCAAGAGGGCAAAGTGAATTCCATATAAGTATAGTGCGTCAAGAGGACAAAATGAATTCCATCTAATCGAACATAGATTTCTTCGTAGTTTCTGCTTTGCAATATATACCCATATTATCACACGTTTAACTCTGCATGTGTTTTTCCATTTCATTTACTTGTAGCCAGTTTACTCAACTACCCATATGGATTTAAATGTTAAAAATAAGATTTTATTTATAATCTTATCAAATTTAAAGGCGTTCTTCTTGCTCTTGCTAACACTTCAGAATTTAACTAAATATGTACCAAAGTAACCTAAAATACAACCCGCACCTTTTCATACACTTTGATCTTTCCCATTTTTCTCGTATATGCATTAGAATTATTATGTTACTTTTAGGTAGATTAATTTAATTTTTTCAAATTTCTTCGTAACTTTTAGGTAGATTAATTTAATTTTTTCAAATTTCTTCGTATTGGATCATTTGTCATTCATATAATAAATATTTTGCTTCGAAAATAGAGAATGAAAATATGTTCGCACGAATTCTACTATGCGTTTATGCCATGTGTGTTTTGATTGCAATCTGCTATCTTCACCATTTACATGTCTGTGGCTTATTCTCAGGTGTTAAAGCCTTCCATCAAGGCCTCATCTGCAGTAGAGTTCTAGTTCTTTTTGGCCCACTCACCCACCCACCCACTAATAATTTTATCTGTTCAGTGACGTGATTCCTTTTTTGAGGACCACTACTCCAGCCCAGCCCAGATGCAACTCTTCGAGGATCTGGTTCGTTTTGGCTCCCACGCCCACCTAACGTGATGCAGAAGCATCGCTCCCACTCACCCAGCCAAGTCAGCAGCCAGCGCAGCCAAGGAGGGATGGAGCAGGTCCCGAGGAGAGAGGGAGCAGCCCTTCTCATTTTCTTCAAATTTTAAAAAGTTTGATGTATTAAATTTGAATTGTTGCTGTAATGCTTGAGGAAGGCAGAGCCATTGTATTTGTGGAAGGAAAGTGTAATCGCCTCAAAATGTCCAAGAGGTGGATGCATATGGATTTAATGTAGTTCGGTGAATCTTAGAGCTTAGGGGATCTAGATCCGATTTGGATCAGTTGTAAATTAAATGTAGTTTAATGAATTAAAGCTCTAGAAGCCCCTATTTTGTATGAGAATCAATGTTTTGACCATTCATTAGGAAAGAGAGTATTAGAAGGAAGAGAAGAGGAGAGGAGAGCCTTGTAAACATGGTAAAACAATGTAAAATATTCACAATTAATAGAAATTTGAGTTTTATTTTAGAGTATCTCTATGTGAAGTCTGTGAATGTCGGTGCATGTTTGTGAATACCATGAGTGAATGCATGTTTCTCTTTGTAGGAGCATTTGAATTCCATGTCTATGTGAGTTTGAATAATCTATAGAGCTCAGGAGGTCAGGGCAAGGTGTGCGTAGAGCCAGCGCAAGGACTGCGTCTACACTCAGAGTAGTGCAAAAGTTCAAGGGAAAGGTGAGTGAAAGGAGTTTACACCTATAGACTTTTCAGAGGAGAAACCCAGAGGGGAAGAAGTGCAAGGAGTGTGCGGACAGTAACAAAAGGTTTCATAGGAAGAAGAGTGTGGGTGCCAGGGGGGAAGAACGAGTCACTTGAAGAATAAAGGGTCGAGCCCCTTTTAAAGTTTGAAGCAATTACAAGCTCGGGAGGATTAACGACCCGATGCAAGGAGTGCCCTAAGGACTATTATAAAGTCCAGAAAACCTCATGAGAGACAATGCAAGGTGTGCATAGACTCAATGCAATGTGTGCATAGGCCATTTCTTTCTAAGGATTAGAGCTCAGAAGGGATAGAGCCAAGTCTGCAGCGAGTTAGCACAAGGAGTGCGCAGGCCAATAATTCTAAGGGTCAAAGCTCAGGAGGGATGTGCAAGTGTATCCAAAGGATCACTTCATCTAAGAGACAAAGATTACAAGAGATAGTGAATCGTAGAGTTCCCAGATGGAGCTCAAAGAATTGCAAAAAATCCTTTGGCAACGATGAGACGGTCTAGATTACTTGTTTGGTCCCCGAATTACCCGTGAACTGTCGATTGTGCCCACATATCTCAGTCGTATATCTGGTGGTCAAGTGTGAGCCGTTATATCTCTGAGTCTAACCATTGAAGTTGGCAATGAAGTTGGCAATGTGTAAGGATAGGGTAAGACGGACAACTTTTGGTGAAATCACTTTATGACCGGAGTCCCGGAGTACCGAATAGAACCTTTTGGCTAAACAGTGGGTCCTAGCCTGTGGTCGCATGCCCATTCTGTACGAGAAAAAAAGGCATGTGCAAATGAAAAATTTAGGGGTCTGTGGTGATCCCGAGAGAGCCATTCCGGCTCTTGCATGTGAACGACCCTAGACTGGGAGGTGGCGTGTTTGCATCAGAGTGGTACAAGAGCATATTTTTGTCTACAGAGATCAGGCAAAGGGAGGAGAAACATAGTACTAATGCTCTGTAAGAATTGTTTGCAGGTGTGAGAAGACAATAAACAACCAGGAGGGTTGTAGGAGGAAGCCAATGGTTCTCTCGGTTGCAGAGAAACAAAAGAAAACAACTAGGTGGGATCAAAGAAAGAACCAGTTGCATTCTAGGAGCAGATAAGAGCATGTGGAGCTCTTAAAGGTGGCAGAAGGAACTTTGAGAGGAAGGAGAACCGTGGAGTTCTCAACGAGAAGTGAGCACTGAAGTGCAACATCCAAGTGAGCAAGAAGTGCTCAAAAGAAGGAGCGAGCACAAGGTGTGTTCCTACATGTAGTTTTGGTGTAAAATCTTAGGGTTCTGGTGGAGTGAACCAAGATGCTAAGCGAGGAGAGGCTTGGCAGAGGATGACTGCAACTGAGTTTCCAGGAGGGTAAGGGAGAAACAAATGGATACCGTAGACCATATACAAGAAGTCTTTACGAAGGCCATAAAACAACTTGGGGAAAAAATGAGCACCATGGAAAAAGCTAAGAAGAAGATGAACAAAGAGGATATAGATAAAGAGCTCAAGAAGATGAGAGGGGAGCTTGTCAGATTGGAGCTATAGGGACAAAGAAGGAGGAAAAGAATCTGAAGGAAAGGATGGAGCATGAAGCTGTTAGTTTATTGGCCAACCATGGATAAAGTATGCTTCTATTTGAAGAACAAGAAGAAAGAGGAATACCTCAAAGTTCTAAAGCAAAGAATGAGTCCTTCGGAGTAAGAGGAGAGAGAGTGACTCAAATATCATGAGTCCAAGGGATGGCCATAAAAAAAGGAGATGGAAAGAATATGTGAACCTAAGGATGGAGAAATCCTTGATGGAGTTGATGATTATGAGAGATCCATTGAATATCTCATAAAATGTCAGGAGGGAAGAAAGTAGATGTTAGAGTTCCAGGGGGGCAAAGAGAAGATGAGACTTTTTGATAGTTTCAACAACTCAGTGAGGGGTTCCATTCAACATGTGTAGGTGATGATAGGGGAGGAAATTGATCAAAAAGGAGTGGTGACAGAGAAGGGAGGAAGAGGCAGTAGAAGATCCTCACGAGTATGAAGACTTGTGTGGGGTTGCAGACTACATGAATGAAGATGATGAGAAGTCGAGAACTTCAAATCTGAAAGAGAAGGATCATAGCTGCATTCTTATCATAGTTTGGATAAACATATCCCTTCCAACAAGCCCAACAAAGGAAAATGGAGGTGTTGCACATGAGGAGGTAATAAAGGAGGCATCCAAGGAAGATGCCTAAGGGCCAAATGTTTTTGAAGCTAAAAGGTTGTGTGTGATGGAAGGTGTAACAAAAGGACAACCATTGAAGACTATGAAAGAAATGGAAGGAGATGAATAGAGGATGGAGTTCGTTAGAGAGAAAGAGGAGGAAAAAGGAGAGACATGTTCCCAAATTTTAAAGGTAAGAGAATACAAAAACCATGTTCTGATGGTAGGGGAGATTGAAGTATCTCTTCGAAAGGGCCCATGAGGAAATTCCAATGAAGATGTTTCTTGTAAGGAGGTTCACAGATAGCCCATAGAGCCTATCATTTTAGAAGGAAATAGGACGAGAGAAGAATAGAGTTAAGAGGAAATTATCATGGACGGAAGCAAGGGATAAGAACAAAGGATAACTCTAGAATTGGCATTTGCAATAGAAGAAAAAGAAAACAACATGGATTTTGTTGATCAATGCAAGGAGCTTGAATATCTGGAGGAGATAATAGTGAAGCATGGGAGGCTCATCCAACAATTCAAGTTGGAATTTGATGAAGAAGAGGAGGTGCAATGGTAGCAAAGCATACTGCAAGAGAAGGGCCAACCAAAGGACAGTTTGGACAAAGAAATTGAAGAGATAAGGAGGTCGATGTTAAAATCATCCAAGGGGACTGTCCACAAACTTGAGTTAACATAGAAAGAATGCATTGGAAAACCAAATAGGGCACAATAGCATAATATGTGGAATCCAGGAGAGTTACTAGAAGTAGTAGAAAGGAAACATCAACAATAGTGGAGAGTTTGGGATACTGGAAGATTTCAACAGTAGCAGAGTTACTAGAAGTAGTAGAAAGGAAACATCAACAATAGTGCAGAGTTTGGGATACTGGAAGATTTCAACAGTAGCAGTAGGAGATCCATGAGTATGGGCTCATGATTTTGTTAGCAGAGTATTTTGATGCAACAACATTGCTCCCACTCATCCAATCAAGTCAACATCCAATGCAACCAAGGAGGGATGCAACAGATCGCGAGGAGAGAGGGTGTAAACCTTCTCATTTTGTTCAAATTTTAAAAAGTTTGATGTATTAAATTTGAATTGTTGTGGTAAGTCTCCATGAAGGCAAAGCCATTGTATTTGTGAAAGGATAACATAATCACCTTAAATGGAAGATAGGTAGATGAATCCAACAATATATGGAGTTAATTTAATTAGGTGAATCATAGATATTTGGGGATCCATATCTGATCTACATTAGTTGTAAATTAAATGTAATTTAATGCATTAGGTGAGGAAGGCTCGAGAAGCCCCCTATTTTGTATGAGAATGAATGTATTGAGGATTCCTTAGGAAGGAGGGAATTAGAAGGAAGAGGAGGGAGAGGACATGAGAAAAGAGTTGAGACTATGTTTGCATTCCATCCTTGTAAACATTGTAAAACATTCACAATTAATAGAAATTTGAATTTTATTTCTGAGTATCTTTATGTGTCTATGTGAATGTCTGTGAATTTCTGTGCATGTTTGTGAATACCATGAGTGCATGCATGTTTATCTTTGTAGGAACATTTTAATTCCCTATCTGTGTGAGTTTGATTAATCTATAGAGCTCAGGAGGCCAACACAATGTGTGCGTACAACGAGCGCAAGGAGTGCACCTATAGTCACAGTAGTGTAAAATCACAAGGGAAAGGCCAGTGGAAGGAGTTCACGTCTATAGACTTTATAGAGGATAAATCTTAGGAGGGGAGAAGTGCAAGGAGTGCACAGACACTAGATGAAAATATCATAAGCTCCAGAAGAAGAGTATGGGTTCTAGGAGGGAAGAAGGCGTCACTTGAAGAACAAAGGGATGAGACCCTTTTAAAGTTCGAAGAAATTACAAGCTTAGGAGAAATAGTGACCTGAAGCAAGGAGTGCGCTAAGAATTGTTATAAAGTCCAGAAAATATAAGGAGAGACAGTGCAAGGTGTGCATAGAGCCGATGCATTGTGTGTAGAGGCCATTTATTTCTAAGGATTAGAGCTCAGAAGGGATAGTGCAAAGTTTGAAAAGAGTTAGCGCAAGGAGTGAGAAGACCAATAATTATAAGGGTGAAATATCAGGAGGGACGCGCAAGTGTGCGTCGAAGATCACTTCATGGAAGCAACAAAGCTTAAAAGAGATAGCAAAGAACATAGTTCCCAGACGGATCTAAGAGAATTATAAAACATCCTTAGGTAAGGATTGGACGGTACATATTACTTGTTTGGGCTCTGAATTAGCTGTGAACCATCAATTTTTCTCACAAATCTCAGTCGTACATATAGTGGTCAAGTGCGAGCTATCAGATATCCAAGTCATTCAGACTTTGGGGATTTGTCCAGTCGAGATAGTTGGGTTATTTTCGAGAGGCCCAGAGTCCAAAATTCTTGCGAACCATCAATATGGGATCCTGGATATAACATAATGCATATATCCAAGAGAGCATGAATCCCCACCAGTGGTCCACTATCGGGCAAGATGGATCTAACTGTTGAATTTGTCAAAGTGGAAGGATAGGGTAAAACCTAGAACTTCCGGTCAAATCACTTTATGACCAAATCTACCCAGTAAAGACTCTGGGTGTTTATTGAAGTGTTATGTTTGGGGTGAATCTCCCAGAGATCTGGAGTTTAGGAGTGTTGAATAACAAATTTTGGATAAGGACTAGGTCATAGCTTGTGGTCACATGCCCATTTTGTCAAAGAAAAATGGCTTGTGGAAAAGAAAATTTCATGGGTCTGTGGAGATCCTGAGAGAACCATTCTGGCTCCTGTGTGTGAACGATCCTAGACTAGGAGGTCATGAGTTTGTGTCACAAAGTCCTTCTATCTCTCTAATCTAGGTTTACATTTGAGTTTTCCACCTCCACTATGACAATTTTCAGTATTTTTTGTAGGTGAAAGCACTTATTTCCTTGTTATTCATGGAATCTTGCCGAGAGTCCACTCTAGAGAAGCCTGCAACTTCTTATTCTTGCATCATGACTGGACATCTCCAAGTTTTCCAAGAAATGATGCATCCCCCATATGGAAGTTCATTCTCCATTTTTTTAGTTGGACATTTGAATCTCTCCCTGGTTATGGAAGTCTCATCAAGGGTGAACAAATAGATTCAAATTTTCTTCAAATCAATCCCAAGCATGTCATAAGTAGAACATTTAATCCTTGTTGAACTAGAGGTAGCTGAATTGGCATTGGAATCACTAGGTATATTTTGATCATTACATAAAACACAATGATGATGGTTTTGGTGGCTCCACTAACGGAGAAATCACTACTTGGGAGGTAATTTTCCATGCACTCTTCAATCACTTCTATCCTCTTGGCTACTAGGAAAATTAATGAGTCATTGGCAATCTCCAAGTCAGCCTACTTTCCAATATATCGATTCCAAATTAGTATAGGTGAAGAGGAAATATTTCTCAAGTTCAATTCCGATTTATTTTCCTTTTTAAGGAATGAAGTTCCGTTATTTTGGATCCCCACATTGGACAAGTCATTTATCTATGCCTTGGAGAATGAATGCAAGTTGGAAAACATGCCTTATTTCCATAGTATTGTACCATCACTGAATATTCCTCATCCTCCAAACCTTCCTTACTACCACCCCTTCTCACGCTCCTTCTCTCACTCTCATAGTTGGTGTCACAATCATAAGAACCAATCTTAGTTTACTTATGGTAACCAACAATTTCAAGACCATCCTGAATGTGATGTGGTATCTCTTTCAAATCCTACCTATACCAATGATAATATCGCCTTGATTTCTTGTGGTTATACCTAACTAATCATGATCCATGAGGATCTAAGGAATTTTCATAGAGGTCCATAAGGATCCAGAATGCTCATAGATGTCTAGAAGGATCTGAAATGCTCACATAGGTACCATCTCACATGACACATACTGTATGATCATGCATGTGATGTGGCACTCACATAGTGACACATGAAAAACAAGTGACATGGCATGACCGATTGGTAGGTGACTGTGAAGATTATACAAGTCCATGTGGACCAATCAATTATTGACTTGTGGCACAAGGGGACCAATGTGAGGTTACCACATGGAATCCTCCCATTGGCCATTATGGTGATGGTTTATTAAAATATTATGGAAGTTAACAAGGGTCGAACCCGTGACCTCCCAAAGTCTTAACAAAGCCTTCATTACCATCACACCACTAAATTAGTTCTTAACCATATGTGGTGGGAAATATATTTAAATTTTCTTAAAGTTTTGTTTGGAGAGAAAAGCAGTCCAGGTCTAAGCCCCCAACCCCTGTTAATTGTATTATCCCATATGTCCACACTCCAACAAATTGTAAAGGGGGATAATGAAATATATAACCAACATGTACTAACATATGGTTATAACCATAACCATATTAAAATGGTTATAATTATACAACAACAAAAAAATAACCAACAAATGTCTATTTATGGTGGATCGAACCCGGAACCTCCGGGCGATATTATGGGGTTCTAACCACTACATCATAATTACCACATGTTACAAAGATGCAACCATAATTAGTATTAAGTTGCATTAGATTGTGGATGGTAAGTTTTATCCCCTGGCTATTTAATGGTGCGAATCCCAATAATTGCACACATTCCAATGGCATGGATCCCAAAGTATGCACATATCCTGAGGTATAGTAAAATGTGCACTACAAAGAAATGCATGCTGGGAAGCATAAGTTTATGTTTTGCATGGAAAAGTGTGTCATAAAGTAGATAGTCCACACCTAGGCCAATTTACTCATTGGATTAGTTTTTTTGCAAGGATCATGAATTTAAATTTTGTTTTGTGATCATAGGTCATTTGTAAAAGTTTTAGTCCAAATTTTCATTAATGATCTCTTAAAACATCGTTTTGAGTGTTGAAGAGAGTGTAATTGAGCCTGGTTGGAATTTGGTTGACTTTATACTCAAATGTTTTAGAATTTCGCAAGGATTTCAATGGTGAAATCATTTTTTGTTTTGTTTTGAGTAGTGAAATTACAGAGAGTCCATTAAACTGGATTTTTGTAATCCCATGTTGTATTGTAATTTGGTATTTTAAGATGACGAAGAACAATCATACTATCTAAAGGGACTCTGAAGATGAATTAATATATCTGATATACATATGTAATTTGAGTTCTCTTATTTTATGCGTTTTTATCTCATTAGTCTTCAAGTTATTCATCAATATTATTTAATTTTATGGACAAATAAGCATATTCATGTGTGTTTTTGCAAATAGTGAAGACATCATTTATATTATGAATGTGGTCAAATGTTTATGTGTATTTAAGATTTATTTTAACATCTAAATATTTTTGGATTGAGTTGGTATCGGAGTGAGGTTTGACGTTTATTTTTAAGTCAATGCTTACGAGTTCTAAGTATAAGCAAGGTGAAGGAAAACTTGTTCGTTATAATCCTAAAATTGGTTCAAGGGGATTCACTTGAAGAGGATAAATGGAGCCTGAAGATGTTCTTTCTGAGGCTGATAAGGAGTTTCAAAAAATGTTCGTTGAGATGATAGCCATGGTTTAGGAATTGAGGGAAGACCTAGAAAGAAGGAGAGCAACTCCTCATAAAAATGAAGGTGGTCAAGTTGAAACGATGGTAAAATGTAAAGGAGAAGGTGAAGGTGAATAACCTCCAGGGTCTCCTTCATCCCCGTCATCAACATCATCGTCGTTGTCATCATATTCTTCTTCCGATGAAAGTAAACTTTCTTCTCATAAGAGGAAAAAGATTCAGATAAGAAGTCTTTTCGTTCTCATGATCTACCTTTGTTAAAGCTCAGTATAAAGTTTGATTTTCCTACTTATGATGGAGAGTTGAATGAAAAAAAGTTAAATAATTGGGTCAATCATATTGAAGTGTATTGCAGGGTACACAAAATCATACAAGATACTTTAAAGATACAATTGGATACTCTTCTCCTGACCATCATAATTTTGATATGGTGGGAGAGTGAGATACATGGTGATATTATTCAACATGGTAAACTCATTTATTCATGGATTAAATTTACTATTGCATTAAGAAAACAATTTTATCCATTAGCTTATATGAAACCATCAATGATTTCTTTTCAACATCTGAGACACTGGGAAAAGGGGGAAATATTCAATCTTATACACATGAATTCAAGAGGAATCCATTATCTTTGGGAATTCCAATACATATTCTGAGACTCTTCTAAAGTATATCCATGGTATGCATTCATATATTTGCCATACTATATTGATGTTTAATCCTATTAATATTGACAAAGTATTAGTACAAACTTCTTATCTTGAAGACAACAAAGGAAAACATGTTGTTGAATAAGTGTCAAGGGAGACACATGAATTCAAAAATAACTCAAAGGAGAAAGACAAGAGTAAGAAGGAAACTATAGTGAAGAGGGATGCAAAGAAAAATATTACATGTTCTTATAGTGAGAAGAAAGGACATGATGAGAAGCATTGTTGGAAGTTGCATCCAGAATTGAAACCAAAATGGGCTCAGTCTAGAAAGCGTAAAAAGTAGAACATGACCATGGATTAGGATCTTGCATCATATTCCAAGGAGAAAACCAATGTTATAGCCATCACAATAAAAGGTAAATATTCTTTTGCAAGTTTCATCTCTCATACTTATTCTGTAAATTATAAACTAATTCTTGATGTACAAGGAAAAGAAAAGATGTGTTTCATTTACAAGTTATCTCAAAGCACACTAAGATTGATACACTTTTTTATAGTGGATCATGAGTGAATCTTATCTCAAAGTAGGTTGTTTAGAAGTTGGGATTGGAAACTAGGCCTCATGTGAGACCATATCATTTGGGTTGGATTTGTGATAATGCTCAAGCACATGTAACTAAGAAATGGAATTTACAGTTTGTGATCACATCTAGTTTCATTGATGAGGTAGAGTTAGACATGCTTCCACTTGAGATTTGCAGGATGGTTTTGGGTAGTCCATACATGTATGACATGAAGTCCATTTTCTATAGGGAGTAGAACAAGTATCATATCTTCAAGGATGAGATTAATTTCATTATGAGAGCTCATTAAATGAAGACGAATTTGACAATTGTCATTACAAGGAATATTATATCTAATGCTAGTATCCAAGATCTAGATTTACATCCTATGATTGAAATAAAAAAAGGTCGTTTGGTTGATATTGTTCTTGTTAATAAGGGAAGATATGTTGATGGTTCATTCTCTTTCGCATCTTTATATTCATTTTTGTTTTTTAGTTTAATACTAATAGTGGATTATGGTTGGCTACTGCAACAATCAGTGTCAGAGTTTCTAAATTTAAGAGAATGGTTAAATTGGTCAACACTATTGTTTTAGTCTTCATGATGGTTGTGATGAGTTAGGTGCTCATTATCCAAGAAATATTGATGGATGATACTAGATAAGTGAGACAAAAGCATTCTCACTTCATTTCTGAATAATCCATATTTTTGGATGTCCAATTTTTTTTTAGTGGGGAGGTATGATCCAATATGATCTAAGGAATGCTCAAAGAGGTCCAGAAGGATTCATAATGCTCACAGAGGTTCCAAGGGATCCATAAAAGATCAAAATTTGACTGTCTCAAAATTTTGAGACAAAAAAATCATTACGTACAACACATCGTTATATTTACAATGGTGCAAATGACAAGTCAAATGGACGTCATATGCGAAAGATATGAGCGGTCAAAGTTGAAGTCAAATTAGGAAAAAAGTCAAAAGTATGACATGTGTCACCATTGCAAGGGTGGTACATGGAACATACCATACAATTGTATGGGTGACAAGGCACTCTCACATAGTGACACATGGTAGGAAGGTGATGTGGCATGATCAGTTGGAAGGTGACTGGGAAGATCGTACAAGTCCAGATGGACCAATCAATTGTTGACATGTGGAATGAGGGGACAAATGAGAGACTTTCATGTGGTAACTTCTCATTGGCCATTATGGCTATGGTTTATTAAAATATTATGGGAGTTGACAAGAGATGAACCCGTGGCCTCCCAAAGTCTTAACAAAACCTTTGTTACCATCACACCACTACATTAGTTTTTAACCATATGTGGTGGGGAATATATTTAAATTTGTTTAAAGTTTTGTTTGGAGGGAAAAGGGGTTGATGGATAAGCCCATATTACCCTAGTCATTGTATTATCCCATACTTCCACACTCAAGCAAATCGTGAAGGGGGATAATGAACCATATAACCAACGTGTACTAACATATGGTTATAACCATAACCATATTAATATGGTTATAGCTATAGAACAATTAAAAAAAGAGAACAAATGTTTGTTTATGGTGGATCGAACTGGGGTCCAGGAACCTCCGGGATATATTCCGGGGTTATAACTACTACATCGTAGTTACCACATGTTACGAAGATTCTTCCATAATTAGTATTAAGTTACATTAAATTGTGGATGGTAATTTTAGCCCATGGCCTATCTAATGGTGTGGATCTCAAGACTTGCACACATTCCAATGCACTTGGATCCAAAAATATGTAGAAATACCGAGGTATGGTATAGTACAGACTACATAGAAGTGCATTCCGAGATTGAATAAGTTTATGTGTTGCATGGAAAAACATGCCATAAATTATATTGTCAATACCTACTCAAGTTTATACTCGTTGGATTCATTTGTCCGCAAGGATCATGAATTTGAAGTTTTTTTGTGATCATAGATCATTTGTCAAGGTCTCAGTCCCAATTGTCATTAATGAGATCTTAGCACATTGTTTTATGTGCCAAATAGGTTGTAATTGAGCCTGTTCAGAATTTGGTCGACTTTATACTCATTTTTTTCATAATTTCACAAGGATTGCAGTGGTGAACTCATTTTCATGTTTTGAGTAGTGGAATTACAGAGATTCCATTAAATTGGCTTTTGTAAGACCATGTTATATTGTAATTTGGTATTTTGAGATGATGAAGAACAACTATACTATCTAAAGGGACTTTGAAGACAAAGTAATATATGTCATCTACATATATAATTTGAGTTCTTTTATTGTTTGTTGGGTTATCTCATTATTCTTCAAGTTTTTCATCAATATTAATGAAGTTTATGGACAAATAAGCATATTCACATGTGTTTTTGCAAATATTAAAGCGATCATTTATATTCAGAATCTGCTCAAATGTTTATATGTATTTAAGAGTTATGTTTACATTTAAGTATTTTCGGATTAAATCATGAACACATATTTATCCATAATTAATAAAGAATCAAATCACCTCTGTGATTCTTGATAATGGTAATTAGAAGACTCCCATTTTTCATTCCTTTGTCATGTATCTCCATATCCCCACCATAACCTGTCCATTCCCTTATCATCTAAGTTGGGTTAAAAATCAAGAACCCTAATGTTCCACCACTTTTTCTATTAACACTTTTCATGATGCAAATCATTATGATATGACAGTCCCTGATTGCTCTTATTTAATTTTTTGGATTCCATATCAACATAAAGGTAGTACCAAATATGATTTCCACTATAATACTTATCAAATTTTTAAAGATGAAATTTTTTATGAGATCACTTTCTCCACCCTTTCATAGTTTTTTTTTAGTTTTCCTAAACAAATATCTCTCTCTTTGTGTAGTTTGTCTAGTTAAACCAAATAATAATTTTAGGCCTCCTCTACCCAACATGTAACCCATTAGTACATTGGTTATTTTCCCTTTAAGTGGCCAAATTTGAGCTCTAAAATGAGGTCCTCCTTGATTTCATCCAAATTCAATGTAGTTCTTCCCCTTACAATGCCCCTACATTAATTATCCATAAGAATGAATTACATGAGTGGTTCCTTGTCACATATTACTTTTCTTTCAATATGATCAGTTAATAATTGCTATATATTACCATGGATTGATGATTGACTAGACCAACTTAAGAATGAAAAATATTTCACCTGGATGGACTTAATGGGAAGCTATCATCAAGTGTTTATAGAACCCAAGGATGCTTATATAATTACCTTCAAAGATAAGTTCAAGTGGTATGAATGTTTTTTATAACATTTGAGCTTTCTAACACTCCTTTTACCTTCACTTTGATTAATGGTATTTTTTTTTGTGTCTTGTCCATTTCATTATTGTGTATCTAGATGAAATTCACATTTCCAACAAAACATGAGAGGAGAACCTACAACATGTGTGCTTGGCATTGGAGCTATTTCAGACACATAAATTGCATGTTAATTACAAGAAGTATTATCAAGACTAACATCTATTGTTTGGGTTTTTTTATTGATTAGGTTTTTATCCATGCAAATCTTACCAAAGTACGTGCACTCATTGGCTTGTGAATCCCCTTCACTGCTACTTCCTTGAAGAGTTTTCTCGGAGGCATGAAATTATATCTTCTGATATCACATTGCCCACTCCCTCAATTAGTTATCCAACAAGATTAATTTTAAATGGATACATACAATGGATGAATTATTTTAGAAATTTTAGGAAACACTTTGTTTTGAGCCTATTCTATGCCTTCCATATGTGCAACAATCAATTGAAATGGAGGCATATGCTTCACAATATGTCATTCGGGCTATAATAAAATAAGGAGGTCACTCGATGACCTATAATTTTAAGGCCTTGACAAATGACCAACTCAATTGTAGAACTTATCAAAATTCTAGAACTTATGATAAGGAATTCTATGCTCTCATGCATACTTTGTATTGGCATCATTACATTTTGGCAAGGAAACTATTTTTTACCCTGATCACTATATGTTAATATTTTTAAATTCGCAATCCATGATCCATGATCAATGACATATTAAATGGGCATCTGACATATAATGGTTTTATTTTTCATTAGATATAATATAGGGAGCTCAACTAGGTTGTAGACATGTTGAGTCTCCCTTCAATTTGGGTCATCAACATTTTGGATGTTCATTTGTGGCCTATTAAGATAGGAAACAATGTATGTGTTATTGATGTGGGATTGGGCCTGATCCCTACTAGTTTAATAATTACTAGTGGTTATCCCTACTAGAGTTATCCCCTTGGTTAGCCCTACTAGTGGAATAATTACTTCCATTAGTATTCCTTAGAGTGGAGAAAATATATGTGTACAAATACCACCTATTAATTTGAGTATTTAAACTTTATTTACTAGTCGTAGGATATTAGTAGGAGGCATTAGTTCCCCATATATCAAATTTCCCTTTGAGAGTGGAAGCATTCACATATCTATACCATCTATTGGGAGTAAGTAATTCCTTCTTTAGGAAGCCCTTTTGGGATAATATTTTTTTCCAACATGGGATTTCCTTTTGGTTGAACTTTTAACACAAATACTAGATATCAAAATCCCTCATATTTCATCTATGGTAGTGGAAATGACATAGGGGGAAATTACAGAAATGGAAATATGTCATGGATTGGGATTCCTTGGTACTCCTACCTAACCCATAGAGTGTCATTGTTTCCCAATCTATTTTCCTAGAAATTAAATATTTGCTTGATTTTTAACATTTACAAATGACCCTATGCAACATAATATGACATGGTCTCCTATATAGACCAAGTTTCCCTTGAACATTCCATAATTTGAGGGAAATCCTAAACAAGACTTGTGAAATCATGTTATGAATTTCCATTTGTGCTATTCATCAAAGTCACTGATGGATGGAATTATTCATCTGTGTATTTTCTATGAAACCTTGAGATTGGTTGCAACAAAGTGGTATATTGAGTCGCCATGCACTTCCCCCCCCAAAATTTATCTTTCGCAACAATTTTTTTTTCACACTTTTAGTTGTTGATTTGGTACAAGATTGGGAAAGATATTGTAGCATTTCTTAGATAGAATACCTCCACCAATGTCCCTGATCATATTCCTGAGTGGATAAAATGACATCATATTATTAGATCCCAAATCCTTTATTTTGTATTGGATGATTGGTTCATAAAGTATATGTTACCAAGAATTACCAAAGATGTCACCTTGTCAAGCGGAGTGAAAAAGGAGGAAGCTATTTTGAAAGATTGGTAGCTAGATTTGAATTATTCAGAATCAAAAATATCATATGAAATTATTCCTAGTGCACTGTGTTGAGAAAGTGACCCACAAAACCAATGCCAAGATACCATGTTGATGGTGTGATTAGTTATATTAGAAATGCTGTCTCTTGCTGGTGTATAAATATGTTTAGTATATTACACTCATTTATATGTCAATCCTAGATTTGTAATAAAAAGAGTTGTTACACTATTTGTGCTGAGAACATGTAACCTACCTATGTTTTTTGTATTTAGATCAAGCAGGAAATAATTAATAACATAACACTCTTTTTCTAGAATTTCTTAATTCTTCACACAACTTTAAACTCATGAGATAAAACTGATAACAAAAATTCTCAAACAAACACTCAATTGAAAATCCTCTTGCTTAGATGACAAGTCTGTTCATTACAGGATCATGAAATGAAGAGATGAACTTAATATCTTGTTCCCTATAGCAATTGAAAACAATAATCAACAATCCACTTTATTCACTCTTAGACAAAGATCAATCATAACTCTATTCAATTCAATCAAACCTTGTTTAGTACAGGGAACAACCAACATGATTGAGAGACTTCACTATGTGGAACATGAAGGTAAGAGATGAAGTCTTATGGTTCATGTACCTACTAATAACACCACAATTACAAACTCAAAACAATAATATTCTCTTTCTTAACAATCCCACACATCAAACTCTTATCAATGAAATGTTAATCTGCAGAAATGGAAAGGGAGCTATCTACTCTGCCCAATGTATAATTACTCATGCTGATTCAAAATCAAGTGGCTCTGTACTGAAATTAAAATTCATTTGAAATCATTTAAATCACACAACTGTTAAATGTTAACACTCACACACTCACACAAAACATCTACATGGAGGTTTACCTTGGTTGGGGTAGTGGGCCCTTTCCGAACCAACAAGGTACCTTTAAAGAGATAATAGACTAAAATGATTTACTCGTGCTCATGAATTGCACAGTAGATCATTTGTATTCCTTCAATTTGTAGATTGAATCAACAGTTCAACATTTCGTACATTATGACAATATGTATCATTCTTTACTTGCTACTTACTTCATTACACCATTACTTATTATCCTATTGCTTGTAAAAAATATCTAATAAAGAAGGTGAGATGTTAATACCAAGATCTAAAGATAATTATCAATTAGTTTTAAAATGTCACAATTGGCAATTCATATTGAATCTCTAGGGATGGACTTCATCCTCATGACACGAAGTGCATGAGTGATAAAGTCTATCGTGATCCCAAAAACTACTTCAAGAGACTTCTATCCAATTGAATTCTTGGAATCTCCAGCAACATACTCGTTCAACATGTAAATCCTATAGACATGGGTTTAGTACTGGATGAACACAGTCACGACCATGACTATCGGATCAGGTGCAAATGAAGTACCAAAGCAGGTGCAAGACTGGTACCAGATGCAATACTGAGTGTGTTGGTTCCAGATGCAATGGTAAGTTGTGCTGGTACCAGATGTAATGCTGAGTTTTGCTGGTACTAGATACGACGATGTGCGGGTACCTGAATAAATATTGAGCGGGTAGTACCAAAAGAAGCCTTGTGTAGTACCAGAATAGGTGGAACATCGGTACCAGAATTGGTGGAGCATTGGTATCGAATTAGACATGGTATCGGATCTAGTGGAGTACCGGATCTAGTGGAGTACCAGATCCAATGGAGTACTAGATCACGCTATGGTTACAGTACGACATTAGTGAAGTACTGGATGAAGCTTCTTAAGAGTCAAATTGATTAGGAACATACATAATCAATCATTTAATCAAATTTAATCAAGAAAACTAAACAAATCATGCCTTAATCATAAGTTACCTCTTTATTCATATGGACAAGGTTATCAAGTGGATTTGTGGAGGAAATAGTCAATTATATACACATAGAATAGGTAAAATAGGCTCAGATAGAGGGTAATATAGGATACTAGAAGTGTCAAAATGGAGACTCAACATTTCCCCCATGCTAAATTCATTGCATTTCCTCATGCAACAACATCAAAACTAATACTCAAAACTTTGCAAAATTGAACCATTCCCCATCATTTCTATGGTTGTAGGATGTTAAGACTAGAAGACTTGATCCTAAGTTCCTTCTTAATCGCCCTGGTGTATTGGATCAACCATAAGACTTTGTTGATTTTAGCAGAGACCTCTTCTTGTGCATCATGTAATCTTAAATTATATTCTTTTAATTGTGCATTCTCTTCCTTAATGTGTCTATCCAACAGTTGGTACTTTGCGAATTCTTGTTTCATCTTCCCAATCTTCACTATCAATTTTTGTTTGCTCAGAGAATTGTTAGGATCAGATGTGGTTATTTGTTCAATCACCTCCTCTTGTTCTTCCTTATCCTTTCTTATACCTCACAAGGTTTCTGTCACCAACCCCTCGGTCTCACTAATCGTATCTCCATAGCCACTTTATTTCTCTCGAGGATTCAAAATATAAATGGTTTCTTCTTGAAGAGAAGGTACTCGTGGAACTGTTGTCTTCTTGGCCATGCTTCTAGTGGTCCTTCGTATAGGAAGTGAGACTTACTTAGATTTTCTGACAGGGGTGGAAGTCTCCTCAAACAAATTCCTCTTCTTCATCTTAATAGTAGTTATAAGCCTTGAAACTTGTTTTTCTTGTGTCGATTTGATTTTCACCTTGGAGGAATGAAGTGTGGGTTCTGGAGTCTTCCCTTGCTAAACATTCCCTATTTCCACTCTAGAGGATTGAGTTGTAGGCTCTGAAATTTGTTTCTTTTCATCCTTCCTTGTTTTGATATTCCCCTTACTTCCACTTGTCATCTTAGGAGTTTATTCTAGCTCACTAATCGGTTCTTGAGTAGACACAATAACCACTTCAGGGGTCTTTTCTAACTCCTTAACTGATTGTTGAGGGAGCTCAACAGTTGCCTCGGGGACATCATGTGAAACTTCTTGTTGAACTGTCTTATTCCCCTTCGCTTCTCATTTTGTGGGAGTTGATATTTAGGACTCAAGTCTAGACTAGGTACTTTATACTGGGTAGGCTTGTACTTCTTAGATGTAGTGGGCTCTTCTAGGATTCGTTCCTTTGACACACCCTTCTTTTGACCCTTTTTCTTTCTTTGAATGTTGAATTCATGGGTCTTTTCCAATTTGCTAGCGGGCTCTGGTGATAACTCAATGGTTTCTTCAGGAGCACTATCTAATCGCTCAACTATATCACATTCCTTTCTTTTCTATCTTTTATCTTTTGGAATCAAGGTTGGGCTTATTTTCTGAGATTGGGAGGCTTTCTTCTTTCTGGATGTAGTAGGATCCTTCAAAACAGACTTATATTTCTCCAATTCCTTAATAGTCTGGGATGAGCTGGGTGTAACAGTGGCTTCTTCATCCCCTAATTTATTCCCTTTGTCTTTCTTTGCCTTTCTTCTGGACCCCTCACTGTGTTTTTATGTTTCTTGTTCCTCTACAGATTTGGACATTCCTTCCTGAGAAAATTTTTGTTGGAGTAGTTTCTTCCACCTACTACCTTGTGTCCTCAAGGCATGGACAAGCAAAATTTTCACTAGGCCATGGTGATGGAGGCTAGTTTCAGGTTTCTTGGAAGCTGATTTCACTCCTCTCACCATTTTATTTAAACTCATCCATAGGAAGTGAGGAAAATCAATTTGTGGCCCTCCTTCAAAATGTGACAAAAGTTTAAAATGGTATAGGAATCTTGCTGCATACCTCCCCTTGCAGGTGAGAAATCTTTGCAAACTAATGATAATCATCCAATATTCTTTTTTGATGCATCTTCGAGGAATGCCCTTAGTCCAATCAGGGTCTTGTTGTTTTGGCCTGACAAATTTTTGACAAAGTTTCCTGTCAACGATCACCCCCTTGAAGTATTTTTCTCGAGATGAAGGGAGGCATGTAGCCTCTGCTATGGTGGCCTCCAAAATTATTAAATTCATATCTCCAAACTGAACACTTTCTCCATCATATGTATGTGCAAAAGAAAGAGAGACTCCTTCGTGATAGCCTTTAAACTTCTCCAAGAATGGGACCCAACTGGCCTGTTCAAATATTTCCCTGTAAGCTTGATATTCTGGTGTTTCCTTGTATAACTGGAACACGGGATCATGCCTTTCGACCCCCATGCTTTCTTAAAACAATTCATAAGGCATATGAGGCACAAAATAGAGGATCGAGGGTTGAGTACCAGATCAACGCAGACCATGATGGAGTACCATATCGACGTAGACCGTGATGGAGTACTGGAATAGAATAAGTATGCAGAAGATATGAAGGAACAAGATCATAGTGTAAATGCAGGTGGTGTGATAGCAGAAATGGTAAATAATGCTTATCTGGATGGAAAAGCCATCCATAGGAGAATTTATAAATTAAGATTCAGTTTACAATGGTCGCATCTAGGGTAATGATGAAAAGGTAAGACAGGTTGAATTCATGAATAAATTATAGACTCGTATGAAATTTGTCTTCAGACCATATTCACTAAAGTGTTGGATAATGATGGCAAGAGATGTGGTCATTATGACCGAAACTCATGAGTATGAAATTGTTTGACATCATCGGAATCATAGTTTGACATGCATAAGGATGCAGCTTGATTCAGTCGTATGGAATGATATTGAATCATGGGATTATGACATTTCTCTACTAGATAAACAGAAGGCATGAAATTGATCGTGTTAAAGACACAATTACCTCGTACTTTCATCATTTTGGGTATAGAGGAATGATTTCTTCAAGAGGATATGTAGATGAGGAAATGCAGAAGTTTGTGGTAGGGAGTGTGCCATAATCTGAGAGTAACCACATGTTTAATACATAATTAGTATAATTCCTTAATAAAATGAAAAAATGTTGAGTCTATACATCCTATTACTTGAAACACTTTAACTGAGCAGCAAAAAATTGAATATAGGATAAGGACTACCGACACCTTATTACCAATACCGGATCACCTTAGTATCGGATGAACGTAGATTTGTGCTTAGTAATGGAATAACACAAACCTTCTCCTTTGGTACCAGATGAGCACAGAGGCGATCATCAGTACCAGATGAATACACAGTTTTTCCCAGTACCGGATTAATGCAGACCTCCTCCCTTGGTACCAGATGGACACAGAGTTTTACCCAGTATCGAATGAACGAAGACCTCCTCCCACAATATCGGATGGAATTAGATATTTTGTCTAGTACCGGATGAGCATAGAGGAAACCATCAGTACCGGATGAAAGCAGAGATGTTGTCCAGTACTAGATGAGCATAGAGACAAACATTATATTCTAGTACTCGAGGAGAATTTGACAAAGTACCTAGTGGTAGTGATCTGTATACTGAAACTTTTGTAGGTTGAACTTTGTAGAGGTAGCTAGTGTTTTCTAGTGTTATGGAAGAGGACCCATGATATAATTTAATAGAAAAACCATGTAGGTGAAACAAATACCAATACTTGATGCAGGAACTTTGAATTTGTAGTGGAAGTGTCAGAATAAGGAAAAAGAATTTGGTGACTGGGCTCTAAGATCTGTGACAAGAAGTTACTCTGTAGCTAGATGACCACATGTTGAGATTTAGAACCCTCCTCTTTTGCAACTAGGCTGATCACTTCTCTTGTTGGCACTTCCTTTTTATTACAAAGATAATAATCCAAACTACTACTTTTCTGTGGATTTTTCTCAAGCACAGATTAGTCAATGCTCGTCGGTGTTTTAAATTTTAAATAGTCTGAAAATCTTAAATAAAAATATATATACTATCCCGTGGATTTTTCTCAATCTTAGGCCAGTTCCTGCTCGCCGGTATTTTCAATTTTTATGAGTCTGAAAAACTTAAAGAAAACTCCATATATTGTCTCATGGATTTTTCTTGAACTCGGGCCAGTTCCTCCTTGTCGATATTTTCAATTTTTAGGAGTCTGAAAAACTTAAAGAAAACTTCACCTGGTAGATCTCCCCCTTATTCATTTATCTACATGAGGACACAATCAATTTTTTGTTTTTGTTAGTCACATAAAAAATAAAAGAAAAGTTCTATCTAATGACACACCTATTTACAAATATGTACAAATCCAAATTAATTCATACAATGAAACTTACTGTGGTGGGTAAGAAGGAGGAGAAACCCCCTTGCTTACCAGTTGCATTTTGGAATTCTGAAGAACATGTTCGACAAAATCCTCTTTGGATAGAGGCTTACAATAAGCCTTCAATAAATGCCCATTTACGACAAAGGGGGTTTGATTCTCATCAATAGTATTTATCTTTACTGAACCATTGTCAAAAACTATATCAACTTCATAGGGTCCCAACCATCTAGTAGACAATTTACCTTTAAAATTCTTGAACCTACTATCATACAGGAGAGCCCAATCACCTCACTGAAAACACTTATTCTTGATGTACTTGTCATGCCATTTAGTCCTTTGTTCTTGTATAAGGGTGGTCCTTTGAAGAGAATCTTGTTTGATTTCATCAAGCTCATTCAATTATAATAGCCTCTATTTTTTAGCCTCATCTAGATCCATCCCTAGTTGCATGGCAGTCCTGAAGGTTTTTACTTGAAATTCTATGGGAAGCAACACCTACTTACCATGCATCAACTCATAAGGTGTATGGCCTGTTGTGTTTCTCCAAGATGTCCTATAGGCCCATAAAGCCTCAGGAAACCTATCAACCTAGTATTTTTGATGCAGCTGAACAATCTTGGTAAGAATAGCCTCTATCACCTTGTTAGTTGATTTCACCTACCGA
Source organism: Picea sitchensis (assembly GCA_010110895.2). NCBI lineage: Eukaryota > Viridiplantae > Streptophyta > Pinopsida > Pinales > Pinaceae > Picea > Picea sitchensis. The sequence continues at coordinate 107,777 of SNQJ01S0005642.1, read as the reverse complement.
TTTGCTTGAGGTTGATAAGGTGAATATTTTCTATGTTTGATTCTATATTGTTCAGTAAGATATTTGACCAAATTGGAGGTGAATTGGGTTCCTTGGCCATTGACTATTTCTTGAGGTACACCAAAACGAGCAAAGATTTATTCGAAGAGAAAGTCTACAATAGATTGTTCATTAGCAGAATATAAAGCTTTAGCTTCCACCCATTTGGTCACATAATCTGTGCAGAACAAGATGTACTTCTTCCTTTGAGACATAGGGTTAATGGGTCCTACAAAATCCAAATCCCATTTTTCAAAAGATCCAATTACTACTTGATCTTGGAGGGGAATCTCATCGACTGCAGTAGGTTTTCCCATCCTTTGGAAATCATCACAACTGGCCACATACTTCTTTGCATCTTTGAAAATAGTTGGCCAATAGTAGTTGGACTGTAAAATATTGTATTCTATCCTTTTATTAGCAAAATGGCCTCCACATGGACCATCATGACAGGATTTGAAAATATCATGCATCTCATCCTCCTGAACACACTTTCTAATCACCAAATCAGGCCCAGTTCATTATAAGCAATCATCATGCCACATGTAATTGGCACTTAGCTGGGCAATTCTTTTTTTTTCTCGGCAGGAAAATTTTTGAGTTAGCTTTCCTGTTATAAGATAGTTGGCTACATTTGCATACCAAGGAATGTAAGTAGGAATAGAAAATAGATTCTCATATGGGAAATCATCATCTACTAGAGTATTATCACCTGTATGAATGAGTCTAGACAAGAAATCAACAACTAAATTATATTTTTCAGGCCTATCAATAATGGTGATATTGAATTCTTGTAGTAATAACAACCATCTAGTCACTCTAGCATTTGTAATAGTTTTTTTCATTAAAAATATGATGGATGAATGGTCGATATGTACAAAGACTTCATAACCTATTATGTAGTGTTTGAACTTGTTAATGGCATGTACTACTGACAAAAATTATTTTTCCGTGATAGTGTAATTTACTTCAGTAGGTGAAAGATTATTGTTGACAAAGTATATAGCATATCGAATCTGGCCTTCCCATTGTCCTAAAACAACCCCCAAAGTGGTATCTGAGGCATCCATGCAAATATGAAAAGGAAGAGACCAGTTTGGTCCTCTCAGAACAGGGGCACTTGACAACTTTGTTTTCAAAATTTCAAAGGAGATTTGACATTGTTCATTCCAACAAATTCATCCTCTTTTGTTAACATTTTGAACAGTGGGATAGATATATTTGTAAAATTTTGAATGACCCTCCTATAGTAACGAGCATGCCCTAAAGAGATTTTTGAATTCTTTCTATGAGCTATGGATTTTGATTTGGGAAATGATGTCAATCTTGGCAAGGTTTACTCTTATTTCAGTACCAGAGATGTGGTGACCTAAAACAATTCCTTCAGTGAGCATCATTCTAGTCTTTTCATGACTGAGGGAAATGTTGGTTTCTTTACACCTAATCATTACTTTCCCCAAATTGTCCAATTCTTTTTGGAAATCATCCACATACATAGTGAAGTCATCCATGAGACTTCTACAAAGTCACGGGTCAAATCAAAGAATATGGCCAAGACATCCCTTTGAAGGGTAGCAGGGGCATTACACAAACCAAAAGGAAGAACCCTATAGGAATATGTCCCCCATGGGAAGGTAAATGTGGTTTTTTCCTGGTCTTCTGGTGAAATTTGGATTTGATTGTAACCACTAAAACCATCCAAGAAAGAAAAATACCTCTTCCCAAACAAAGTGTCCAAGACCTGGTCTATAAAAGAAAAAGGGAAGTAATATTTTTAGGTAGCCTTGTTCAATTCTCGAAAGTTGACATAAATCCTCCATTTACCATTTTTCTTAGGGACAATAACTAATGGGGATACCCACTTGCTATCTGATATAGGGTAGATGAAATTGGTTTGCAAGAATTTCTGGAGTTCTTCTTCCACTATGTCTTTCAAGGATGGATTCATTCTTTTTTGGGGTTGCCTAACCTGTATGATCTAATCATTAGTGTAAATATGATGCATACAAGTGTTTGGGTGGATCCCTTTCATGTCAGAGTAATCCAATGCAAAAACACCAGATTGCCCTTGAATCATTTGTATCAACTTTTGTTGTTGATTTGTTTCTAAGCTAGCATTGATATACAAAGATTTTCAAGGATTGATTTCAACATCCTAGACAACTGATTCTTTTCCTTCATCTACTTGTGACATGGTGGCTACTGTAGAGGTGGAGGGGTGCCAAATTTCTTGGAATCCAGAGCTAAATATATGTATATATTCAGGAAAAGTTTGATGATATTTAATGCATTCTGTATCAGCCAAAAAAATGATTAAGATTTGTTCTTCAGTTTTCTCTTGAACTCCTTTTATCTATTCGATTGTCAACAAGGGTTGAGTATAGTCCTCCTCCCCATATGGATTCTCCAACCATAGAGGAACTTCAATGGTTGGTTGGGAAGGAGAAAAGAGGATAATTTTTTGAATTTGAGTGCCATTGGAAATTGTCATCTCTCCACACTGACAACTAATAAACGCATCAATAATGGCCAACCAAGGTCGCCCAAGTACTACTAGATGTCCTGGTTTGGAGTATTTGGGATGAATCACTAAGAAATCCACAGGGTACTCCCAATAAGCCAAGGTAATTGTTATATCATCTAAACTTCATGCTGGGGTGATGATTGATTTTTCAACTAGTTTCAACAAAGTCTATGTTGGTCTTAGGTGATTTAGCTGCATCCTTTTCATGGTGTGAACATACATAAAATTTATATTTTCCCATAGATCAATAAGTTTGTTTGTCAAAGAAACACCGTTAATTTCTATGGTTACCACTGGGTTTCCTGGATCACTATATTTGGATGGCATTTCTGATATAAACTCTGATAACTATCCAACCACCTATATGACATAAGGCTCCTCCCTCTTCCTCCCTGGATTTTTAATGCAATGATCCCTTACAATATTAGCATAAATAGGTATATCCTTGATGTCCTAAAGTAGGGGAATCATCACACATATGTTTCTAAGTTCAGTCTCTAGATTATGTCCTAGCAGTTCCTCAGATTTCTTCACAAGCAACCTCTCTGGATAAGGAGGAGGATTCGTTTTCTGAGGCATTTCTACTGGGTGAGAAGTGCGAGGAGGAGTTTCTTGTTGTACAAGGATGTTTATTTCTTCATTTAATTGGTTATCCATTTGTTCTTCTCTTTGAACTGCTTGATTATCTATTTCTTCTTCTTCTTGAACTGCGTGATTATCTACTTGTTATTCTTCTTGAATAATCATAGTAGGATTTGGTTTATTTACAACCCTCTACGATCTTAATTCAATTCCATTAAATCAAGCAGGATTTATTACATAAGTGGGGAAGGTTTGTACTTCAATATTTTGTACAGTTTGTGTAGGTATGTTATTTGGATTAGGAATAGGTTGTGCAGGAGTAGGGGTAGGCCGAGCAGGGTTTGGGATAGGTGCAACTTGCATTTGTTGTTGTAGATTTGGATTCATAGGAAGTGCAATTTGTTGTTGCAATTCTGTAGTTGGAGGAAGAGAAGGGGGATTAAATCTTGGGAGGAACTAAGAAATATTGGAAGGGTATTGTGGGTAGGTGGGAAAGGTTGTTGGATGAAAGGTAACATTCCCATATGCAGACCCTCTCCTTCCTTGTTGTCAAGGCTGGATTTGTGGCTCTTGTGGTGACCATTGAGGATAAGACATGGGATGTGTCGATTGTTGTTGTGAATATTGTGTGGTAGGGTCTACAAACATATTGGGATTTTGTTGTCTCCATGGCCTCTTGGGGGGATAAGATGTTTCATGAGGCTCTCCCCCTTCCTTGAAAATGACTTTAAGTCCAAGTAAATAAGGACACTCATTGGTAGGGTGATGTTCTATACAAAGGCCACAGATTTTGATAACATTAAGGGGGCATTCCTTTTTAGGATGTCTTTTTCTACATCAAGGACATCAAATTGCCAAAGTAGCATTTTTTTCTTCTTGTCTCCTTTTAATTTTAATAGTATAAAGTTGGGAACTAATGGTGTTTGGTATGTTTGTTTTGAAATTTTCTAGTAGATTCCCCAATTCAATCCTAGTAACACCTCCCAGTCTGGGTTTAGTAATTATGTTTGTAGGATCCCTTACACCTTTTCCTGTTTTGGCTTAACTTTAGGAGTATCTTTTACATTACTCTACTATTTCTACAAATGGATTTTGGTTAAAAACTACAGAACTCATGAGGTTTAGTACTTTGATGCATTCATCCCTCACACCTTTTAGGAAGATGTTCCTAACTGTGGTTGTTTCTAAGGAAATTTGCTTTGTCTTTTGGCAGTTGTATATGAACCTCTCTAGGTACTATGCCAAGTTTTCTTCCTCAGATTGCTGCATTTTAAATATGTCATTCTTAGCATCCCTAGGTCTACGATAATCTTGATATTTCTGAAGGAAGGTCTCCTTCATACCATCCCAAGATAAGATAGTCTATTCTCCTAGGATCATAAACCACCTTAATGGTGAGTGTTTTAGTGTGGATGGAAAGAGTTTTAGTTTTTGTTCATTATCAGTGTAATTATAACTCCTACATAGTATATCAAATTCAAACAAAAATGAATCAGGATCTTCTGTTGACATACCATGGAAGTGAGGAAGTGAGGACAATGGAATATTCTTCATAGCAACATATATGGTGATCCTTAGTATTGGGAATCCAAATGTCTTTGTTTCATTAGCTGTATTTCCTTCCTCTTATGCCATATTTACGAACAAGTTGTAGGGTGGTGGTGATGTCTCCTCAGTAAGTGATGGTTAAACCATTGGGTTGTTTGGTATATCTAACTGTTACAATACCTTGTATGTTTCCCCAATGGAATACGCATCATCCTCTATCTTCAAGATGCATCTTCTAGATCCTCCTTTTGATGTGGTCACCAGTGCTTCCTCTCTTGCTTGTTGTATTATTCTTTGAATATGAAGAGGGGCTTCGTATTTATTTCCTTTGGTTGTTGTTTCAATTGCTTCCTTTTAACTTTGTCCTCTGAGAAGTTTTCCTGCACAAATTTTAGATGAATTGGTGTGTGTGGGGTTTCTTGTTGTTTGTTTTCCTAATTTTTACATTTTGGGAGCAATAAATCTAACTTTTTTTTCTAATTTTTCTGAAATTTTGGAAGCAATAAATCTAACTTTATTATCCCTATACCTAATCATAAAATAAATTCTAATACTAAAGAAACACAAAAATTTAACTACCAAAGGTAAGAGGAAAACCTGACTTTGGAGAAACACCACCAACATGGATGCACAATTTCTTACCTCTCATCTTGCCATATTCTCTCTGCCCTCATTTTGTCCTTAAATCCAATCCAAACTCATCAAAACAATCAAACTAAAAATGCTACCTATTACTGTTTAGAACTCCCCGACAACGACGCCAAAATTTTGGTTTATAAATATGCTTAGTATATTACACTCATTTATATGTCAATCCGGGATTCGTAATCGAAAGAATTTTTACACTACATGTGTCGAGAACAGGTAACCTACCTATGTCTGTTGTATCTAGCTCAAGCCGGAAATAATTAATAACATAACTTAAGATCTTGTTCCATGTAACAATTGAAAACAACAATCCACTTTATTCAATCTTAGACAGAGACCAATCATAACTCTTTTCAATTCAATCAAACCTTATTTAGTATAGGAAACAACCAACATGATTGAGAGAATTCATTATGTGTAACATGAAGGTAAGATATGAATTCTTATGGTTCCTGTACCTACAGCGAACACCACAATTACAAACTCAAAACAATAATATTCCCTTGCATAACAATCCCACACATCAAACTCTTATCAATGAAATGTTAATCCGCAAAAATTGAAATGGAGCTATCTACTCTGTCCAATGTCTAATTACTCATACTGATTCAAAATCAAGTGACTCTATACTGAACTTAAAATTCATTTGAAATCATTCAAAACACACAACTGTTCAATGTTCACACTCGCACAATCGCACAAAAACATGTACAGAGAGGTTTACCTTGGTTGGGGTAGTGGGCCCTTGATGAACCAACAAGGTACCTCTAAAGAGATAGTAGACAAAAAATCTTTACTCATGCTCATGAATTGCACAACAGATCATTTGTATTCCTTCAATTTGCAGATTTAATCAACAGTTCAACATTTCATACATTATGACAATATGTATCATTCTTTACTTGCTACTTTCTTCATTACACCATTACTTATTCTCCTATCACCTGTACAACATACGTTATAAAGAAGGTGAGCTGTTACTACCAATATCTAAAGATAATTATCAAACAATTTTAAAATATAACAATTGAAAATTCATATCGAATCCCTAGGGATGGACTTCATCCTCATGACACGAAGTGCATGAGTGATGAAATCTATAGTGATCTAAAAAACTACTTCAATATACTTTTATCCAATTCTTGGAATATCCATCATCATACTCGTTCAACATGTAAATCCTATAGACAGGGGTTTAGTACCAGATGAACATAGTCATGACCACGAGTACCGGATCAGGCACAAAGGCATTACCGGAACAGGTGCAAGAATGGTACCGAATGCAATTTTGAGTGTGATGGTACCAGATGCAATGTTGATTTGTGTTGGTACCAGATGCAATGTTGAGTTTTGTTGGTACTAGATGTGACATTGTGTGAGTACTAGAATAAACGTTGAGTGGGTAGTACTGGAAGAAGCGTTGTGGAGTACCGAAATAGGTGGAACATTGGTACCGGAATAGGTGGAGCATTGGTACTGGATCAGACAAGCTACCAGATCTAGCGGAGTACTGGATCCATCAGAGTACCAGATCACGCTATGGTTACAGTACCAGATTAGTTAAGTACTAGATGAAGCTGCTTAAGAGTCAAAGTGACTAGGAACATATATAATCAATCATTTAATCGAATTTAATCAAGAAAACTAAACAAATCATGCCTTAATCATAAGTTACCTCTCTATGCACATGGACAAGGTCATCAAGTGGATTTGTGGAGGAAACAATCAATTATATACACATAGCATAGGTAAAATAGGCTCAGATAGAGTGTAATATAGGATACTAGAAGTGTCAAAATGGATACTCAACATCTCCCAATAAATGATGAATCATATGGGATAGGTTTCCAAATATTCCAATATATCCATAGCTATTCAACATATTTAAAGCACTTATACCACCACCAAACCTTTGATATCCATTTGGTCTAGAGAAAAAATATAAAGGGAAATCAACAACTTGGAGGAAAGGAGATAGTCAAGAATAAAAATACTAATTTTTTATAGGGGTTAAAAAATAACATAAAATGAATACCTCTATCGTGGGAAAGAAGGAGAAAAATGAAGTGAAATTCCCTTGTAATATTTGTATTAAAAATAAACTTACTCTCCAATGTCCAAATTTGGATGGCACAATGGGAGGATCAACAAATTGTCTTGGTCCTAAAAATGTGTTCCTTCCAGAAGGGTAGAAAACGATTAATGGTATCTCTAAACTTGCATCTCCATAAGGGATAAGCCATGGAAACATTCCTTAAGGTGGAAGTACATCGAATATGAATATCTATATGTGTGATAAGGATAGAAAACTCTAGACCCAATATCCCAATTATCATTCTCCCTCATCTAGATTGATGGATAAGAAAGAATCCATTTCATAATAAAATATCCCTCTTCATATAGAGAAGCCAACAATTCATATGATTCATTGCCCTAAAAAGGGAATTTTATGAAGGTCTGGACACAATTGATGAGCTACAAAATTACCATATTTTGAAATCTCATTTTCCTTATTTTTAATCCCTTCCAGTTTACCCACGACCTCATATCAGTCCATTTTAGTGCTCATTGTTGAAGGAAAATCTCCCTATGGACAGGTAGATCTCCTCAAAGAGCTAGACTCTTAACTCTAAGACAGAAAGTGCTTATCATGGTCACTAACTTCCTTTTAGATCTAGGTGGACTAGTGTGTGAGGAGGAAGGATAAAAGAAGTACCTTTTACCGGTGTTTGTCTCTTCACACTCCGAGTTGAGCTCTAATATTTCGCTCTTCGATAAGCCCTGTAAACAAACAAAGTACGACCACTTCCTACTCTATAAATATTAGTCCAAAATAGGTCTATCTACTAAAGAGACAAATTCATGTGAGATTGAACACGAATTAGAAAGAAACAAGCCAAGCAAATTATATTAATGAGGACAAAACATCTCTTACATCCGTAGATGGATTGCAGCAGTTTCATCAAGTCCTCCTTGTCTACCCTTTGCTCAAAAGATCCATGATCCGAATGATGATAGCTTCATTGATTTCTCCCTATGAGATCATAGGTCTCTTGCTTCCAGATCACCTTTGTTCCAGCACCACTTATAATATCATAAGTTTGGTGTGATTCTCCCTTTCCAGTCCTTCTTTCACCATGAGAAAGCTTGCTTATATAGCCTTGGAGAGGCTCAACAACTTGAGATATCATTAGGGTGAGTTGAGGATTTTCCTCCTTCAGTTAGGGATCTTCCCTAAGATCATGGCTGAACCAGGAATTCGAATTCAACTACCTTCCAAGATTGAAAGATCTTCTCCTTATTCTCCTCAACAAACCAAGTCCTACCCAAAATAGCAAGCGCTCCCTCAAAGGGGCCATCAGAGCGCTATAGCGCTCCCTAGTAGGATTTAGGGGGGCGCCAACGCTCTTAGAATCAATAACGCTCCTCTTACAAGGTTGTTCGGTGCTATAATGCTCCCTAGCAGTTTAGAGGGGAGCGCCAGCGGTCCTAAGAGAGATATAGGGGAGCGCTCTCTTCTAAAACCCTAGATTCAATGATTCTTTCAGGTGGCAAGAGGTACTTAACTTCAGTCAACCATTCCTCTTCCTTCAAATCAAGTGTTTGAGGCATTTTAAGTGTCTTCTTAATGTCATTATCAGTATGACATAGACGTCATGGAAGTATGCTTTGCTTGACACTTGCGACACTTGTGAGAAGCATGCGATACTTGCGACACTTATCAAAGCGAGTAATGTTGATGTGTAACAGATTTCCCCCCAAAGTATGAAGTTAGAAGATGAGAAATGATAACTAAAGTGATTTGTAGACTTTCAAGCAAGGGTATAGACGTGGAGAACCTGACAGAAGTTGCACATAAACATCCAACAAATATTATGACATTTTTCAAACCCAAGGTAGGCATACCTATGCTTGGGTGATTAAGACTTGCAAGATATGGCCGCCACAAAATACATTGAGGATCCATAATTGTATTGATAAAAGGTATAGCCACTGAAAATACATTGTGGATCTATACTCCCATGACCTGAATTGATCGTAGCCATGAAGAATACATAGTGGATCTACGAGATGATAAGACATAGCCACGTCCAATACAAAGTGGATCTATGTCACAGTATATGTGTCATTGTTCAAAAGAAGCTCCATCGAAACTTGGGCAAAGTACATATCAAAGTGATCACTCAACCCAGGGTCTTCTTACCGATCTCGATGTAGTATGAATCTAACCATGTGAATAGATGTCCTGATGTCGAACATGGCAGAAACCACTTGATTACTGGTCAATGATGTAAACCGTTAACAAGCGCNTGTTATATTTTGTTGACTGCATATTTTAACGTTAGAGAGAACAGTATGCGACTGCTAATGCATCGCTTTAATTCAATGCCTTATGCGGACAGGTGAAGTCGATTGCTTTACAAAGAGTCAGGTGGGCAGCTGTGTTGGTCCCAAGCAAGGAGTGGATAGATTCCAGAGGCATGTCCATTATGTGCTCCACTCGCGTGGTGCACAACCTGGCGAATCGAACATATAATTTTAGCAGACGCAGTTTTCGAAAGATTCGATTTGAAGCGTCCATTATTACTTGGAATTGTTTTTTATTTGTTCGCGCTCTAAGTATAAATATCCGTCTCGCCTCTGGCCATCCCTCCATACAGATTGAGATCTTCATCGCTTCCTCTGGGATTCATTACCTGTTAGATTTTATGCAGTTATTCATTCTTCTGAATATGAAGTTCGTGTAGCGTCTCGTATGTAAAGGTAGAGAGTGTTACTCGGCCAAGAATGACTTGCCCGCATCCTGTCGTGCAATATGGTTCCACAGACACATTACAGTCTGGCGGGCAAGCATTCTTGTCCCGGCATCGCTCTCTTCTTTTCATGCCAGGCCCTGCACGAGGACGGCGTTGCTTTTACATGTCAGATCATGATCATGGTGTTCACGTCGTTTTCGGAACGAAATAATTTATGAAGTAGCTCTCCATATTGCTGGCTTCTCAATACCATTCGTTGCGTTTCCTGCTCCAGTTAGGTATGGAAGTTGTTCAGGTCTCTTTCTTCACATGTCGCCATTGTCATGGATTTATAATGACTGGAAGTATCTTCTCATATTTTAATATGTAAAAATATTATCAGTATGATAAGCCAATAATATATGACGTTGTGGTGTACAAAATATCAATGAATTCATTCATGGGCTTCTAAGCTTATACTCAATTTTATTACTGGTACATAGTGCGTCAAGAGGGCAAAGTGAATTCCATATAAGTATAGTGCGTCAAGAGGACAAAATGAATTCCATCTAATCGAACATAGATTTCTTCGTAGTTTCTGCTTTGCAATATATACCCATATTATCACACGTTTAACTCTGCATGTGTTTTTCCATTTCATTTACTTGTAGCCAGTTTACTCAACTACCCATATGGATTTAAATGTTAAAAATAAGATTTTATTTATAATCTTATCAAATTTAAAGGCGTTCTTCTTGCTCTTGCTAACACTTCAGAATTTAACTAAATATGTACCAAAGTAACCTAAAATACAACCCGCACCTTTTCATACACTTTGATCTTTCCCATTTTTCTCGTATATGCATTAGAATTATTATGTTACTTTTAGGTAGATTAATTTAATTTTTTCAAATTTCTTCGTAACTTTTAGGTAGATTAATTTAATTTTTTCAAATTTCTTCGTATTGGATCATTTGTCATTCATATAATAAATATTTTGCTTCGAAAATAGAGAATGAAAATATGTTCGCACGAATTCTACTATGCGTTTATGCCATGTGTGTTTTGATTGCAATCTGCTATCTTCACCATTTACATGTCTGTGGCTTATTCTCAGGTGTTAAAGCCTTCCATCAAGGCCTCATCTGCAGTAGAGTTCTAGTTCTTTTTGGCCCACTCACCCACCCACCCACTAATAATTTTATCTGTTCAGTGACGTGATTCCTTTTTTGAGGACCACTACTCCAGCCCAGCCCAGATGCAACTCTTCGAGGATCTGGTTCGTTTTGGCTCCCACGCCCACCTAACGTGATGCAGAAGCATCGCTCCCACTCAGCCAGCCAAGTCAGCAGCCAGCGCAGCCAAGGAGGGATGGAGCAGGTCCCGAGGAGAGAGGGAGCAGCCCTTCTCATTTTGTTCAAATTTTAAAAAGTTTCATGTATTAAATTTGAATTGTTGTTGTAATGCTCGAGGAAGGCAGAGCCATTGTATTTGTGGAAGGAAAGTGGAAAGTGTAATCGCCTCAAAATGTCCAAGAGGTGGATGAATATGGATTTAATGTAGTTCGGTGAATCTTAGAGCTTAGGGGATCTAGATCCTATTTGGATCAGTTGTAAATTAAATGTAGTTTAATGATATGGGTGAGGAAAGCTCTAGAAGCCCCTATTTTGTATGAGAATCAATGTTTTGACCATTCATTAGGAAAGAGAGTATTAGAAGGGAGAGGAGAGGAGAGCCTAGCTTGTAAACATGGTAAAACATTGTAAAATATTCACAATTAATAGAAATTTGAGTTTAATTTTAGAGTATCTCTATGTGAATTCTGTGAAAGTCGGTGCATGTTTGTGAATACCATGAGTGAATGCATGTTTCTCTTTGTAGGAACATTTGAATTCCATGTTTATGTGAGTTTGAGTAATCTATGGACTGCGTCTACACTCAGAGTAGTGTAAAAGTTCAAGGGAAATGCGAGTGAAAGGAGTTTACACCTATAGACTTTTTAGAGGAGAAACCCAGAGGGGAAGAAGTGCAAGGAATGTGCGGACCGTAGCAAAAGGTTTCATAAGCTCAGGAAGAAGAGTGTGGGTGCCAGGAGGGAAGAATGAGTCACTTGAAGAATAAAGGGTTGAGCCCCTTTTAAAGTTTGAAGCAATTACAAGCTCACTAGGATTAACGAGCCGATGCAAGGAGTTCCCTAAGGACTATTATAAAGTCCAGAAAATCTTAGGAGAGACAATGCAAGGTGTGCATAGACTCAATGCAAGGTGTGCATAGACTCAATGCAATGTGTGCAGAGGCCATTTCCTTCTAAGGATTAGAGCTCAGAAGGGATAGAGCCAAGTCTGCAGCTAGTTAGCACAAGGAGTGCGCAGGCCAATAATTCTAAGGGTCAAAGCTCAGGAGGGATGTGCAAGTGTATCCCAGAGATCACTTTATCTAAGATACAAAGATTAGAAAAGATAGTGAATCGTAGAGTTCCGAGATGGAGCTCAAAGAATTGCAAAAAATCCTTTGGCAAGGATGAGACGGTCTAGATTACTTGTTTGGTCCCCGAATTACCCGTGAACCGTTGATTGTGCCCACATATCTCAGTCGTATATCTGGTGGTCAAGTGTGAGCCGTTATATCTGAGTCATTCGAACTTCGGGGATTTGGCCATTCGGGACAGTTGGGTTATTGTTAGGAGGTGCGAAGACCCGAATTCCCAGGAACCATTGATCTGGGAGCCTGGATCTAATGGAATTCGTATATCCAAGAGAGGAGGAATCCCTTCCAACCATCCGATCTTGAGAAAGATGGATCTAACCATTGAAGTTGGCAATGTGGAAGGATAGGGTAAGACCGACAACTTTTGGTGAAATCACTTTATGACCTTATCTTACCGGTAAATACTTCGGGTAAATTGAAGTGTTATGTTTAGGGTGAATCTCCAGGAGCTCCGGAGTCCCGGAGTATCGAGTAGAACCTTTTGGCTAAACATTGGGGCCTAGCCTGTGGTCGCATGCCCATTCTGTAGGAGAAAAAGGTATGTGCAAAAGAAAGGGAGGAGAAACATAGTACTAATGCTCTGTAAGAATTGTTTGTAGGTGTGAGACGACAATAAACAACTAGGAGGGTTGTAGGAGGAAGCCAATGGTTCTCTCGGTTGCAAAGAAACAAAAGAAAACAACTAGGTGGGATCAAAGAAAGAACCAGTTGCATTCTTGGAGCAGATAAGAGAATGTGGAGCTCTTAAAGGTGGCAAAAGGAACTTTGAGAGGAAGGAGACCGTGAAGTTCTCAACGAGAAGTGAGCACTCAAGTGCAACATCCAAGTGAGCAAGAAGTGCTCAAGAGAAGGAGTGAGCACAAGGTGTGCTCCTACATGTAGTTTTGGTGTAAAGTCTTAGGGTTCTAGTGGAGTGAACCAAGAGGCTAAGCGAGGAGAGGCTTGGCAGAGGATGACTGCAACTCATAGAGTTTCCAGGAGGGTAAGGGAGAAACAAATGGATACCGTAGACCACATACAAGAGGTCTTTACGAAGGCCATAAAACAACTTGGGGAAAAAATGAGCACCATGGAAAAAGCTAAGAAGAAGATGAACAAAGAGGATATAGATAAAGAGCTCAAGAAGATGAGAGAGGAGCTCGTCAGATTGGAGATATAGGATCAAGAAGGAGGAAAAGAATCTGAAGGAAAGGATGGAACATGAAGTTGTTAGTTTATTGGCCAACCATGGATAAAGTATGCTTATATTTGAAGAACAAGAAGAAAGAGGAATACCTCAAAGTTCTAAAGCAAAGAATGAGTCCTTCGGAGTAAGAGGAGAGAGAGTGACTCAAAGATCATGAGTCAAAGGGATGGCCATAAAAAAAGGAGATGGAAAGAATATGTGAACCTAAGGATGGAGAAATCCTTGATGGAGTTGATGATTATGAGAGATCCATTGAATATCTCATAAAATGTCAGGGGGGAAGAAACGAGATGTTAGATTTCTAGGAGGGTAAAGAGAAGATGAGACTTTTTGATAGTCTCAACAACTCAGTGAGGGGTTCCATTCAACATGTGTAGGTGTTTATAGGGGAGGAAATTGATCAAAAAGGAGTGGTGACAGAGAAGGGAGGAAGAGGCAGGAGAAGATCCTCACGAGTATGAAGACTCGTGTGGGGTTGCAGACTACATGAATGAATATGATGAGAAGTCAAGAACTTGAAATCTGAAAGAGAAGGATCATAGTTGCATTCTAATCATAGTTTGGATAAACATATCCCTTCCAACAAGCCCAACAAAGGAAAATGGAGGTGTTTCACATGAGGAGGTAATGAAGGAGGCATCCAAGGAAGATGCCAAAGGGACAAATGTTTTTAAAGATAAAAGGTTGTGTGTGATGGAAGGTGTAACAAAAGGACAACCATTGAGGACTATGAAAGAGATGGAAGGAGATGAATAGAGGATGAATTTCGTTAGAGAGAAAGAGGAGGAAAAATGAGAGACATGTTCCCAAATTTTAAAGGTAAGAGAATACAAAAACCATGGTATGATGGTAGGGGAGATTGAAGTATATCTTGGAAAGGGCCCATGAGGAAATGCCAATGAAGATGTTTTTTGTAAGGAGGGTCACAGATAGCCCACAGATCCTATCATTTTAGAAGGAAATAGGACGAGAGAAGAATAGAGTTCAGATAAAATTATCATGGATGGAAACAAGGGAGAAGAACAAAGGATAACTCTAGAATTGGCATTTCCAAGAGAAGAAAAAGAAAACAACATGGATTTTGTTGATCAATGCAAGGAGCTTGAATATCTAGAGGAGATAATAGTGAAGCATGGGAGGCTCATCCAACAATTCAAGTTGGAATTTGATGAAGAAGAGGAGGTGCAATGGTAGCAAAGCATACTGCAAGAGAAGGGCCAACCAAAGGATACTTTGGACAAGGAAATTGAAGAGATAAGGAGGTCGATGTTAAAATCATCCAAGGGGACTGTCCACAAACTTGAGTTGACATAAAAAGAATGCATTGGAAAACCAAATAGGGCACGATAGCATAATATGTGGAATCCAGGAGAGTTACTAGAAGTAGTAGAAATGAAACATCAACAATAGTGGAGAGTTTGGGATACTAGAAGATTTCAACAGTAGTAGTAGGAGATCCATGAGTAGGGGCTCATGATTTTGTTAGTAGAGGAGTTTGATGCAACAACATTGCTCCCACTCATCCAATCAAGTCAACATCCAATGCAACCAAGGAGGGATGCAACAGATAGTGAGGAGAGAGGGTGTAAACCTTCTCATTTTGTTCAAATTTTAAAAAGTTTGATGTATTAAATTTGAATTATTGTTGTAAGTCTCCATGAAGGCAAATCCATTGTATTTGTGCAAGGATAGCATAATTGCCTTAAATGGATGATAGGTAGATGAATCCAACAATATATGGAGTTAATTTAATTAGGTGAATCATAGATATTTGGGGATCCATATCTGATCTGGATTAGTTGTAAATTAAATGTAATTTAATGCATTAGGTGAGGAAGGCTCCAGAAACCCCCTATTTGGTATGAGAATGAATGTATTGAGGATTCCTTAGGAAGGAGGGAATTAGAAGGAAGAGGAGGGAGAGGACATGAGAAAAGAGTTGAGACTCTGTTTGCATTCCATCCTTGTAAACATTGTAAAACATTCACAAGTAATAGAAATTTGAATTTTATTTCCAAGTATCTCTATGTGTCTATGTGAATGTCTGTGAATTTCTGTGCATGTTTGTGAATACCATGAGTGCATGCATGTTTATCTTTGTAGGAACATTTTAATTCCCTATCTGTGTGAGTTTGAGTAATCTATAGAGCTGAGGAGGCCAACACAATGTGTGTGTACAGGGAGCGCAAGGAGTGCACCTACAGTCACAGTAGTGTAAAAGCACAAGGGAAAGGCCAACAGAAGGAGTGCACGTCTATAGAATTTATAGAGGATAAATATTAGGAGGGGAAAAGTGCAAGGAGTGCACAAACGCTAGATGAAAATATCATAAGCTCCAGAAGAAGAGCATGGGTTCTAGGAGGGAAGAAGGCGTCACTTGAAGAATAAAGGGCTGAGACCCTTTTAAAGTTCAAATAAATTACAAGCTTAGGAGAAATAGTGACCTGACGCAAGGAGTGCACTAGGAATTGTTATAAAGTCCATAAAATATAAGGAGAGACAGTGCAAGGTGTGCATAGAGCCGATGCATTGTGTGTAGAGGCCATTTATTTCTACGGATTAGAGCTTAGAAAGGATAGTGCAAAGTTTGAAAAGAGTTAGCGCAAGGAGTGAGAAGACCAATAATTATAAGGGTGAAATATCAGGAGGGACATGCAAGTGTGCATCGAAGATCACTTCATTGAAGCAACAAAGCTTAAAAGAGATAACAAAGCACATAGTTCCAAGACAGATCTAAGAGAATTGTAAAACATCCTTAGGTAAGGATCAGACGGTACATATTACTTGTTTGGGATCTGAATTAGCTGTGAACCATCAAGTTTTCTCACAAATCTCAGTCGTAGATCTGGTGGTCAAGTGCGAGCTGTCAGATATCCAAGTCATTCATACTTTGGGGATTCGACCAGTCGGGATAGTTGGGTTATTTTCAAGAGGCCCAAAGTCCAAAATTCCTGTGAACCATCAATATGGGATCTTGGATATAATAGAATGTGTAGATCCAAGAGAGCATGAATCCCCACCAGTGGTCCACTATTGGGCAAGATGGATCTAACCATTGAATTTGTCAAAGTGGAACGATAGGGTAAAACCTAGAACTTCTGGTCAAATCACTTTATGACCAAATCTACCCAGTAAAGACTCTGGGTAAATTGAAGTGTTATGTTTGGGGTGAATCTCCTAGAGATCTCGAGTTTAGGAGTGTTGAATAACACATTTTGGATAAGGACTAGGTCATAGCTTGTGGTCACATGCACATTTTGTCAAAGAAAAAGGGCTTGTGGAAAAGAAAATATCATGGGTCTGTGGAGATCCTTAGAGAGCCATTCTGGATCCTACGTGTGAATGATCCGAGACCAGGAGGTCATGTGTTTGTGTCACAAAGTCCTCCTAGCTCTCTAATATAGGTTTACATTTGAGTTTTCCACCTCCACTATGACAATTTTCAGTATTTTTTGTAGGTGAAAGCACTTATTTCCTTGTTATTCATGGAATCTTGCCGAGAGTCCACTCTAGAGAAGCCTGCAACTTCTTATTCTTGCATCATGACTGGACTTCTCCAAGTTTTGCAAGAAATGATGCGTCCCCCATATAGAAGTTCATTCTCCATTTTTTTAGTTGGACATTTGAATCTCTCCCTGATTATGGAAGTCTCATCAAGGGTGAACAAATAGATTCAAATTTTCTTCAAATCAATCCCAAGCATGTCATAAGTAGAACATTTAATCCTTGTTGAACTAGAGGTAGCTGAATTGGCATTGGACTTACTACGTATATTTTGATCATTACATAAAACACAATGACGATGGTTCTGGTGGCTCCACTCGGGGAGAAATCACTACTTGGGAGGGAATTTTCCATGCACTCTTCAATCGCTTCGATCCTCTTGGCTACTAGGAAATTAATGAGTCATTGGCAATCTCCAAGTCAGCCTACTTTCCAATATATCGATTCCAAATTAGTATAGGTGAAGAGGAAATATTTCTCAAGTTCAATTCCAATTTATTTTCCTTTTTAAGGAATGAAGTTCCGTTATTTTGGATCCCCACATTGGACAAGTCATTTATCTATGCCTTGGAGAAAGAATGCAAGTTTGAAAAGAGGCCTTATTTCCATAATATTGTACCATCACTGAATATTCCTCATCCTTCAAACCTTCCTTACTACCACCCCTTCTCATGCTCCTTCTCTCACTCTCATAGTTGGTGTCACAATCATAAGAACCAGTCTTAGTTTACTTATGGTAACCAACAATTTCAAGACCATCCTGAATGTGATGTGGTATCTCTTTCAAACCCTACCTATACCAATGATAATCTCACCTTGATTTCTTGTGGTTATACATAACTAATCATGATCCATGAGGATCTAAGGAATGCTCATAGAGGTCCATAAGGATCCAGAATGCTCATAGATGTCTAGAAGGATCTGAAACGCTCACAAAGGTCATAGGGGATCGATAAAATCTCAAAATCTAACCATCTCAAAAGTTCAAGGAAATGACATCATTGTGTATAGATCATGGTTATCTTTCCAATGACACAAACATATATTCAGACAAATGTCAGATGCGAAATATATGAATGGTAAAATCTCAAGTCAAATAAGGAAAAAATTCAACAGGGTGACATGTGTCATCACTGCAAGGGTGACACATGACACATACTGTATGATCGTGCGTGTGATGTGGCACTCACATAGTGACACATGGTAGACAGTGACATGGCATGCCCGATCGCTAGGTGACTGTGAAGATCATACAAGTCCATGTGGACCAATCAATTATTGACTTGTGGCAGAAGGGGACCAATGTGAGGTTACCACATGGAATCCTCCCATTGGCCATTATGGTTATGGTTTATTAAAATATTATGGAAGTTAACAAGGGTTTAACCTGTGACGTCCCAAAGTCTTAACAAAGCCTTCATTACCATCACACCACTACATTAGTTCTTAACCATATTTGGTGGGAAATATATTTAAATTTGCTTAAAGTTTTGTTTGGAGAGAAAAGTAGTCGAGGTCTAAGCCCCCAACCCCTATTAATTGTATTATCCCATATGTCCACACTCCAACAAATTGCAAAGGGGGATAATGAAATATATAACCAATGTGTACTAACATATCGTTATAACCATAACCATATTAAAATGGTTATAACTATACAATAACAACAACAAAAAAAACAAATGTCCATTTATGGTGGATCGAACCCGGAACCTCTAGGCGATATTATGGGGTTCTAACCACTACACCATAATTACCACATGTTACAAAGATGCAACCATAATTAGTATTAAGTTGCATTAGATTGTGGATGGGAAGTTTTATCCCCTGGCTATTTAATGGCGCGAATCCCAATACTTGCACATATTCCAATGTGCATGGATCCCAAAGTATGCACATATCCTGAGGTATAGTAAAATGTGCACTACAAAGAAATGCATGATGGGAAGCGTAAGTTTATGTTTTGCATGGAAAAGTGTGTCATAAAGTAGATTGTCCACACCGAGGCTAGTTTACTCGTTGGATTAGTTTTTTTGCAAGGAACATGAATTTAAATTTTGTTTTGTGATCATAGATCATTTGTAAAAAATTTAGTCCAAATTTCCATTAATGATCTCTTAAAACATTGTTTTGAGTGTTGAAGAGAGTGTAATTGAGCCTTGTTGGAATTTGGTCGACTTTATACTCAAATTTTTCAGAATTTCGCAAGGATTTCAATGGTGAAATCATTTTTTGTTTTGTTTTGAGTAGTGAAATTACAGAGAGTCCATAAAACTGGATTTTTGTAATCCCATGTTGTATTGTAATTTGGTATTTTAAGATGACGAAGAAAAATCATACTATATAAAGGGACTTTGAAGATGAATTAATATATCTGATATACATATGTAATTTGAGTTCTCTTATTTTATGCATTTTTATCTCATTAGTCTTCAAGTTATTCATCAATATTAATGAATTTTATGGACAAATAAGCATATTCATGGGTGTTTTTGCAAATAGTGAAGACATCATTTATATTATGAATGTGGTCAAATGTTTATGTGTATTTAAGATTTATTTTAACATCTAAATATTTTTGGATTGAGTTGGTATCGGAGTGAGGTTTGACGTGTATTTTCAAGTCAATGCTTATGATTTCCAAGTATAAGCAAGGTGAAGGAAAACTTGTTCGTTATAATCCTAAAATTGGTTCAAGGGGATTCACTCGAAGAGGATAAATGGAGCCTGAAGATGTTCTTTCTGAGGCTGATAAGGAGTTTCAAAAAATTTTCCTTGAGATGATAGCCATGGTTTAGGAATTGTGGGAAGACCTAGAAAGAAGGAGAGCAACTCCTCATAAAAATGAAGGTGGTCAAGTTGAAACGATGGTAAAATCTAAAGGAGAAGGTGAAGGTGAATAACCTCCAGGGTCCCCTTCATCCCTGTCATCATCATCATCGTCGCCGTCATCATATTCTTCTTCGGATGAAATCAAACTTTCTTCTCATAAGAGGAAAAAGATTCAGATAAGAAGTCTTCTCGTTCTCATGATATACCTTTGTTAAATCTCGGTATAAAGTTTGATTTTCCTACTTATGATGGAGAGTTGAATGAAAAGAAGTTGAATAATTGGGTCAATCATATTGAAGTGTATTTCAGGATACACAAAATCATACAAGATACTTTAAATATACAATTGGATACCCTTCTCCTGAGCATCATAATTTTGATATGGTGGGAGAGTCAGATACATGGTGATATTATTCAACATGGTAAAGTCATTTATTCATGGATTGAATTTACTATTGACTTAAGAAAACAATTTTATCCATTAGCTTATATGAAAACATCAATGATTTCTTTGCAACAACTGAGACATTGGGAAAAGGGGGAAATGTTCAATCTTATACACATGAATTCAATAGGAATCCATTATCTTTGAGAATTCCAATACATATTCCGAGACTCTTTTAAAGTATATCCATGGTATGCATTCATATATTCATCATACTATATTGATGTTTAATCCTACTAATATTGACAAAGTATTAGTACAAACTTCTCATCTTGAAGCCAACTAAGGAAAATATGTTATTGAATAAGTGTCAAGGGAGACACATGAATTCAAAAATAGCTCAAAGGAGAAAGACAAGAGTAAGAAGGAAACTACAGTGAAGAGGGATGCAAAGAAAAATATTACATGTTCTTATAGCGAGAAGAAAGGACATGATGAGAAGAATTGTTGGAAGTTGCATCCATAATTGAAACCAAAATGGGCTCAGTCTAGAAAGGGTAAAAAGTAGAACATGACCATAGATTAGGATCTTGCATCAGATTCTGAGGAGAAAACCAATGTTATAGCCATCACAATAAAAGGTAAATATTCTTTTGCAAGTTTCATCTCTCATACTTATTCTGTAAATTATAAACTAATTCTTCATGTACAAGGAAAAGAAAAGATGTGTTTCATTTACAAGTTATCTCAAAGCACACTAAGATTGATACACTTTTTTATAGTGGATCATGAGTGAATCTTATCTCAAAGTAGGTTGTTTAGAAGTTGGGATTGAAAACTAGGCCTCATGCGAGACCATATCGTTAGGGTTGGATTTGTGATAATGCTCAAGCACATGTAACTAAGCAATGGAATTTACAGTTTGTGATCACATCTAGTTTCATTGATGAGGTAGAGTTAGACATGCTTCCACTTGAGATTTGCAGGATGGTTTTGGGTAGTCCATACACGTATGACATGAAGTCCATTTTCTATAGGGAGTAGAACAAGTATCATATATTCAAGGATGGGATTAATTTCATTATGAGAGCTCATCAAATGAAGATGAATTTGACAGTTGTCATTACAAGAAATATTATATCTAATGCTAGTATCCAAGATCTAGATTTACATCCTATGATTGAAATAAAAAAAGGTCGTTTGGTTGATATTGTTCTTGTTAATAAGGAAAGATATGTTGATGGTTCATTCTCATTCGCACCTGTATATTCATTTTTGTTGTTTAGTTTAATACTAATCAGTGGATTATGGTTGGCTACTGCAACAATCAGTGTCAGAGTTTCTGAATTTAAGAGAATGGTTAACTTGGTCAACACTGTTTTTTTAGTCTTCATGATGGTTGTGATGAGTTAGGTTCTTTTTATCCAAGAAATATTGATGGATGATACTAGATAACTGAGATGAAATCATTCCCACTTCATTTCTGAATAATCCATATTTTTGGATGTCCAAAGTTTTTTTAGTGGGGAGGTATGATCCAATATGATCTAAGGAATGCTCTCAGAGGTCCAGAAGGATTCAAAATGCTCAGAGGTTCCAAGGGATCCATAAAAGATCAAAATTTGACTGTCTCAAAATTTTGAGACAAAAACATCATTACGTACAACACGTCGTTATATTTACAATGGTGCAAACGACAAGTCAAATGGATGTCGTATGCAAAAGATATGAGCAGTCAAAGTTGAAGTCAAATTAGGAAAAAAGTCAAAAGTATGACATGTGTCACCATTGCAAGGGTGGCACATGGCACATACCGTACAATTTTATGGGTGACGAGGCACTCTCACATAGTGACACATGGTAGGAAGGTGATGTGGCATGATTAGTTGGAAGGTGACTGGGAAGATCATACAAGTCCAGATGAACCAATCAATTGTTGACATGTGGCATGAGGGGACAAATGAGAGACTTTCATGTGGTAACTTCTCATTGGCCATTATGGCTATGGTTTATTAAAATATTATGGGAGTCGACGAGAGATGAACCCGTGGCCTCCCAAAGTCTTAACAAATTTTTTGTTACCATCACACCACTACATTAGTTTTTAACCATATGTGGTGGGGAATATATTTAAATTTGTTTAAAGTTTTGTTTGGAGGGAAAAGGGGCCGATGGATAAGCCCATAGTACCCTGGTCATTGTATTATCCCATACTTCCACACTCAAGCAAATCATGAAGGGGGATAATGAACCATATAACCAACATGTACTAACATATGGTTATAACCATAACCATATTAATATTGTTATAGCTACAGAACAATAAAAAAAAGAGAACAAATGTTTATTTATGGTGGATCGAACTGGGGTCCGGGAACCTCCGGGATATATTCCGGGGTTATAACTACTACATAGTATCTACCACATGTTACGAAGATTCTTCCATAATTAGTATTAAGTTACATTAAATTGTGGATGGTAATTTTAGCCCATGGCCTATTTAATGGTGTGGATCTCAAGACTTGCACACATTCCAATGCACGCGGATCCAAAAATATGTAGAAATACCGAGGTATGGTATAGTATGGACTACATAGAAGTGCATTCCGAGATTGAATAAGTTTATGTGTTGCATGGAAAAACATGCCATAAATTATATTGTCAATACCTACTCAAGTTTATACTCGTTGGATTCATTTGTCCGCAAGGATCATGAATTTGAATTTTTTTTGTGATCATAGATCATTTGTAAAGGTCTCAGTCCCAATTGTCATTAATGAGATCTTAGCACATTGTTTTATGTGCCAAAGAGGTTGTAATTGAGCATGTTCAGAATTTGGTCGACTTTGTACTTATTTTTTTCATAATTTCACAAGGATTGCAGTGGTGAACTCATTTTCATGTTTTGAGTAGTGGAATTACAAAGATTCCATTAAACTGGCTTTTGTAAGACCATGTTATATTGCAATTTGGTATTTTGAGATTATGAAGAACAATTATGCTATCTAAAGGGACTTTGAAGACAAAGTAATATATGTCATCTACATATATAATTTGAGTTCTTTTATTTTTTGTTGGGTTATCTCATTATTCTTCAAGTTATTCATCAATATTAATGAAGTTTATGGAAAAATAAGCATATTCACATGTGTTTTTGCAAATATTCAAGCGATCATTTATATTTAGAATGTACTCAGATGTTTATATGTATTTAAGAGTTATGTTTACATTTAAGTATTTTCAGATCAAATCATGAACACATATTTATCCATAATTAATGAAGAATCAAATCACCTCCATGATTCTTGATAATGGTAATTAGAAGAGTCTCATTTTGCATTCCTTTGTCACATATCTCCATATCCCCACCATAACCTATCCATCCCCTTATCACCTAAGTTGGGTTAAAAATCAAGAACCCTAATGTGCCACCACTTTTTCTATTGAGACTTTTCATGATGCAAATCATCGTGATACGACAGTCCCTGATTGCTCTTATTTAATTTTTTGGATTCCATATCAACATAAGGGTAGTACCAAATATGATTTCCACTATAATACTTATCAAATTTTTAAAGATGAAAAAACTTATGAGATCACCTTCTCCACCCTTTCACAGTTTTTTTTTAGTTTTCCTAAACAAATATCTCTCTCTTTGTGTAGTTTGTCTATTTAAACCAAATAATGATTTTAGGCCTCCTCTACCCAGCATGTAACCCATTAGTACATTGGTTATTTTCCCTTTTAGTGGACAAATTTGAACTCTAAAATGAGGTCCTCCTTGATTTCATCCATATTCAATGTAGTTCTTCCCCTTACAATGCCCCTACATTAATTATCCATAAGAATGAATTACATGAGTGGTTCCTTGTCACATATTACTTTTCTTTCAATATGATCAATTAATAATTGCTATATATTACCATGGATTGATTGGCTAGACCAACTTAAGAATGAAAAATATTTCACTTGGATGGACTTAATGGGAAGCTATCATCAAGTGTTTATAGAACCCAAGGATGCTTATATAACTACCTTCAAAGATAAGTTCAAGTGGTATGAATGTTTATTATAACATTTGAGCTTTCTAACACTCCTTTTACCTTCACTTTGATTAATGGTAATTTTTTTTGTGTCTTGTCCATTTCATTATTGCGTATCTAGATGAAATTCACATTTCCAACAAAACATGAGAGGAGAACCTACAACATGTGTTCTTGGCATTGGATCTATTTCAGACACATAAATTGCATGTTAATTACAAGAAGTATTATCAAGACTAACATCTACTATTTGTGTTTTTTTATTGATTAGGTTGTTATCCATGCAAATCTTATCAAAGTACGTGCGCTCATTGGCTTGTGAATCCCCTTCACTGCTACTTCCTTGAAGAGTTTTCTTGGAGGCATGAAATTTTATCCGTTGATATCAC
This sequence comes from Picea sitchensis, assembly GCA_010110895.2. Classification (NCBI taxonomy): domain Eukaryota; kingdom Viridiplantae; phylum Streptophyta; class Pinopsida; order Pinales; family Pinaceae; genus Picea; species Picea sitchensis. Next base: position 82,874 of record SNQJ01S0005642.1, on the reverse strand, counting down.
ATTGCCCACTCCCTCAATTAGTTATCCAACAAGATTAATTTTAAATGGATACATACAATGGATGAATTATTTTAGAAATTTTAGGAAACACTTTGTTTTGAGCCTATTATATGCCTTCCAGATGTGCAACAACCAATTGAAATGGAGGCATATGCTTCACAATATGTCATTCAGGCTATAATAAAATAAGGAGGTCACTCGATGACCTATAATTTTAAGGCCTTGAGAAATGAACAACTCAATTGTAGAAATTATCAAAATTCTAGAACTTATGATAAGGAATTATATGCTCTCATGCATACTTTGTATTGGCATCATTACATTTTGTCAAGGAAACTATTTTTGACCCTGATCACTATATGTTAATTTTTTTAAATTCACAATCTATGATCCATGATCAATGACATATTAAATGGGCATCTGGCATATAATGGTTCTATTTTTCATTAGATATAAGATAGGGATCTCAACTAGGTTGTAGACATGTTGAGTCTCTTTCCAATTTGGGTCATCAACATTTTGGATGTTCATTTGTGGCCTACTAATATAGGAAACAATGTATGTGTTATTGATGTTGGATTGGGTCTGATCCCTACTAGTTTAATAATTACTAGTGGTTATCCCTACTAGAGTTACCCCCCTGGTTATCCCTACTAGTGGAATAATTACTTCCATTAGTATTACTTAGAGTGGAGAAAATATATGTGTGAAAACACCACCTATTAATTTGAGTATTTAAACTTTATTTACTAGTCGTAGGATATTAGTAGGAGGCATTAGTTCCCCATATATCAAATTTCCCTTTGAGAGTGGAAGCGTTCACATATCTATACCATCTATTGGGAGTAAGTAATTCCTTCTTTAGGAAGCCCTTTTGGGATAACATTTTTTTCCAACATGGGATTTCCTTTTGGTTGAACTTTTAACACAAATACTAGATATCAAAATTCCTCATATTTCATCTATGGTAGTGGAAATGACATAGGGGGAAATTACAAAAATGGAAATATGTCATGGATTGGGATTCATTGGTACTCCTACCTAACCCATAGAGTGTCATTGTTGCCCAATCTATTTTCCTAGAAATTAAATATTTGCTTGATTTTTAACATTTACAAATGACCCTATGCAACATAATATGACATGGTCTCCCATATAGACCAAGTTTCCCTTGAACATTCCATAATTTGAGGGAAATCCTAAAAAAGACTTGTGAAATCATGTTATGAATTTCCATTTGTGATATTCATCAAAGTCACTGATGGATGGGATTATTCATCTGTGTATTTTCTATGAAACCTTGAGATTGGTTGCAACAAAGTGGTATATTGAGTCTCCATGCACTTCCCCCCCAAAAATTCATCTTTCGCAATCAATTTTTTTTCACACATTTAGTTGTTGATTTGGTACAAGATTGTGAAAGATCTTGTAGCATTGCTTAGATAGAATACCTCCACCAATGTCCCTGATCATATTCCTGAGTGGATAAAATGACATCATATTATTAGATCCCAAATCCGTTATTTTGTATTGGATGATTGGTTCATAAAGTATATGTTACCAAGAATTACCAAAGATGTCACCTTGTCAAGCGGAGTGAAAAAGGAGAAAGCTATTTTGAAAGATTGGTAGCTAGATTTGAATTATTTAGAATCCAAAATATCATATGAAATTATTCCTAGTGCACTATGTTGAGAAAGTGACCCACAAAACCAATGCAAAGATACTATGTTGATGGTGTGATTAGTTATATTAGAAATGTTGTCTCTTCCTGGTGTATAAATATGTTTAGTATATTACACTCATTTATATGTCAATCCTAGATTCGTAATTAAAAGAGTTGTTACACTATATGTGCTGAGAACATGCAACCTACCTATGTTTTTTGTATTTAGATCAAGAAGGAAATAATTAATAACATAACACTCTTTTTCTAGAATTTCTTAATTCTTCACACAACTTTAAACTTAGGAGATAAAACTGATAACAAAACTTCACAAACAAACACTCAATTGAAAAGCCTCTTTCTTAGATGACAAGTCTATTCATTACAGGCTCATGAAATGAAGAGATGAACTTAAGATCTTGTTCCCTGTAGCAATTGAAAACAATAATCAACAATCCACTTTATTCACTCTTAGAAAAAGATCAATCATAACTCTATTCAATTCAATCAAACCTTCTTTAGTACAGGGAACAACCAACATAATTGAGAGACTTCACTATGTGGAACATGAAGGCAAGAGATGAAGTCTTATGGTTCATGTATCTACTAATAACACCACAATTACAAACTCAAAACAATAATATTCGCTTTCTTAACAATCCCACACATCAAACTCTTATCAATGAAATGTTAATCTGCAGAAATGGAAAGGGAGTTATCTACTCTGCCCAATGTATAATTACTCACGCTGATTCAAAATCAAGTGACTATGTATTGAAATTGAAATTCATTTGAAATCATTCACAACACACAACTGTTAAATGTTAATACTCGCACACTCACACAAAACATCTACATGGAGGTTTACCTTGGTTGGGGTAGTGGGGCCTTTCCGAACCAACAAGGTACCTTTAAAGAGATAATAGACTCAAATTATTTACTCGTGCTCATGAATTGCACAGTAGATCATTTGTATTCCTTCAATTTGTAGATTGAATCAACAGTTCAACATTTCGTACATTATGACAATATGTATCATTCCTTACTTGCTACTTACTTCATTACAACATTACTTATTATCCTATTGCTTGTACAAAATGTCTTATAAATAAGGTGAGATGTTAATACCAAGATCTAAAGATAATTATCAATTAGTTTTAAAATGTTACAATTGGCAATTCATATTGAATCTCTAGGGATGGACTTCATCCTCATGACACAAAGTCCATGAGTGATGAAGTCTATCGTGATCCCAAAAACTACTTCAAGAGACTTCTATCCAACTGAATTCTTGGAATCTCCATCAACATACTCGTTCAACATGTAAATCCTATAGACAAGGGTTTAGTACCAGATGAACACAGTCACGACCATGACTATCGGATCAGGTGCAAAGGAAGTACCAGAGCAGGCGCAAGACTGGTACTAGATGCAATGTTGAGTGTGTTGTTTCCAGATGCAATGGTAAGTTGTGCTGGTACCGGATGTAATGCTGAGTTTTGCTAGTACCAGATGCGACGATGTGTGGGTACCTGAATAAATATTAAGCGGGTAGTACCAGAAGAAGCCCTATGTAGTACCAGAATTAGGTGGAACATCAGTACCAGAATTGGTGGAGCATTGGTATCGGATTAGACAGGGTACCGGATCTAGCGGAGTACCATATCCAATGGGGTACTAGATCACACTATGGTTACAGTAAGAAATTAGTGAAGTACTGGTTGAAGCTTCTTAAGAGTCAAATTGATTAGGAACATACATAATCAATCATTTAATCAAATTTAATCAAGAAAAATAAACAAATCATGCCTTAATCATAAGTTACCTCTTTATTCATATGGACAAGGTTATCAAGTGGATTTGTGGAGGAAATAGTCAATTATATACACATAGCATAGGTAAAATAGGCTCAGATAGAGGGTAATATAGGATATTAGAATTGTCAAAATGGAGACTCAACATTTCCCCCATGCTAAATTCATTGCATTTCCTCATGCAACAACATCAAAACTAATACTCAAAACTTTGCAAAATTGAACCATTCCCCATCATTTCTCTGGTTGTAGGATGTTAAGACTAGAAGACTTGATCCTAAGTTCCTTCTTAATCACCCTGGTGTATTGTATCAACTGTAAGACTTTGTTGATTTTAGAAGAGACCTATTCTTGTGCATCCTGTAATTTTAAATTATATTCTTTTAATTGTGCATTCTCTGCCTTAATGTGTCTATCCAACACTTGGTACTTTGCAAATTATTGTTTCATCAACCCAATATCACTATCAATTGTTGTTTTCTTGGAGAATTGTCAAGATCAGATGTGGTTATTTGTTCAATCACCTCCTCTTGGGCTTCCTTATCCTTTCTTATACCTCACAAGGTTTCTGGTGGTCCTTCGTATAAGAAGTGAGACTTAGATTTTCTGACATGGGTGGAAGTCTCCTAAAAAAACTTCCTCTTCTTCATCTTAATAGTAGTTATAAGCCTCGAAACTTGTTTTTCTTGTGTCGATTTGATTTTCACCTTGGAGGAACGAAGTGTGGGTTCTGGAGTCTTCCCTTGCTAAACATTCCCTATTTCCACTCTAGAGGATTGAGGAGCAGGCTCTGAAATTTGTTTCTTTCGGTCCTTCCTTGTTTTGATATTCCCCTTACTTCAACTTGTCATCTTAGGAGTTTCTTCTAACTCACTAATCGGTTCTTGAGTAGACACAATAACCACTTCAGGGGTATTTTCTAACTCCTTAACTGATTGTTGAGGGAGCTCAACAGTTGCCTCGGGGACATCATGTGAAACTTCTTGTTGAACTGTCTTATTCCCCTTCGCTCCTCACTTTGTGGTAGTTGATATTTAGGACTCAAGTCTAGACTAGGTACTTTAGACTGGGTAGGCTTGTACTTCTTAGATGTAGTGGGCTCTTCTAGGATTCGTTCTATTGACACATCCTTCTTTTCACCATTTTTCTTTCTTTGAATGTTGAATTCATGGGTCTTTTCCAATTTTCTAGCGGGCCATGGTGATAACTCAATGGTTGCTTCAGGAGAACTATCTGATCGCTCAACTATATAACAATCCTTTCTTTTCTATCTTTTAGCTTTTGGAATCAAGGTTGGGCTTATTTTCTGAGATTGGGAGGCTTTCTTCTTTCTGGATGTAGTAGGATCCTTCAAAACAGACTTATATTTCTCCAATTCCTTAATAGTTTGGGATGAGTTGGGTATAACAGTGGCTTCTTAATCCCCTAATTTCTTCCCTTTGTCTTTCTCTTCCTTTCTTCTGGACCACTCACTGTGTTTTTATGTTTCTTGTTCCTCTACAGATTTGGAAATTCCTTCCTAATAAAAATTTTGTTGGAGTAGTTTCTTCCACCTACTACCTTGTGTCCTCAAGGCATGGAGAACCAAAATTTTCATTAGGCCATGGTGATGGAGGATAGTTTCAGGTTTCTTGGAAGATGATTTCACTCCTCTGACCATTTTATTTAAACGCATCCATAGTAAGTGAGGAAAATCAATTTGTGGCCCTCCAAAATGTTACAAAAGTTTAAAATGGTATAGGAATCTTGCTGCATACCTCCCCTCACAGGTGAGAAATCTTTGCAAACTAATGAGCATCATCCAATATTCTTCTTTGATGCATCTTCAAGGAATGCCCTTAGTCCAATCAGGGTCTTGTTGTTTTGGCCTGACAAATTTTTGACAAAGCTTCCTGTCAACGATCACCCCCTTGAAGTATTTTTCTCCAGATGAAGGGAGGCTTGTAGCCTCTACTATGGTGGCCTCCGAAATCATTAACTTCATATCTCCAAACTGAACACTTTCCCCATCATATGTATGTGCAAAATCAAGAGAGACTCCTTCGTGATAGCCTTTAAACTTCTCCAAGAATGGGACCCAACCGACCTATTCAAATATTTCCCTGTATAACTGGAACACGGGATCATGCATGTCGACCCCCATGCTAGCTTAAAACAATTATTAAGGCATATGAGGCACGAAACAGAGGATCGAGGGTTGAGTACCAGATCAACGCAGACCATGATGGAGTACCGGATCGACGTAGATCATGATGGAGTACTAGAATAGGATAAGTATGCAGAAGATATGAAGGAACAAGATCATAGTGTAAATGCAGGTGGTGTGATAGTAGAAATGGTAAATATCACTTATCTGGATGGAAAATCCATCCATAGGAGCATTTATAAATTAAGATCCGGTTTACAACGGTCACATCTAGGGTAATGATGACAAGGTAAGATAGGTTGAATTCATGAATAAATTATAGACTCATATGAAATTTGTCTTCAGACCATATTCACAGGAGTGTTGGATAATGATGGCAAGAGATGTGGTCGTTATGACCGAAACTCATGAGTATGAAATCGTTTGACAGCATCGGAATCATAGTTCTACATGCATAAGGGTGCGGCTTGATTCAGTCGTATGTCATGATATTGAATCATGGGATTATGATGTTTCTCTACTAGATAAACAAAAGGCATGAAATTGATCCTGTTAAAGACACAATTACCTCGTACTTTCATCATTTTGGGTATAGAGGAATGCTTTATTCAAAAGGATATGTAGATGAGGAAATGCAAAATTTTGTGGTAGGGAGTGTGCCATAATTTGAGAGTAACCACATGTTTAATACATAATTAGTATAATTCCTTAATAAAATGAAAAAATGTTGAGTCTATACATCCTATTAGTTGAAACACTTAAATTGAGCAGCAAAAAATTGAATATAGGATAAGGACTACCGACACCTTATTACCAGTACTGGATCACCTTAATATCAGATGAACGTAGATTTTTTCTCAGTAATGGAATAATGCCAACCTTCTCCTTTGGTACCAGATGAGCACATAGGCGATCATCAGTATCGGATGAATACAAAGTTTTTCCCAGTACCGGATTAACGTAGACCTCCTCCCTTGGTACCAGATGGACACAGAGTTTTACCTAGTATCGAATGAATGAAGACCTCCTCCCACAATATCGGATGGAAGTAGATATTTTGTCTAGTACCGGATGAGCACCAACCATCAGTAACGGATGAACGCAGAGATGTTGTCTAGTACTAGATGAGCACAGAGGCAAACATTATATTCTGGTACTCGAGGAGAATTTGACAAAGTACCTAGTGGTAGTGATCTGTATACTGAAACTTTTGTAGGCAACACTTTGTAGAAGTAGCTAGTGTTTTCTGGTGTTATGGAAGAGGACCCGTGATCTAATTTAATATAAAAACCATGTAGGTGAGACAATTACCAATACTTGATGCAGGAAATTTGAATTTGAACTGGAAGTGTCAGAATAAGGAAAAAGAATTTGGTGATTGGGCTCTAAGATCTATGACAAGAAGTTACTCTGTAGCTAGATGACCACATGTTGAGATTTAGAACCCTCCTCTTTTGCAACCAGGCTGATCACTTCTCTTGTTGGAAATTCCTTTTTATTACAAAGATAATAATCCGAACTACTACTTTTCTGTGGTTTTTTCTCAAGCCCAGACTAGTCAATGCTCGTCGGTGTTTTAAATTTTAAAGAGTCTGAAAATCTTAAATAAAAATATATATATTGTCCCATGGATTTTTCTCGAGCTTAGGCCAGTTCCTGCCAGCCATTTTTTTCAATTTTTATGAGTCTGAAAAACTTAAAGAAAACTCCATATATTGTCCCGTGAATTTTTCTTGAACCCGGGCCAGTTTCTCCTTGTTGATATTTTCAATTTTTAGGAGTTTGCAAAACTTAAAGAAAACTTCACCTAGTAGATCTCCCCCTTATTCATTTATCTACATGAGGACAAAATCAAATATTTGTTTTTGTTAGTCACATAAAAAATAAAAGAAAAGTTCTATCTAATGACACACCTATTTACAAATATGTACAAATCCAAATTAATTCACACAATGAAACTTACTGTGGTGGGTAAGCAGGAGGAGAAACCCCCTTGCTTACCAGTAGCATTTTGGAATTCTGAAGAACATGTTCGGAAAAATCCTCTTTGTATATAGGATTACAATAAGCCTTCAATCAATGCCCATTTACGACAAATGGGGTTTGATTCTCATCAATAGTATTTATCTTTACTGAACCATTTTCATAAACTATATCAACTTCATAGGGTCCCAACCATCTAGTAGACAATTTACCTTTAAAATTCTTGAACCTACTATCATACAGGAGAGCCCAATCGCCTGACTGAAAACACTTATTCTTGATGTACTTGTCATGCCATTTAGTCCTTTGTTCTTGTATAAGGGTGGTCCTTTGAAGAGAATCTTGTTTTATTTCATCATGTTCATTCAATTATAATAGCCTCTATTTTTTAGCCTCATCTAGATCCATCACTAGTTGCATGGCAGTCCTGAAGGTTTTTCCTTGAAATTCTATGGGAAACAACACCTGCTTACCATACATCAGCTCATAAGGTGTATGGCCTGTTGTGTTTCTCCAAGATGTCCTATAGGCCCATAAATCCTCAGGAAACCTATCAACCCAGTCTTTGTGATGCAGTTGAACAATCTTGGTAAGAATAGACTCTATCACCTTGTTAGTTGATTTCACCTGCTGATTTGCTTGAGGTTGATAAGGTGAATATTTTTTATGTTTGATTCTATATTGTTCAGTAAGATATTTGACCAAATTGGAGGTGAATTGGGTTCCTTGGCCAGTGACTATTTCTTCAGGTTCACAAAAACGAGTAAAGATTTATTTGAAGAGAAAGTCTACAACATATTGTTCATTAGTAGAATATAAAGCTTTAGCTTCCACCCATTTGGTCACATAATCTATGCAGAACAAGATGTACTTCTTCCTTTGAGACATAGGGTTAATGGGTCCTACAAAATCCAAATCCCATTTTTTAAAAGATTCAATTACTACCTGATCTTGAAGGGGAATCTCATCGACTACAGTAGGTTTTCCCATCATTTGGAAATCATCACAGCTGGCCACATACTTCTTTGCATCTTTGAAAATAGTTTGCCAATAGTAGTTGGACTATAAAATCTTGTATGCTATCCTTTTATTAGCAAAATGGCCTCAACATGGACCATCATGACAGGATTTGAAAATATCATGCATCTCATCCTCCCGAACACACCTTCTAATCACCAAATCAGGCCCAGTTCATTATAAGCAATCATCATGCCACATGGAATTGGCACTTAGCTGGACAATTCTTTTTTTTTCTCGGGAGGACAAATTTTGAATTAGTTTTCCTGTTATAAGATAGTTAGCTACATTTGCATGCCAAGGAATGTAAGTAGGAATAACAAATAGATTCTCATATGGGAAATCATCATCTACTAGAGTATTATCACCTGTATGAATGAGTCTAGACAAGAAATCAACAACTAAATTAAATATTTTTCAGGCCTATCAATAATGGTGATATCGAATTCTTGTAGCAATAACAACCATCTAGTCACTCTAGCATTTGTAATAGTTTTTTTCATTAAAAATATGATGGATGAATGGTCAGTATGTACAAATACTTCATAACCTGTTATGTAGTGTCTGAACTTGTTAATGGCATGTACTACTAACAAAAATTAAGTTTTCGTGATAGTGTAATTTGCTTTAGTAGGTGAAATATTATTGCGGACAAAGTATATAGCATATGGAATCTGGCCTTCCCATTTTCCTAAAACAACCCCCAAAGTGGTATCTGAGGCATCCGTGCAAATATGAAAAGGAAGAGACTAGTTAGGTCCTTTCAGAACAGGGGCACTTGACAACTTTGTTTTCAAAATTTCAAAGGAGATTTGACATTGTTCATTCCAACAAATTCATCCTCTTTTGTTAACATTTTGAACAGTGGGGTAGATATATTTGAAATTTTTTGAATGAACCTCATATAGTAACGAGCATTCCCTAAAGAGATTTTGAATTCTTTCTATGAGCTATGTATTTTGATTTTGGAAATGATGTCAATCTTGGCAAGGTTTACTCTTATTCCAGTACCAGAGATGTGGTGACCTAAAACAATTCCTTCAGTGAGCATCATTCTAGTCTTTTCATGACTGAGGGAAATTTTGGTTTCTTTACACCTAATCATTACTTTCTCCAAATTGTCCAATGCTTGTTGTAAATCATCCACATACACAGTGAAGTCATCCATGCAGACTTCTACAAAGTCATGGGTCAAATCAAAGAAAATGGCCAAGAAATCCCTTTGAAGGGTAGCAGGGGCATTACAGAAACCAAAAGGAAGAACCCTGTAGGCATATCTCCCCCATGGGAAGGTAAATGTGGTTTTGTCCTGGTATTCTAGTGAAATTTGGATTTGATTGTAAGCACTAAAACCATCCAAGAAAGAAAAATACTTCTTCCCAGACAAAGTGTCCAAGACCTGGTCTATAAAAGAAAAAGGAAAGTAATATTTGTAGGTAGCCTTGTTCAATTCTCGAAAGTCGACACAAATCCTCCATTTACCATTTTTCTTAGGGACAATAACTAATGCGGAGACCCACGTGCTATCTGATATAGGGTAGATGAAATTGGTTTGCATGAATTTATGGAGTTCTTCTTCCACTATGTCTTTCAAGGATGGATTCAGTCTTCTTTGTGGTTGCCTAACATGTATGATCTAATCATTAGTGTAAATATGATGCATACAAGTTTTTGGGTGAATCCCTTTCATGTCAGAGTAATCCAATGCAAAAGAACCAGATTGCCCTTGAATCATTTGTATCAACTTTTGTTGTTGATTTGTTTCTAAGATAGCATTGATATACAAAGATTTTCCAGGACTGATTTCAACATCCTGGACAACTGATTATTTCCCTTGATATACTTGTGACATGGTGGCTACTGTAGAGGTGGAGGGGTGCCAAATTTCTTGGAATTTAGAGATAAATATATGTGTATATTTAGGAAAAGGTTGATGATATTTAATGCATTATGTATCAGCCAAAAATAGGATTAAGATTTGTTCTTCAGTTTTCTCTTGAACTCCTTTTATCTGTTCAATTGTCAACAAGGGTTGAGTGCAGTCCTCCTCCCCATATGGATTCTCCAACCATAGAGGAACTTCAGTGGTTGGTTGGGAAGGAGAAAAGAGGATAAGTTTTTGAAATTGAGTGCCATTGGAAATTGTCATATCTCTATACTGACAACTAATAAATGCATCAATAGTGGCCAAACAAGGTCGTCCAAGTACTACTAGATGTCCTAGTTTGGAGGATTTGGGATGAATCACTAAGAAATCCACAGGGTACTCCCAATAATCCAAGGTAATTGTTATATCATCTAAACTTTATGCTGGGGTGATGACTGATTTATTTGCTAGTTTCAGCAAAGTCTGTGTTGGTCTTAGGTGATTTAGTTGCATCCTTTTCATGGTGTGAACCGACATAACATTTATTTTCCCCGCTAGATCAATAAGTGTGTTTGTCAATGAAACACCGTTAATTTCTATGGTTACCACTTTGTTTCTTGGATCACTATATTTGGATGGCATTTCTAATATAAACTCTGATAACTATCCAACCACCTATATGACATAAGGCTCCTTCCTCTTCCTCCATGGATTTTTAATGCAACGATCCCTTACAATATTAGCATAAATAGGTATATACTTGATGTCCTAAAGTAGGGGAATTGTCACACATATGTTTCTAAGTTCAGTCTCTAGATTATGTCCTAGCAGTTCCGTTGATTTCTTCACAAGCAACCTTTCTGGATAAGGAGGAGGATTTGTTTTTTGAGGCATTTATGTCAGGTGAGAAGTGTGAGGAGGAGTTTCTTGTTGTACAAGGGTTTTTCTTTCTTCATTTAATTGGTTATCCATTTTTTCGTTTCTTTGAACTGCTTGATTAGCTATTTCTTCTTCTTCTTGAACTGCGTGATTATCTACTTGTTATTCTTCTTGAATAACCACAGTAGGATTTGGTTTATTTACAACCCTCCACGATCTTAATTCAATTCCATTAAATGGAGCAGGATTTCTTACATAAGTGGGGAAGGTTTGTACTTCAAGATTTTGTACAGTCTGTGTAGGTATGTTATTTGTATTAGGAATAGGTTGTGCAAGAGTAGGGGTAGGCCGAGGAGAGTTTGGGATAGGTGCAGCTTGCATTTGTTGCTGTAGATTTGGATTCATAGGAAATGAAATTTGTTGTTGTAGTTGTGGAGTTGGAGGAAGAGAAGGGGGATTAAATCTTGGGAGCAACTAAGAAATATTGGGAGGGTATTGTGGGTAGGTGGGAAAGGTTTTTGGATGAAAGGTAACATTCCCATATGCAGGCCCTCTCCATCCTTGTTGCCAAGGCTAGATTTGTGGCTCTTGTGGTGACAATTGAGGATAAGACATGGGATGTGCCGATTGTTGTTGTGAATATTGTGTGGTAGGGTCTACAAACATATTGGGATTTTGTTGTCTCCATGGCCTCTTGGGGGGATAAGATGTTTCATGAGGCTCTCCCCCTTCCTTGAAAATGACTTTAAGTCCAGGTAAAGAAGGACACTCATTGGTAGGGTTATGTTCTATACAGAGGCCACAAATTTTGATAACATTAAGGGGGAATTCCTTTTCAGGATGTCTTTTTCTATATCAAGGACATCAAATTGCCAAAGTAGCATTTTTTTCTTCTTGTTTCCTTTTAATTTTAATAGTATAAAGTTGGGAACTAATGGTGTTTGGTATGTTTGTTTTGAAAATTTCTAGTAGATTCCCCAATTCAATCCTATTAACACCTCCCAGTCTAGGTTTAGTAATTATGTTTGTAGGATCCCTTACACCTTTTCCTGTTTTGGCTTAGCTGCAAGAGTATTTTTTACATTACTCTGCTATTTCTACAAATGGATTTCGGTAAACAACTACAGAACTCATGAGGTTTAGTACTTTGATGCAATCATCCCTCACACCTTTTAGGAATATGTTCCTAAATGTGGTTGTTTCTAAGGAAAATTGCTTTGTCTTTTGGCAATTGTATATGAACCTCTCTAGGTACTATGCCAGGTTTTCTTCCTCAGATTGCTGCATTTTAAATATATCATTCTTAGCATCCCTAGGTCTATGATAATCTTGATATTTCGGAAGGAAGGTATCCTTCATACCAACCCAAGATAAGATAATCTGTTCTCCTAGGATCATAAACCACCTTAATGGTGAGTGTTTTAGTGTGGATGGAAAGAGTTTTAGTTTTTGTTCATTATCAGTGTAATTATAATTCCTACATAGTGTATCAAATTCAAACAAAAATGAATCAGGATACTCTGTTGACATACCATGGAAGTGAGGAAGTGAGGACAATGGAATATTCTTCATAGCAACATATATAGTGATCCTTAGTATTGGGAATCCAAATGTCTTTGTTTCATTAGCTGCATTTCCTTCCTCTTATGCCATATTTACGAACAGGTTGTAGGGTGGCGGTGATGTCTCCTCACTAAGTGATGGTTCAACCAATGGGTTATTTGGTATATCTAACTGTTACAATACCTTGTATGTTTCCCCAATGGAATATGCATCTTCCTCTATATTCAAGATGCATCTTCCATATCCTCCTTCTGATGTGGTCACCAGTACTTCCTCTCTTGCTTGTTGTATTATTCTTTGAATATGAACACGGGCTTCGAATTTATTTCCTTTGGTTGTTGTCTCAATTCCTTCCTTTGAACTTTGTCCTCTGAGAAGTTTTCCTGCACGAATTTTAGATGAATTAGTGTGTGTG
>SNQJ01S0005642.1:53694-69506 GCA_010110895.2 Picea sitchensis | reverse complement strand
TTTTTTTTTCTAATTTTTCTAAAATTTTGGAAGCAGTAAATCTAACTTTATTATCCCTATACCTAATCATAAAATAAATTATAATACCAAAGAAACAAAAATTTTTAACTACCAAAGGTAAGAGGAAAACTTGACTTTGGAGAAACACCACCAACATGGATGCACAGGTTCTTACCTCTCGTCTTATCATATTCTCTTTGCCCTCATATTGTCCTTAAATCCAATCCAAACTCATCAAAACAATCAAACTCAAAATGCTACCTATTACAGTTTACAACTCCCCGACAACGATGCCAAAATGTTGGTTTATAAATATGCTTAGTATATTACACTCATTTATATGTCAATCTGGGATTCATAATCGAAATAGTTTTTACACTACATGTGTCGAGAACAGGTAACCTACAGATGTCTGTTGTATCTAGCTCAAGCATGAAATAATTAATAACATAACTTAAGATCTTGTTCGCTGTAACAATTGAAAACAACAATCCACTTTATTCAATCTTAGACAAAGACCAATCATAACTCTATTCAATTCAATCAAACTTTATTTAGTATAGGAAATAACCAACATGATTGAGAGAATTCATTATGTGTAACATGAAGGTAATATATGAATTCTTATGGTTCATGTACCTACAAAGAACACCACAATTACAAACTCAAAACAATAATATTCCCTTGCTTAACAATCCCACACATCAAACTCTTATCAATGAAATTTTAATCCACAAAAATTGAAATGGGACTATCTACTCTGTCCAATGTCTAATTACGCATACTGATTCAAAATCAAGTGACTCTATACTAAATTTAAAATTCATTTGAAATCATTCAAAACACACAACTGTTCAATGTTCACACTCACACAATCGCACAAAAACATGTATAGAGAGGTTTACCTTGGTTGGAGCAGTGGGCCCTTGATGAACCAACAAGGTACCTCTAAAGAGATAGTACACAAAAAATCTTTACTCATTCTCATGAATTGCACAACAGATCATTTGTATTCATTCAATTTGCATATTTAATCAACAGTTCAACATTTCATACATTATGACAATATGTATCATTCTTTAATTGATACTTGCTTCATTACACCATTACTTATTCTCCTATCACCTGTACAACATACGTTATAAAGAAGGCGAGCCATTACTACCAATATCTAAAGATAATCATCAAACAATTTTAAAATATAACAATTGGAAATTCATATCGAATCTCTAGGGATGGACTTCATCCTCATGACACGAAGTTCATGAGTGATGAAATCTATCGTGATCTCAAAAACTACTTCAAGAGACTTTTATCCAATTATTGGAATATCCATCATCATACTCGTTCAACATGTAAATCCTGTAGATAGGGGTTTAGTACCAGATGAACATAGTCATGACCATGAGTACCGGATCAGGCACAAAGACATTACCGGAACAGGCGCAAGAATGGTACCGAATGCAATTTTGAGTGTGATGGTACCAGATGCAATGTTGAGTTGTGTTGGTACCAGATGCAATGTTGAGTTTTGTTTGTACTGGATGTGATGTTGTGTGAGTACCAGACTAAACGCTGAGTGAGTAGTACTGGAAGAAGCGTTGTGAAGTACCGAAATAGGTGGAACATTGGTACCAGAATAGGTGGACCATTGGTACTGGATCAGACAAGGTACCAGATCTAGCGGAGTACCGGATCCATCAGAGTACCAAATCACGCTATGGTTACAGTACCAGATTAGTGAAGTACCAGATGAAGCTGCTTAAGAGTCAAAGTGACTAGGAACATACATAATCAATCATTTAATCGAATTTAATCAAGAAAACTAAACAAATCATGCCTTAATCATAAGTTACCTCTCTATGCACATGGACAAGGTCATCAAGTGGATTTGTGAAGGAAACAGTCAATTATATACACATAGCATAGGTAAAATAGGCTCAGATAGAGTGTAATATAGGATACTAGAAGTGTCAAAATGGATACTCAACATCTCCCAATAAATGATTAATCATATGGGATAGGTTTCCAAATATTCCAATATATCCATAGCTATTCAACATATTTAAAGTACTTATACGCCCACCAAACCTTTGATATCCATTTGGTCTAGACAAAAAATATAAAGGGAAATCAACAACTTGGAGGAAAGGAGATAGTCAAGAATAAAAATCCTAATTTTGTATAGGGGTTAAAAAATAATATAAAATGAATACCTCTATCATGGGAAAGAAGGAGAAAAATGAAGTGAAATTCCCTTGTAATATTTGTAATAAAAATAAATTTACTCTCCAATGTCCAAATTTGGATGGCACAATGGGAGGATCAACAAATTGTCTTGGTCCTAATAATGTGTTCCCTCCAGAAGGGTAGAAAATGATTAATGGTATCTCTAAACTTGCATCTCCATAAGGGATAAGCCATGGAAACATTCCTTAAGGTGGAAGTACATCGAATATGAATATCTATATGTGTGATAAGGATAACAAACTCTAGACCCAATATCCTAATTATCATTCTCCCTCATCTAGATTGATGGATAAGAAAGAATCCTTTTCATAATAAAATATCCCTCTTCAGATAGAGAAGCCAACAATTCATATGATTCATTGCCCTAAAAAGGGAATTTTATGAAGGTCTGGACACAATTGATGAGCTACAAAATTACCATATTTTGAAATCTCATTTTCCTTATTTTTCATCCCTTCCAATTTACCCACGACCTCGTATCAATCCATTTTAGTGCTCATGTGCATGATTTAGGATTAATGTGTTTCCATTGCATTTCTTACTAATTCACTGAATTATGATTAACATTAGGGATAGTTAGTATAGTTTGTGTTTACTTTTGAAATAATGGTTGATGGGTGGACAAGTTGTTGTAGGTTTATATGTTTATATTGCTTATTTTTAGCTTAGATAGATGAGGTTCCCTTTCAAGTTCTAATAATGATCAGACAAATTCCTTGGCTTCTAAATCCAATCCTCAAGTATCTGTATTTTATGAATATTTGGCGATGTTTTCACATAGATGCAAGACGATGGTTCACATCCAACGATATAGAAGTGAATTATTATTACATAACCATATGATGCTTTTACTGCTATGGAACCTCAACTCATCATTGTAAAAGGGGGGTTCGTGGAACCTGCTGTAACCTAGGTTTTCATTCCCTGCCTTTCCTGTCTTTTTCCCTATGCCTTCATCAATTTTTCCTCTTCTGGTTGGTTAAGTCAATTTCCCATTACCGAGTGACTTGGTTCTTATTTGTTTCTTTCTAGTTTGAGTCTTTGCATGTTTTTGTTCTGTTTTTCTTGAAGGGATGAAATATATGTTGGATTTGGTTCGAATTGGTTGTCATCATATTTTCCATTAATCCAACTCACCATAGGTCTACCAAGCCTTTTATATATGCAGGAAACGCTCGTGGACAAACTCAACCATTCAAAATGGTCATTTTCAGGCCAGGATAACTGAAATGAACAAGGAAATTTTTAACGCTAAAGATTCCCCAAGAAAATCATATCAACAGTTGTCGCCCATTCGGGGGTGCATAAGCACACAATGTTTAACACCAAGAGTTATCCGAAGACCCAAAGTCCCAAAGTAAATCTAGACCATCCATCAGAGGGGATGCCTTGCAAAGGATCTTTCACTTCAAAGATTTTCCTCGGGGAAATTTTTCATGCTTCACATTTGAAACTCCTGAAACCCAGACTTCCGAAGAGAATCTGGACCATTCATCCATCATGACACGTGGAGAAAAATCATTCACTTCAGATATTTTCCTCCGGGATTTTTTTCATGTTTCACATTCAAAACACCTGAAGCTCGAAAGTCCAAAGTGAATATGGATCATTGATCCCAGGTCAATGAGAATCTTCAATCCTTGCAGTAGGTAAATATCACCCGAAACACATATAGTCATCAGATCGATGATCACACTTCCTTGCAAGGATGTAAACTGCTCAAGCGCTAATTTTCCTAAGTGGTCCCGTAATTGGAACCATGGTATTTTTGGAAGGATACATGGAATCTTGTGGTGGATTGCGGGCCAAAAGGTAGTTTGGATCCAAACCACCCTCAACAGCTCCCGTAATGACGTGCTTGAATGACATCAGATATCTTCTTCACATCCACTTCACCTCCCCTCATCCCACTCACTACTCTCACTCCTCTCACCACTCGACACTTATCCTTTGTTAACTCCCACACTAACCTCCATCGACGGTGGCCCACATTTCCAGATCAACAGTCCTTGTCACAACTCAGACCCCCCGACCCTTCCACCTTTAACGGTGGGGGGAGGGGGTGTCTGAGTAAGTAGTTTTCCCATCACGGGCCCTACCTAACGTGGCTTCTCTTCAAGAACTCAGACCCCCGCTTCTCTAATATACTTTCCACCTACCCCCCCCTCTGAGTTCCTCTCGATTTGTTTTTCAATACCACCCCCTGTCGCCTTTCACCACCTATTCTCCACACACTTCCCAACCTATCTACTCCTCCTCTCCCTATGTGCCACCTATATAATTCACTACATGTCTCCAAATCCATACTATTGATACCTCCATCATATTCACACGTCCTCTCACTTTGACATCTATCTTCAAACATCATCTACCCTCGTGTCCATTCATCTCGTCTCTCGATTGGATGGTCACCTCCACATATCCCCTCATGCCCGATGGGAAAAAAACCATTCTAGCGAAGCTATTTCATACGTACAGATGGTTTCTGACAGGGTCAATACAGAGTGCACTTGGATTTCAAAATCTCAGGCATAGACAAAGAGTTAAGTCTCAGACATAGGTCTACATAGATTAGTCTCAAAAACACTTCAAGAAACTCTGCTCATGCAACTAGTTATCTCCAGTGGTCTCCAAGAGCTCGCATACATGTCGTCATTCAACATAGATCTCTGCTCTGTAACTCCAAGGCCTATCTTCAGCCACTCAGTTCCTCTAGCACATGCATCAGTTCTGTCGCAGAGACAATAGTTGTTTTTAGCTGATGTATTCCAACATTGTCTTAGATTAGATACAAGAGTTGTCTTCTGTGTGTGGTAAGAACCACTCTTGCTGATGAAGTCCAGTATCCTAGTCGAGTTAATTATTTATTTATGAACAGTTCCCTAAATTTAGGACTCAGTCCCCTAAGGACGAGAGCCTCTACAACTCTGTTAAATAGAGGATCTTTGAATGTTTTAAGGGTCGAATTGTTTGAGGAAAGAGTAGAAATACATTAGATTGCTTGGACTCATTCTAGGCATGGATTAAAGCTCTCTACCTAGTGAAAATACTCTTTATTACTGTGTTTAGTTCAAATATTCATGTGTTTTTTTATCTTATCTTGAATTCACTTTTTGATTTGTGCAAAGTACATGTCATTTCCTTTCAGCTATTGTGTAACTTGTCTCTATTGATATGCAACCTATAAAAATAGCTAATGCTTGGTGAAGATTTGTTTTTATCGTAACCTGAAGGAGAAATTGTGTCTTGATACATGTTTAATGTCTTGAAATGATATTTTAAGTATTGAACTTATTGTAGTGGATTATTCATTGAGTAGTTTTTCGTTTCCCTTTGTTTTCTATTATTTCACTGGTTTGTCATTAGTGTATGACCACCCAAAGAGGACCCTCATCCATTTCATTTTTCCAACCCAAACTTGCTTCTGTCTTAATAGAATAACCCTCTGACCAACCAACACAAATTTAAAGGAAACAATCATTCTAAACTGATAGGTGGCCTAGATTTTCCCTTTAGAAATCAAGTGCAGACCTTAGGACCAACATTTGTTAGCGCGGTATCTGGGGAACAGAGTAATGAAATATATTTCCCTACTAGAACGACAATGTTCAGATCTCATCTTTGATGGTGAACAAAGACCAGACACATTCAGACTGCATATCATTCGCCTGACGACTGCATGGTTAAAGAATCAAGTGGTGACTCCACAATTTTAAGAAGTCATAGTATCAGATGGAAGCCATCTTGGCTCAGAGCTTTTCTCCTTTAAATTTTTATGTTGTTCCTTAGTTTCCAAATGTTGTTCCTACTATAGATGAGTGGGGTGATTTTTTGCCCAAATTTAGAGAACATAGAGATGACAACCTTGCAGAGAATTCTCTTGAGTTTCATGAACTCATGCATCAGTGGGGAATACATCATGAGGATGTACTAATGGAGATGTTCATGTACTCATTAGAGGGAGATTCTTGTGAGTGGTATCAATCCTTTCCCCCTGCTAGCATCTCTTCCTTGGAACATTTCCATACTTCATTCAATAAGCATTGTAAAAGGTTTTTTCCAGCTCATTTACTTTTTGAGAAGAATTGTGAAGAATTTGAATCTCATATTTGACAATCACTTATTAGTTCTTCTAGTAGTTAAACTAAAGGGGACTTTTCCATTGAGGAAGTGGAGGAAGATTCAGTTACATATGAGTCTTCTTCTGATCCTTTTATTCAAAAGGATGATGTTGGGAATTACATTAATGATGAAATTGATGATAACAAGGCTTTGGATACATCTTGAATTATTCTAGGTGACTCGGATAGTCATTGTTATGATACATCTGTTGTTCTATGTTCTCATAAATATTTGATTAACTGTGAGGAAAGTGATGTTGAAGGTCACGAGCATGTTTTTCCCCTTCCCTCTGAAATTGTTGAGCAACAAGAAATCTATAAGTCTGAAGATGACATTCTGGAGCTAGAACAAGGACAAGGCAGGAATGCAAGAGACATACCCATTCATTTCAAACAACAATATGAGCAATATCAAGGGTGTTTTGTTGCCCTTTATGGTTGTAAATCACATGACTTTCATGAGCTGTTTCAACGAGGAAAGGAGGAGCTCAGTCTTGTTTATCATGCAGATCTCACACAACAACAAATTTGTCCTCTCAACCAGTTGGAGGATTTTCATGAGTTTCAAGATCCAATAGCGAGATGGATGTATTCTTATTTTTTGAAAATCCCAAAGGTTAAAGTTTTACCATGATCATCATTTGAAACTGTAAGTACCAGATGCCTGCCAATGTTTTGTCATCTTTGATATATCCTCTTTGGATTATTCTAAACAGTGACGTGCACATAGTTATGATTCTTAGTCAAATTTTTTCTTGGTCTCATTGGAAGTGTAATTACACATGATTTTGTTGGTTTTTAGCTGAATAGAGTAGGTAGTAGGAGAATAAGCTCATAGTTCGAGCATTTAATTTTTAGTTTGCAGATTGTTTTTCAATATTTTGGTTTTCATTAGATTGTTTGAATAAGAGACTCCATAGCCCAACAAAGGCACTGGGGTTTAGCTACATTTTCAAGTTTCAATAAAGACTCCATATCCCAACACAGGTACTGGAGTGTAGTCTCGATTTTTAATTCAATAAAATGCATGGCTGAGGGACAGTAATAGATATGCAGGGATGAAAAATAGAAATGAGGGTAAGTGATAAAAGGTAAGAGAAGTTATATAATCTCAAGACATCGATCTACATTTCTTAGCACCTCACAGGGATGAGCTATCCCCCCAGTTAGAGCCAATGATGTAACCTAGGTCTCCATTCCTTTCCTCTCCTCTCTTTTTCCCTATGCCTTAATATATTTTTTCTCTTCTTGTTGGTTAAGTCATTTTCCCATTACTGAGTGACTTGGTTCTTATTTGTTTCTTTCTGGTTTGAGTCTTTGCGCGTTTCTGTTCTATTTTTCTTGAAAGGATGAAATATATGTTGGATTTGGTTCGAACTACTTGTCATCATATTTTCCATTGATCCAGGTCACCACAGTTCAAACAAGACTTTTATATACGCAGGAAACACCCATGGACAAACACAACCATTAAGAATGGTCATTTTTGGGCCAGGATTGCCGAAATGAACAAGGAAATTTTCCATGGTAAAGATTCACCAAGAAAATCATATCAATGACTGTCACCCATTTGAGGGTGTAGAAGCGCGCGGAGTTTAACACCAAGAGTCTTCCAAAGACCTGAAGTCCCGAAGTAAATCTAGACCATCCATCAGAGGGGATGCATGGCAACAGATCTTTCACTTTGGAAGATTTTCCTTTGGGAGATTTTTCATGCTTCACATTTGAAACTCCCGAAACCCGGACTTCCGTAGAGAATATGGAATGTTCATCCATCATGACATGTGGTGATAGATCATTCACTTTGGAGATTTTCCTTAAGGATATTTTTCATGTTTCACCTTCAAAACACCCGAAGCCTGAAAGTCTGAAGTGAATCTCGACCATTGATCCCAAGTCAACGAGAATCATCGATCCTTGTAGCAGGCAAATATCACTAGAATCACAGATTGTCTTCAGATCGACAATCACGCTTCCTTGTGGGGACATAAAATGCTCGAGTATTAATTTTCCTAAGCGGCTCCACAATTGGAACCATGGTATTTTTGGAAGGATACGTGGCATCTTGTGGTGGATTGCGGGCCCAAAGGCAGTCTAGATCCAAACCACCCTCAACAACTCTCACAATCACGTGCTTGAATGATGTCATATCACTGTGTCACCTCCATGTCACCTCCCCTCATCCCACTCATTACTCTCACTCCTCTCACCACCCAACACTTGTCCTCGATTAACCCCCATGCCGATCTCCTTTGACGGTGGCCCACCTCTCCAGATCAATGGTCCTTGTCGCAAATCAGACCCCTCGACCATTCTACCTTTAACAGTGGGGGGGAGGGGGGTCTGAGTAAGTAGTTTTCCCATCGTGGGTCCTACCTAACATGGTGGCTCCTCAAGAACTCAGACCCCTCCCTCTCTAATTCACTTACTACCTACCCCCCTCTCTGAGTTCCTCCCGGGTTGTTTTTCAATACCGCCCCCTCTTGCCTTTTGCCACCTATTCTCCACTCACTTCCCAACCTATCTACTCCTCCTCTCCCTACATTCCACATGTATCCTTCAGTTCACATCGCCAAATACACACTCTCGATAACTCTATCATATTCACACCTCCTCTCACTTTGATATTTGTCTTCACACGTCATCTACCCTCGCATCCATTCATCCTGTCTCCCAATTGGATGGTCACCTCCAAGTCTCCCCTCATGCCCGATGGGCTGACAACCATTCCAATGAAGTTATTTCATAGGTACAGGTGGAATTTGACAGGGTCAATACAAAGTGTGCTTGTCTTCTGAAATATCAGGCATAGACAAAGAGTTAAGTCTCAGTCACAGATTTACACAGATTAGTCTCAGAAACACTTTAGCAAACTCTTCTCATGCAACTGGTTATCTCCAGTGGCCTCCAAAATCTCACAAACATGTCATCGCTTAACCCAAAGCTCTGCTATGTCACTCTAAGGCTTCTATTCGGCCACTCAGTTCCTCCAACACATGCATCAGTTCTGTTTCAGAGACAGTAGTAGTTTTTAGTTGATTTATTCCAGCATTGTCTTATATTAGATACAAGAATGGTCTTCTTTGTGATAAGAACCACTCTTTCTGATTAATTCCATTGTATTAGTCAAGTTAATTATTTGATTTTTGAACAATTCCCTAAATTTAGGACTCAGTCCCCTAAGGATGAGAGCCTCTGCAAATCTGTTAAATAGAGGGTCTTTGAATTTTTTGAGGGTAGGCTTTTTTTATGAAAGAATAGCAATACATCAGACTGGTTGGCCTATTCTAGGAATGGATTAAAGAACTATACCTGATGAACAAAATCTTGATGATAATGTTTCATTCAAATCTTCATGTGTTTTTTATCTTATCTTGAATGCACTTTTTGATTTGTGCAAAGTACATGTGATTTCCTTTCAGCGATTGTGTAACTTGTCTTTATTGATATGCAATATATGAAGACAACTAATGCTTGGTGAATATTTGTTTTTATTGCAACCTGAAGGAGTAATTGTGTCTTGATACATGTTTAATGTCTTGAAATAATATTTTAAGTATTGAACTTCTTGTAGCGGATTATTCATTGAGTAGTTTGTTGTTTCCCTTTGTTTTCTATTATTTCACTGGTCTATCATTAGTGTACCACCAGCCAAGGAGGACCCTCATCCATTTAATTTTTCCAACCCAACCTTGATTTTGTCTTGATAGAATAACCCTATGAAAAAACAATAAAAAGTTAAAAGAAACAGTCATTCTAAACTTATAGGTGGCCTAGCTTTTCCCTTTAGCAATCAAGTGTAGACCTTAGGACCAATATATTCTTGTGATGTTTACGGGGAACATAGTAACGAAATATATTTCCTTGGTAGAATGACAATGATCAGATCTGATATTTGATGGTGAATAAAGACAAGACACATTCAGACTACATATCAGTCCCTTGGCGACTCCATGGTTAAAGAATCTAGTGGAAACTCCACTATTTTAAGAAGTCGTAGTTTTAGATGGAAGCCATCTTGGCTCGAAGGTTTTCTCCTTTAAATTTCTCTGTTGTTCCTGGGTTTTCAAATGTTGTTCCTACTATAGATGAGTGGGGTTATTTGTTTCCCATCTTTTGAGAACATAGAGATAACAACCCTGTTGAGCATTTGCTCGAGTTTCATGAACTCATGCATCAGTGTGGAATACATCATGATGATGTACTAATGAATATGTTCATGTACTCATTAGAGGGAGATGCTCGTGAGTGGTATCGATCCTTTCCCACTACTAGCATCTCTTCCTTGGAACAGTTCCATGTTGCATTCAGTAAGCATTGTAAAAGGTTTTTTTCCCCTGATTTAATTTTTGAGAATTGTTGTGAATAATTTGACTCTCATAATTCAACATTCACTTATTAGTTCTTCTAGTAGTGAAAGTAAGGGGAATTTTCCATTGAGGAAGTGGAGGAAGATTCAGTTACGTATGCGTCTTATTCTGATCATTTTATTCAAAAGGATGATGTTGGGAATTACATTATTAATGATGAAATTGATGATAACAAGGCTTTGGATACATCTTGCATTATTCTAGGTGACTCATATAGTCATTCTTATGATACATTTGTTGTTCTATGTTCTCATAAAGATTTGATTAACTATGAGGAAAGTGATGTTGAAGGTCATGAGCATGTTTTTCCCCTTTATTATGAAATTGTTGAGCAACATGAAATCTATAAGTCTGAAGATGACATTTTGGATCTAGAACAAGGACAAGGCAACAATGCAAGAGACATACCCATTCATTTCAAACAACAAGATGAGAAATATCAAGGGTGTTTTGTTGCACTTTATGGTTGTGAATCACATGACTTTCATGAGATGTTTCAACGAGGACAGGAGCAACTCAATCTTGTTTATAATGCAGATCTCACACAATAAAAAAAAATTCCTCTCAACCAATTAGAGTCTTTTCATTAAGGATACGTGCCACGTATCCTTCCAAAAATACGAGTTGGAACCATGGTATTTTGGAAGGATAAATGGCAGCCTGTGGTGGATTGCAGGCCCAAAGGTGGTCTGGATCCAAACCACCCTCAGAACCTCTCGCAATCATGTGCTTAAATGACATCATATCACCGTGTCACCTAAATGTCACCTCCCCTCATCCCAATCACTACTCTCTCTCCTCTCACCACCTGACACTTGTACTCCGTTAACCACCATGCTCATCTCCATCGGCGGTGGCCCACCTCTCTAGATCAACGTTCCTTGTCACAACTCGGACCCCCCGACCATTCTACCTTTAACAGTGGGGGGGTTCCGAGTAAGTAGTTTTCCCATCGTGGGCCCTATGTAACATGGTGACTCCTCAAGAACTCGGACCCCTCCCTCACTAATCCACTTACCGCCTACCCCCTACCCTTTGAGTTCCTCTCATGTTGTTTTTTAATACCTCCCCCTCTCGCCTTTCACCACATGTTCTTCACTCACTTCCCTAGCTATCTACTCCTCCTCTCCCTACGTTCCACCTGTATACTTCACTACACGTCGCCAAATACACACTCTCGATACCTCTATCATATTCACACCTCCTCTAACTTTGACATTTATATTCACACGCCATATACCCTAGCGTCCATTCATCCTGTCTCCTGATTGGCTAGTCACCTCCAAGTCTCCCCTCATGCCCAATGGGATGACAACCATTCTAGCGAAGCTATTTCATAGGTAAAGATGGCATCTGATGGGGTCAATACAGAGTGTAATTGGATTCCAAAATCTCATGAATAGACAGATACTTAAGTCTCAATCACAGGTCTACGTAGATTAATCTCAGAAACACTTCAAAAGACTTTGCTCATGCAGCTGGTTATCTCCAGTGGCCTCCAACAGGTCACAAACATGTCATCATTCAACACATAGCTCTACTCTATCACTCCGAGGCCTATCTTCAGCCACTCAGTTCCTCCATCACATGCATGAGTTCTATTGCAGAGACAATAGTAGTTTTTAGTTGATTTATTCCAACATTGTCTTAGATTAGATACAAGAATGGTCTTCTGTGTGTGATAAGAACCACTCTTTCTGATTAAGTCTAGTGTCTTAGTCAAGTTAATTATTTGATTTACAAACAGTTCCCTAAATTTATGACTCAGTCCCCTAAGGATGAGAGCCTCTGCAAATCTTTTAAATAGAGGGTCTTTGAATGTTTTGAGGGTCATATTTTTTTAGGAAAGTATAACAATACATTAGATTGGTTGGACCGATTCTAGGTATGGATTAAATCTCTATACCTAATGAACATACTCTTGATGATAATGTTTCATTCAAATCTTCATTTGTTTTTTTATCTTATGTTGCATGCACATTTTGATTTGTGCAAAGTACATGTCATTTCATTTCAGCTATTGTGTAACTTGTCTTTATTGATATGCAACATTCGAAAACAACTAATGCTTGGTGAATATTTGTTTTTATCACAACCCGAAGGAGTAACTGTGTCTTGATACATGTTTAATGTATTGAAATGATATTTTAAGTATTGAAATTCTTGTAGTGGATTATTCATTGAGTAGTTTGTTGTTTCCCTTTGTTTTCTATTATTTCACTAGTCTATCATTAATGTACTGTCAGCCAAGGAGGACCCTCATTAATTTCATTTTTCCAACCCAACCTTGTTTTTTTCTTGATAGAATAACCCTCTGACAAACCAATAAAAATTTAAAAGAAACATTCATTCTAAACTGATAGGTGGCCTAGCTTTGCCCTTTAGCAGTCAAGTGCAGACCTTAGGACCAACATATTTTGGTGCCATTGCCGGGGAATAGAGTAACGGAATATATTTCCTTGGGATAATGAAAATGATCAGATCTAATATTTGATGGTGAACAAATACCAAACACATTCAGACTACATATCATTCCCTTGGCAACTCCATGGTTAAAGAATCCAATGGAAAATCCACAATTTTAAGAAGTCATAGTTTTAGATGGAATCCATATTGGCTTGGAGGTTTTCTCCTTTAAATTTCTTTGTTGTTCCTGGGTTTCCAAATGTTGTTCCTACTATATATGAGTGGGGTGATTTTTTTCCAGATTTAGAGAACATACATATAACAACCCTGCTGAGCATTTGCTTCAGTTTCATGAACTCGTACATCAGTGGGGAATACATCATGAGGATGTACTAATGAATATGTTCATGTATTTATTATAGCGAGATGCTCGTGAGTGGTATCGATCCTTGGCCCCTGCTAGCATCTCTTCCTTGGAATAGTTCCATGTTGCATTCAGTAAGCATTATAAAAGGTTTTTACCAGCTGATTTACTTTTTGAGAATTGTTGTGAAGAATTTGAATCTCATATCGGGTAAAATCATGAAGCTGGGTAACACTTTCGTGACAATCGGGTCTCCAAAATTTCTTGCGGCAATTTTTCGGCTGAAAAAATGTTGTTAGGAATTGTTTTCGGCCGAATCCTTTTTGGACCGAAAATTTGCACATCAAATTTAACGACGCCCTCAAAATCCATATAAAATGTTTTTTGGATGAATTATTTTCCCGTCATAAGCATATTTCGGCCGAATAAATTTTCAGCGGAAGCGTTTATTTTTAACGGATTCCGTTAAAAACTAGTTTTCGGTCGAAAGAATACTTCGGCCGAAAACCTGAAAATGAGATTGTTTGTAGGAAAATGCAATTTCTCTCCATCTTACTTCATCTTTGGAGGTAACAGTCTCCTACAAATACTCATAATTTAGTTTTAGAATTAAAACCACAATTTTAAAATTGAATCTACTTTCATTGGGTATAATTTGTTTTCATTGTCAGTTTTTATCTAATTTTATTTAATTTTATAAAAAAATCACTGCATAATATTTTTAGGTGAGATTATGATTCGATGAAATGAAAAATCCATTAGTGGAAAATGATGGAAAATATATATTCATAATCCTTAAACCGTTCTCTTCAAAAGGGTATTTTTAGATTTTGTTTTTAAGTAAAAATTAATATAGATACATGGTGGAGGAAAACATGTGTTTAAAATATGTAAATGTTTCAGATTCGTCAACTTCACAAAATTCTAGAAATTATAATATTCATCTGTTAGATTCAAAACTATAGTCATCACAAAATAGAGACTATGTGGATTGTTGCAGTATATTTCATTTGTGAAAAAAAAAGTTTAATAATGGATACATTGTTCTCGGAAAAAATAACTCATTAACCTTCCCTTCATTTTTAAGGAACATATTGTCAAACAATTTCCAAATTGACATATCAAATATCAATAAAAAAAAATTGAAAAATAGTCAGTAGAAAGATAACAAAATTCTTCACAAGTTTTATTTTTACAATAAAGTAAAATTATAAATAAATAAAATACTTTTGTTTATTGGAAGTTGAAGAACCTGTTAAAATTAAAAAAAAAAAAAATCATAAAACAAGAAAAAGTGTTACCCATCTTCATGATTTTACCCATTCGACATTCACTTATTATTTCTTCTAGTAGTCAAAGTAAAGGGGACTTTTACATAGAGGAAGTGGAGGAAGATCCAGTTACATATGAGTCTTCTTCTGATCATTTTATTCAAAAGGATGATGTTGGGAATTACATTATTAATGATGAAATTGATGACAACAAGGCTTTGGATACATCTTTCATTATTCTAGGTGACTTAGATAGTCGTTGTTATGATACATATGTTTTTCTATGTTCTCATAAAGATTTGATTAACTATGAGGAAAGTGATGTTGAAGGTCACGAACATGTTTTTCCCCTTCCTTTAGAAATTGTTGAGCAAACATGAAATCTATAAGTCTGAGGATGACATTCTAGATCTAGAACAAGGAGAAGGCAGAAATGAAAGAGACATACCAATTCATTTCAAACAACAAGACGAGCAATATCAAGGTTTTTTTGCTGCACTTTATGGTTGTGAATCACATGACTTTCATGATATGTTTCAATGAGGACAAGAGAAAATTAATCTTGTTTATAATGCAAATCTCACACAACAACAAATTTTTCCTCTCAACTAGTTGGAGGCTTTTTAGTAAGGATACGTGGCATGTATCCTTCCAAAAATACCAGTTGGAACAATAGTATTTTTGGAATGATATGTGGCAGCTTGTGGTGGATTGCGGGCCCAAAGGCAGTCTAGATCCAAACCACCATCAATAACTCTCGCAATCATGTGCTTGAATCACATCATATCACCACGTTACCTCCATGTCACCTCTCCTCATCCCACTCACTACTCTCTCTCCTCTCACCAGCTGACACTTGTCCTCCGTTAACCCCCACGCTGATCTCCATCAGTGGTGTCCCACCTCTCTAGATCAATGGTCCTTGTCGCAACTCAAACCCCCTGACCATTCTACCTTTAACAGTGGGGGGTGGGTCAGAGTAAGTAGTTTTCCCATCGTGGGCCCTACCTAACATGGAATCTCCTCAATA
>SNQJ01S0005642.1:35707-53681 GCA_010110895.2 Picea sitchensis | reverse complement strand
CCTCTATGTTCCTCCCGGCTTGTTTTTCAATACCACCCCCTCTCACCTTTTGCCACCTATTCTCCACTCACTTCCCAACCTATCTACTCCTCCTCTGCCTACATGCAACTTGTATCATTCACTACATATTTCCAACTCCACACTCTCGATACCTCTATCATATTCACACCTCCTCTCACTTTGACATATGTCTTCACACGTCATCTGCCCTCACATCCATTCATCCTGTCTCCCGATTGGATGGTCACCTCCAAGTCTCCCCTCATGCCCAATGGGACAACAACCATTCCAATGAAACTATTTCACAGGTACAGATGGAATATGATGGGGTCAATACAGAGTGTGCTTGGATTCCAAAAGCTCAGGCATTGACAGAGAGCTAAGTCTTAGTCACATGTCTATGCAGATTAGTCTTAGAAACACTTCAACAAACTCTGCTCATGCAACTGGTTATCCCTAGTGGCCTCCAACAACACACAAACATGTCGTCGTTCAACACAAAGCTTTTTTCTATCACTCCGAGGCCTATCTTTGGCAACCCAGTTCCTCCAGTGCATGCATCAGTTCTATTGCAGAGACAATAGTAGTTTTTAGTTGATTTATTCCAACATTATCTTAGATTGGATAGAAGAATGGTCTTTTGTGTGTGATAAGAACCACTCTTTCTGATTAAGTCTAGTGTCTTAGTCGATTTCATTATTTGATTTACGAACAATTGCCTAAATTTAGGACTCAGTCCCCTAAGGATGAGAGCCTTTGCAAATCTGTTAAATAGAGGGTCTTTGAATGTTTTGAGGGTCGGATATTTTTAGGAAAGAATAACAATACATCAGACAAGTTGGATCCATTCTAGGCATGGATTAAAGATCTATACTTGGTGAACATACTCTTGATGATAGTTTTTCCTTCAAATCTTCATGTGATTTTTATCTTATCTTGATTGCACATTTTGATTTGTGCAAAGAACATGCCATTTCCATTCAACTATTATGTAACTTGTCTTTATTGATATGCAACATGTGAAAGTAGCTAATGCTTGGTGAATATTTGTTTTTATCTCAACCTAAAGGAGTAATTGTGTCTTGATACATTTTTAATGTCTTGAAATGATATTTTAAGTATTGAACTTCTTGTAGCAGATTATTCATTCAGTAGTTTGTTGTTTCCCTTTGTTTTCTATTATTTCACTGGTTTGTCATTAGTGTACCACCAGCCAAGGAGTACCCTCATCCATTTCATTTTTCCAACCCAACCTTGATTTTTTCTTGAAAGAAAAATCCTCTGACAAACCAACAAAAAATTAAAAGAAACAATCATTCTAAATTGATAGGTGTCCTAGCTTTGCCCTTTTGAATTCAAGTGCATACCTTAGGATCAACATCTTCTGGTGTCATTGTCGGGGAAAAGAGTAAAAAAATATCTTTCCTTGGGAGAATGACAATGATTAGATCTGATCTTTGATGGTGAACAAAGACCAGACACATTCAAACTACATATCATTCCCTTGACGACTCTATGGTTAAAGAATCCAGTGGCAACTCCACAGTTTTAAGAAGTCATAGTTTCATATGGAAGCCATATTGGCGCGAAGGTTTTGTCCTTTAGATTTCTTTGTTGTTCCTGGGTTTCCAAATGTTGTTCCTTATATAGATGAGTGAGGTGATTTTTTTCCCAGATTTAGAGAACATAGAGATAACAACCTTGCTGAGCATTTTCTTGAGTTTCATAAACTCATGCATCAGTGGGGAACACATCATGAGGATGTACTAATGAATATGTTCATGTACTCATTAGAGGGAGATGCACGTGAGTGGTATCGATCCTTGCCCCCTGCTAGCATCTCTTCTTTGGAACAATTCCATGCTGCATTCAATAAGCATTGTAAAAGGTTTTTTCCAGTTGATTTACATTTTGAGAATTGTTGTGAAGAATTTGAATCTCATATCGGATAAAATCATGAAGCTGAGTAAAAATTTAGTGACAATCGGGTCTCCAAAATTTCTTGCGGCAATTTTTCGGACGAAAAATGTTGCTAGGAATTTTTTTGGCCGAAAATTTGCACGTCAAATTTAACGCCACCCTCAAAATCCTTGTAGAATGTTTTTTGGATGAATTATTTTCCTGTGGTAAGAATATTTTGGCCGAAACGTTTATTTTTAACAGATTCCGTTAAAAACTAGGTTTTAGCTGAAAGAATATTTCGGTCGAAAACGTGAAAATGGGACTATTTACATGAAACTGAAATTTCTCTACATCTTACTTCATCTTTGGAGGTAGCAGACTCCTACAAATACTCATAATTTAGTTTTAGAATTGATACCAAAATTTTTAAAATTGAATCCACTTTCAGTGGGTATAATTTGTTTTCATTTGCATTGTTTTTATCTAATTTTATTTAATTTTATAAAAAAATCATTGCATAATATTTTTAGGTGAGATTATGATTCAGTGAAATGAAAAATCCATATCTCTAAAAATACATAGTGGAAAATTATGGAAAATTTATATTCATAATCGTTAAACTGTTCTCTTCAAAAGGGTATTTTTAGATTTTTTTTTTAAGTAAAAATTAATATAGATACATGGTGGAGGAAAACATGTGTTTAAAATCTGTAACTTTTTTAGATTGGTCAACTTCAAAAAATTCTAGAAATTATAATATTCATCCGTTAGATTCAAAACTATAGTCTTCACAAAATAGAGACTTTGTGAATTGTTGCAGTATATTTCATTTGTCAAAAACAAAAGTTTAATAATGGATACATTGTTTTGGGAAAAAATAACTCATTATCTTTCCTTTCATTTTTAAGGAACATACTGTCAAACAATTTCCAAATTGACATATCAAATATCAATGAACAAAATTTGAAAAATAGTCAGTTGAAAGCTAACAAAATTCTTCATAAGTTTTGTTTTTACAGTAAAGTAAAATTCTAAATAAAAAAATACTTTGGTTTACTGGAAATTGAAGAACTTGTTAAAATAAAATAAAACAATTGTCATAAAACAAACAAAAGTGTTACCCATGTTCATGATTTTACCCATTCGACATTCACTTATTAGTTCTTCTAGTAGTGAAAGTAAAGGGGACTTTTCCATTGAGGAAGTGGAGGAAGATTCATTTACATATGAGTCTTCTTCTAATCATTTTATTCAAAAGGATGATGTTGGGAATTACATAATTAATGATGAAATTGATGATAACAAGGCTTTGGATACATCTTTCATTATTCTAGGTGACTCAAATAGTCATTTTTATGACACATATGTTGTTCTATGTTCTCATAAAGATTTGATTAACTATGGGGAAAGTGATGTTGAAGGTCACGGGCATGTTTTTCCCCTTCCTTATGAAATTGTTGAGAAACATGAATTCTATAAGTCTGAAGATGACATTCTTCATCTAGAACAAGGACAAGGCAACAATGCAAGATACATACCCATTCATTTCAAACAACAAGATGAACAATATCAAGGGTGTTTTTATGCACTTTATGCTTGTGAATCACTGACTTTCATGAGATGTTTGAATGAGGACATGAACAATTCAATCTTGTTTATAATGCATATCTCACACAACAAAAAAATTGTCCTCTCAACCAGTTGGAGGATTTTCATGAGTTGGAAGTGGAATTACACATGATTGTGTTGGTTTTCAACTAGATAGACTATGTAGTAGGAGAATAAGCTCATAGTTCGAGAATTTAATTT
This sequence comes from Picea sitchensis, assembly GCA_010110895.2. NCBI lineage: Eukaryota > Viridiplantae > Streptophyta > Pinopsida > Pinales > Pinaceae > Picea > Picea sitchensis. Next base: position 49,970 of record SNQJ01S0005642.1, on the reverse strand, counting down.
TTAGTTCGCAGATTGTTTTTCAATATGTTTGTTTTCAATATATTGTTTGAATAAGAGACTCCATAGCCCAACAAAGGAACTGGGTTTTAGTTGCATTTTCAAGTTTCAGTAAAGACTCCATATCCCAACGCAAGCACTGGGGTGTAGTCTCGGTTTTAATTTAATAAATTGCATGTCTAAGGGACAGTAGCATATACACAGGGCTGACAACTAGAAATGAGGGTAAGTGATAAAAGGTAAGATAAGTGATCTAATCTCAAGACATCGATCTACAATTCTTAGCACCTCACAGGGATGAACTATCCCCCCAGTTGGAGCCAATGCTGTAACCTAGGTCTGCATTCCCTGCCTCTCCTCTCTTTTTCCCTATGCCTTCATTAATTTTTCCTCTTCTGGTTGATTAAGTCATTTTCCCATTACTGACTGACTTGGCTTTTATTTGTTTCCTTCTGGTTTGAGTCTTTGTATGTTTCTGTTCTTTTTTTCTTGAAAGGATGAAATATATGTTGGATTTGGTTCAATTTACTTGCCATCATATTTTCCATTGATCTAGCTCACCACAGGTCGACCAAGACTTTTATATACACAAGAAACGCCCGTGGACAAACACAACCATTCAAAATGATCATTTTCGGGCTAGGATTGTCGAAATGAACAGGGAAACTTTCAACGGTAAAGATTCACCAAGAAAGTCATATCAATGGTTGTCTCCCATTCGAGGGTACAAAAGCACACAGATTTTAACACCAAGAGTCATCCAAAGACCCGAAGTCTCGAAGTAAATCTAGACCATCCATCAGAGGGGACGTGTGGCAGCAAATATTTCACTTCGAAGAGTTTCCTCCGGGATATTTTTCATACTTCGCATTTGAAAATCCTGAAACCTGGACTTCCGAAGAGAATCTAGATGGTTCATCCATCATGACACGCGGCGACAAATCATTCACTTCGGACATTTTCCTCTAGGATATTTTTCATGTTTCACATTCAAAACACCTGAAGCTTGAAAGTCCGAAGTGAATCCAGACCATTGATCCAAATTCAAGCAGAACCGTCGATCCTTGTAGTAGGTAAATATCACTTGAATCACAGATCATCATCAGATCGACGATCATGCTTCCTTGCGGAGAGGTAAACTGCTCGACCATTATTTTTCCTAAGTGGTCCCGCAATTGGAACCATGGTATTAATGGATGGATATGTGGTAGCTTGTGGTGGATTGTGGGCCCAAAGGTGTTCTGGATCCAAACCACCCTCAACAACTCCTACAATCACATGACTGAATGACATCAGATCACCGCGTCATCTCTCCTCATCCCACTCACTAATCTCACTCCTCACACCACCTGACACTTTTCCTCCGTTAACCCCCACACTGATCTCCATCAGTGATAGACCACCTCTCTAGATAAACAACCATTGTCGTAACTCGGACCCCCCAGACCATTCTACCTTTCACAGTTGGGGGGGGGCGGGGGGTCCTAGTAAGTAGTTTTCCCATCGTGGGCCCTACTTAATGTGGCGGCTCCTCAAGAACTCGGACCCCCCCACTCTCTAATCCTCTTACCACNNNNCAAGTTCCTCCTGGGTTGTTTTTCAATACCGCCCCCTCTCACCTTTCGCCACATGTTATCCACTCACTTCCCAACCTATCTACTCCTCATCTCCCTATGTGCCACCTATATCCTTCACTACACATTTCCAACTCCATACTCTCGTTATCTCCATCATATTCACACCTCATCTCACTTTGACATCTGTCTTCACACATCATCTACCCTCGTGTCCATTCATCCTGCCTCTCGATTGGATGCTCACCTCCACGTCTTCCATCATGCCCGATGGGATGACAAGCATTACAATGAATCTATTTCACAGGTACAGATGGCATCTGATGGGGTCAATACAAAGTGTGCTTGGCTTCCGAAATCTTAAGCATAGACATAGAGTTAAGTCTCAGTCACAGGTCTACGCAAATTAGTCTTAGAAACACTTCAGCAAACTCTTCTCATGCAACTAGTTATCTTCAGTGGCCTCCAACATCTTGCAGACATTCCATCGTTCAACACAGAGATTTTCTCTGTCACTCTGAGGCCTATCTTCAGCCACTCAGTTCCTCGAGCACATGCATCAATTTTGTCGCAAAGACAATAATAGTTTTTAGTTGATTTATTCCAACATTGTCTTAGATTAGATACAAGAGTGGTATTATGTGTGTGATAAGAACCACTCTTTATGATTAAGTCCAGTGTCTTAGTCAAGTTAATTATTTCATTTACGAATAGTTCCCTAAATTTAGGACTCGGTCCCCTAAGGACGAGAGCCTCTGCAACTCTGTTAAATAGAGGGTCTTTGAATGTTTTGAGGGTTGGATTTTTTTAGGAAAGAATAACAATACATCACACTGTTTGGACCCATTCTAGGCATGGATTAAAGATCTCTAGCTGGTGAACCTACTCTTGATGATAGTGTTTCGTTCAAATCTTCATGTGTTTTTTTACTTATCTTGATTGCACTTTTTGTTTTGTGCAAAGTATATTTGATTTCCTTTCATTTATTGTGTAACTTGTCTTTATTGATATGCAACCTGTGAAAACAACTAATTCTTGGTGAAGATTTGTTTTTATCGCAAAATGAAGGAGGAATTGTGTCTTGATACATGTTTAATGTCTTGAAATGATATTTTAAGTATTGAACTTCTTACAATGGATTATTCATTGAGTAGTTTGTTGTTTTCCTCTGTTTTCCATTATTTCACTAGTCTGCCATTAATGTACCACCAGCCAAGGAGGACCCTCATCCATTTCATTTTTGCAACCCAACCTTGCTTTTGTCTTGATAGAATAACCCTCTGACCAACCAACAAAAATTGAAAAGAAACAATCATTCTAAACTGATAGGTGGCCTAGCGTTTCCCTTTAGCAGTTAGGTTCAGACCTTAGGAAGAACAGAACCAACACCAAAATATGTGCATTGGAAGAATTTGTGAGAGATAATTCCACTTGGAAATTCATTAATGAAATATGCCACTAATTCAGATACCTTAATAATCAAGTTCAAAACAATAAGAAGATATTCAAGCATCCACTCAACGAATTAATGGAGGTGTCATGAATTTAGTTCTACAACCATTTGGGGAAGTTATTAAATGATGATATATATCATTTTATTGTTGGATGGACGATTTCTAGATACCCACCTTTGCAAACATGTTTTTCCATACATATATGTATATAAGTTCCAAATTCTCTCTTGATGCTTGAGAGAGACTTGCAACAATATCTAAAACAATCTTTACCATATTCATGGCTCTTGGATTTATGTTTTGCAGGTTGTTGTAACCCACACAACCAATTACAATTTTAACCGGACATGGTATTCTAAATTTGATGCAGTTAGATAGAATCTTGAAGCCATCTAGTTATGACTTGTAAATTTAGAAAATTGTTATAATCACTTGGAATCTCTTATCCTTGAGTGGGTTTTTAGTTGCAAGTTAGTTTTTGTATTAAATTGAGTGAAATAGTCATTCCAAAGAGAGAGGAATATTTGGGAAATGTTTGAATTCATGATGGAATAAGATACAGTTCTTGAGATCTGATTTTTAACTTAGTTTACAATTTGTTCATTTTCATGTTAGTTCTTAACTAGTTTTTGTTGTATATTAAGTTTATTTCCATGTTCGTTGAGGCAGATCTCACTCCATGAGAACAAGGAATTGGGAAATTAAATTCTCTTAATTCCTTTTGAGAATTTAAATTAAATCATTTTTCAATTTTCAATGTATTTTGTAGATTTTACCTTGTTTACATTCAATTGTTTATTAAAAATTCTGTGTTTCCTATAAAATGCTTGGTTGTAGAAGCAATTTTTTAGAACACACTCATGATGAAATTATAATAAAAAATAAAGAGACGTGTTATCATAGGACTACTTAATTGATGGTATAAATATAATGTGAGGCATACATTAGACTTGAAATCACAAGTATTAGAAACTAGTTTCTCTGTGTTTAAATTTTTTGCAAGTGTGTTTTAATTTTCCGCAATTCAATTTCCTTTTTGTAGAAGCATATTAGAATACTAATATGACTTATGAATTTTTATCCCACACATACAGTTTATGCATCTCAGAAGTACAAAGGAAACCTTCATTGATAAGTTAAATGCACAAGTGTTCCTTGTGAAAGTGGAAGACATACAAAACAACAATCATGCAGGTGTCAAGGGTCCAAAAGTATTTCTTGTATTGGTTTTAGATAACACATGGTAAGGGGATGAGGAAAGAGAATATTTTGACTATCCTCTTTCTAGGGTCTCATATAGAGTGTTCTACATTCATATAAATGCATGAGTTAGAATTATAATGTTTTTGTGGTGAAATAAGATCCACACATAGTACTAACCTCTTTTGCAGAAAGTATGGTGAGAGGAAGGAATCATTGGTGAATGAGGATTCCCCTAGAGAAGGATCCAAGGGGGTGTAGAAGCCTTCAATATTTCATATAGATCTATTAACATGTATGTGATGAATCTTCATTATTTCCATCAGTAATATGTAGCATCATGGGTTGATTGAGTTCTTAGTTTCATTGTAATCTCATCTTAGTTCATCCATGATCATGCCTTCCTACTACATGTTGTCTTTATTTATGATTTCTCACTCTTTATTCATCTCTCGATTATTTTCTCTTTCATTTTATTCTTTGTTCCATTATCAATCACTTCCTTATCTTATTTATGCAATATTATCTCCTTTCTTCATCCTTTTATGTCCATTAAACCATGATCATTTTCCCTCTTATATCCTTTCCGACCCTTGATTATTCATCATTTATTACATCTACCCTACACCTAATACCTTTTCTTTTAGGAATAATAACCAATTCATTTATTATGGTTATATTCATCGATTAACTATTCAATCCATCCTCATACAAGAATCACAATTTCATGTACAAAATGTGGAAATAGTTTCACAAATAATAAAACACTACGTGGTTACCATGGTGGTTATGTAAGGATCTCATTATATCAACCTCATAGATAATGGTACACTTTTTTTCCACATTATGGTTATTTCTAGATCCTATTATCATTATACCACATTTTGAATTAGATATTCGATTTTATTCTTTCTGTACATACTTTTGCATTTGTCATAGCATATTGTTAAGGTCATATCGCACAATTTAGGAGCTCCATATTTGTATTTTTTGTCATATGGATGCATTACACTAAAAATTGTACACATCATAAAATTATATCATCATTTGGAAGAAATAACTTGTTGATCAAACTTTTTTAGCATTTGGGATCAGTGACCTCACCAAGAATGGAGTTGGGATAATGCATTTTTTTAGACAAAATGGATATATGATTAAAAAAAATTCTAGGGTATATTATCTTATGAATATAGTTTACAACCTGACATGAATCACATTGTTTGGATATTGTAAAAGAAATTTGTGATCTAAATACTAAATTCCTATCCTAAATATGCATTGTTGAGACTCTCTTTCTTAGTTTGTTCAATGGTATATTTGACCCATCAATCATTTAGGTTTATAGAAAATGATTCTATTGGATCTAAATACATGAATTTATTTTTATCTCCAATTCGAGTCAATTAAAGTCGCCATCAAATGAAAACGTTATGCTCAAAACGATGACTATTGGTGTAGGTTGGAAATCAAAATTAGTTTTGTCATATGGGTTGTTCATCATCATGCTTGACACATCATTAAATATCGCTTTAAAAACCTTTTTTTATTGGAGATATTCCTATGAGTATACTCTAATAAGGCATTGGAATCACTCCAATCAGACATCAGACAAATAATCATTAAAATACTACCAGCTACTCTATGCTAGCCACCACTCCTCAGTCCTAAGCACATAACAATGATTTTTTTTAATAAATAATGTAAAGATATATGTTTTATATGCAAGTTACTTGCAATCTTTTTTATTTTTATCAAAGGAATAAAGTACTCTTATCTATTTTCCTCCATAATCTCAACTTGTGTCGCAGGAAAAATGTAAAGTTTTTGTAGGTTCAAGAATGCTCAAGAAGGTATATCCATGAACATGTGATTTTAAAGACTAGATTTTGATGAACAAAAGAATATCATATAGAAAACCAAACTGATAAAGTGAAACACGATATGATGTTGAATCCTTTACTATGTCATGTTCAAAGTTCAAGTTTCTAGGAGATTTGTACCAAGGTGTTCTAGTTGTTGATCGATAATAACAAGACTTTTCATAAAAAATGAAAGACTTTGAAGATCACATGAATACCAATATTACCAAAGTCAAGTCCCATTGCTACATAAACAATGCAACTACTACAAATACCTTATAATAATCATACTCTTTCACCAAAAGCTAATGTTATGCTCATCTATTTTTTTCCTATCTCAAAGTTAACAACCTACTGAAGTTTATGAAGCTTCCTTTTCCTATGTGATTGACCATGAAATTTAATAGTTTTCTTGAAATATCATTCATGTATCCACTATTACCACATCATAACTTTAACCTTTTGCTTCCTCTACAAGATCTCCATAACCTTCTACTCCACCCACTCATAACCCACCCAATTAGTTTACTTGGCTCACTTACAATGCTAAGTGACCCTTTTACTTTCAATAGTTCTCAAATATATATTTCCAAGAATCCTGCCACTACCAATCCTATCTAACACACTTCCTCCATGTTTGACATTTAATAATGTGTTATAGAACTTGTAGTATGTCTTTATTCTTAGCAGTACTTCACATATCTACCATTTACATAGAAGTAGCATAAATAATAAATTTTTAAGGATGGATGCATTAGGGAAATATTGGTGTTGCTACACAAAAACTAGTATCAATCATCCTTGTAGTTGTCACATAAGAACCATTACCAGGAGAAGTTGATAAGAGAGAAGCAAAAGGTGTTTTCACAAAAGAACAAACACCCATCATCGTCTGATGGACCTACTATTTCCACAGAAGAACCAATAGTCGAGAAATTAGTTGGAAAAATCCCTCAGAAGGAAAATACCATTGTCCCACAAGAACCTGTAGCAGAATAATCCATTGCAGAAGTGGTATTTCCTCAAATATTCATAAAGATATCTTAAAACTAGTAGGAAATCTTGTTAGCAATCCTTTATATAACTTGTTGCAAAGGTAGGTGCAGGTACAATTATTCTTTCTATGTATTTTTATCTAATTCATTGAATGTTATTGATTTGTATTTGTAATTAACTTAAGCCTGTTTTATTTTATTCTGTGTCCTACTCCCTTACCATATTCTACTTTTTCAAGAATAGGNGGGGCACACTTCCACCTTTTCCCTTCATGAATAGACCACCACTCATCTTATCCAATCGAAAGTCTTCACCACCCCATACAAACCATGACATAATCTTGTTTTACTTCCATAGTTCATGTCCATCCCAACATCCCCCTAAATATATGAGAATGAGAAGGATTAGAACATGCCCTATTTTTTTTCCACAAGAACCTACAAAAGGAATAACACACAAACAAAGGAGCTAATACACATGAAAAAGAAAAATAAACTATTGGAAAAGAAGATTATTCTTCCCCCACAACAAACTACAATAGAAGCATCTATTGTAGAAGTTATTCCTACATCTAAATATGTTGTCCTACAATAGGGGAGGAAAACACATTCAATGATATGAGTTTACTAATTCATTTCCATAGTTCATGAATGCATATATGGGTTCACATCTTCAAAGTTATTGTGAGTTACAAAGAATGATGATATATGATCTAGGTTTGCTTATGGATACTTCTGATATTATTTACATGCCTTTGGAGGGATCTTATGCTTTGCTTTAAGTAACCATCAAGTCTTTTTTTTATCTTTTATTCCTACAGTTTACACTCTGTATAATCAAGAGGATCATTATTATTAGGGTTATTCATGTGGCCTATACTTCATATAAGTATGACCTCCTTCAATTCATTATTTAAAAGTTGTTTTAATGACCTCTAAAAATCTATGACCTACTTTGAAAATGATGGAATAATATTGTGTCTCTGAGACAAAAGTATTTAAGGACATAATAGTTTCACTATTATTTTAAGGGTAGCATACTTCTAGATTTTGACTAAGGTTATATAGAATCTTGGAATTTATTTGATGAGAAGCAAATTTTTCCATAACCCATAGAAGACCACCCCCTTCATATTTATGTCACATCTCTCTTTTCCTTATTAAAGGAACCCCTATTTTCTACCTATGTTGACCCCTATGAAATCATCATGTACAAAGTTCTCTTAAATTCATGGTACATTGAGAACTCAGTCCTGAAATATGTTCACTAGCCAAATGCTACATCATCTAAATCCTCTCAAGGTTCACTTGTGAGGTATTTTAAGTAGTCGAGTCGAGATTCCTAACGTTGATATCCTTTGGGTTGCAACTTACATACAAATCCTTGGGCTCCATACTATTATCACCTTCCATCCATTCTTGTATTTACTCCATTATTGTTCGAGATGCCCCCCAAGCAAATATGACTCAATGAATAATAGGCATAAGTTGTAAGGGCATCATTGTCGGAATAATGTATGACCTTGATAGTTGTTGTGGAAGTTCGTTGGTCTCTCACCACCTATTATTTTTTACTATAAAATTTATTGTAGGTTTCATTATAATCCAAAAATTAAAATATTTGGAAAACAAAATCTAATATTTTGTTACACCCAAATCTTCATTTTGTTTTATTGCTAACCCCTATGACAGTCCTCTCGTTCTCGAATTCATCTATGGCCTTATCCTTTCCAAGGTGATCTTCATTTTATTTTAGTGCTAACCCCTATGACAGTCCTCTCGTTCTCGAATTCATCTATGGCCTTATCCTTTCCAAGGTGTGTATTTTTTTAGCTTCATTTCATGTCATTTACCACTTCAAAATATCTATGGCCTTATCCTTTCCAAAGTGTGTATTTTTTTAGCATCATTTCATGTCATTTACCACTTCAAAATATTATACTACTTACAGCGCAAGCTATAGTTGTGTAATTTCCACATGATTCTCAAAAGTTACAAGTTGTTTTACAGATAAGAGAGTTGATTTTAAAAAAACGCTTGAAAAGACATCACACTGAAGTATACTACTTATAAGCATCTATTTTGGTATACCTTAGCACACCCAATACCATACAATATAAGGAAGATTTATTTATTTTTATAGAATTGTACTCTTTACTTTTTATCTAGCAATATAATGCCATAATGCAGGTAGATATCGATGGTTATTGACCTTTTCAACTGAATGATGTTTTGTGGTTTTAATAAACCATGATATTCACCCTTTTAATGTTTCCATTAAGAAGGAATGTAATGTAATTCTATATTTATTTCTTAATTAGAACCATCATGTAATGATTTCCTAGTGATCTTATGTACATGTCTACAATCTTAGTGCACTAAATCCCATTATAACTCCATAGTTTATCATTCTTGAGATAGAATAGTACTTATCCCACTTATATCATGAGAATTATTCTCATTTCACTCTCTCATATATAATCATATAATCAAGATGGAGGGGGTTATGTTGAGAATGTAGTGGAGTATGATGCAATTTCCTGTGGAATTTTGTAAACTTATACCAGATGTAGCCGACATCTTACTTGAATACATCATTACATCGAAATATTATGGCTTCCATCTTGACAAATCGAGAAAGAGTGGTTCCAAGAAATATGAAATCATCTCAGATACAAGAAATATAATGAGCATACTTTATCTATAGATTAAAAGTTAAATGATCAAACTGATGCACAAAAGGAGAAATGATTTCATAACCATGGGTGATATATCATGTCAAGTCACGAGCATGTAAAGAACGATTGAATGATGCTAATTGTCGAGGATTTGAAGTTCTAATAAAACACATTTGGCTATACATTTCTGAAGAATATTGCTACAGGAATCACTCTCAGCAATCTTGTACGTAATCTTGAATCTTCAAGATCAATTTTCTTCAATTGATTGCAATATTATGAGCCAATATGTAGCTTCACAACTTGCTGCATAACTACACTCATAAATAAGTTTTATTTTTGTCTCTAAAGACAAATCTTCTCACTGGCAGAAATATCCTTAGGATTACTTGTAAAACATTTCATCACCACTCCAACGATTAGTTTATTTGCTACTAAGCTTTAGCACCATGGTATATCCCTATGATTTATAAAGAATTGGAGCAATAAAAGATTAAAATTCGCAAGGACTATTAATCTTAAGCTCTTAACGGTCTCCCTTTGATTAGCTTGCGATTATACTAAGAGGATTATCTTCTAGATCATATTGGATACAAGATTGATATTGAAGTCAGAAATTCCACAGTTTGATGACAAGAAAAACAATAATGTGGAACAAGAACACTACCTCTATATGTAGTCTCCTTTGACTATAAAAGGAATCAGTCCAATGATTAATATGACGATATGAGTTTCATGACAAAGTCTATCAATATCTAAAGGATACTAAAAAATGAAGACAGGGTTTATAATTACAAAATTCATACTGAAAGATTTAGCTACAGGTATCACCCTTGTATTCCTCCTACAGAATTTTCCATATAGAATTCTCTTAAGGATGGGCCAAACTCTTCATGCATCATATCTTTCCAGCCTACATGACGGTTTTACAAATTGAAAAACACTCTTGTAAGCAATGATGAGCCAATTGGGATAAATTCAGTCATATAATGTTGTCTGATGTATACTCTGTCTCAAGCACAGTCTAATCCAAACGAGGATTGGCTTGCGAGATTATTGAATATTCATTTTACTCCTCTTGCTCTGTCACATGGTTTTTGAGAGGAATCTGAGTGACCCACAGAGGAACAACATTTGGGCAATTTTCAAATCCATCCATCGCGGCAAGTTATCATTATGACACCCGATAGAGGAATATGGCGTTATCAGATTTACACGTGGAAATAAAGCTATGTACCATAGATTTTCTTTTTGGAAATCCCAGCTATTCCTTATTGGGTCTATTACAAGATATGATCAAACTTGGTCTAAGGAACTATCTTCTATGTGTTTTTGTTCCGTTCATGGTTGTGATGTTGTTGGTCAAGATTGGTTCTATTGGATTTCTTGGTCCCATACCTCAACAAGCCATTCCACAATATTTTTCCCTGATGAAAGTTGAAGGCAGATGTTGTGGGGAACATAATAGAAGACTAAGGATCTTTCCTAGAAGCACAGGACCAAGATTTTCAGTCAACAGAAAACCCAAAGGAGGACAATGTCTTCTTAATATCACAACTTCTTATTAACAATCTAAGCTAAGCTGAACCAAATGTTAGCCATCTCTTGGTCAATATGAACTTTGTGTGGACATTGTAACTTCTCCTGCTATGCTAGATCTACTTCACTCTAAAAAAAATACGAGTTCTTTACATAGCACTTGGATACATTTGCGAGTACGCGACTTCCAAAATGCAAAAATAACCGGGACCTTCGTGTTAGTGATCTTCAACAAGGATCAAGGCTTCTTAATGTTCTTGCGTTGGAGTTACACACAAGTGATATGGATGTGATTACTCATTGTAAAAGTTGTCATTATATGATTCCACGGCTCTTTCTCCCAGATTTTCTTGATGCTAGAATTTTTCTTTCTCCAATCTCTAGAATCGAGAAGGTCTTAAATGAAACCGACAATATTTATAAGATGGAGGATACAAGCATGTCGGATTTGATGTTAATCATATTATTAAGGCATTTGTTAGTTGTTCTAAGAAATGTTTTTTTTGTTGGAATCTACGAAATAAATTTACAAGAATCATTATCTTTTGTTGTTCAGAATCTATTTTTGAATGTAGGAATGGATTCAGCATGCTGAAAAACTTCCAAAACATTAGAATTTTACAGAAATAATCACTTAAATCTACGAATCCAACAATTTCTCAAYAGATTTAGCTCAAATATCTCCCCAAAAAATCTTCATTTCGTAGAATCTTTAGCCTACTACTATTACTAACAAACAACAAGCAACTCCTTACCCAATTAACCTCCTGCTCGACACTTCAGGTATGTCACAACCTCTGAAAAAAAACTTCAAAATGGTTTGTTTCCATGCCCATGAAGGATACAGACAATGAGACTAGAAATGCAAGGGTTGTATTTGAGAAGAATTGTATCCAATTAGTAAACAAGATCATATCCGAAGAGAAGGGTCTTGGTTGCATATTGGCACATAGTATGGGACTTGGAAAGACATTGCAGGTTATCACGTTTCTATACACCATTATGAAGTCCATGGATCTAGGTTTTAAGACCAACCTTATTGTACCTCCAATGGATGTACTGCATAACTAGAGAAAATAATTTTACAAGTGGCGAACTTTTGATTAAGACCCTTACCAGTTTTCATGCTTGAGGACGTTTCTAGGGAGAACACAAGAGAGCAAAGTTAATAAAAAAATGGATAGAAAGGTGGAGTTCCCTATGCAACATTTCAAAACTTATCTTTAGGAAAATATGTGAACGAAAAGGCCGTTGTAGATGATATTTGTGAGACTTTGCAAAATGGTTCTGATTTACTCATTTGTGATGAGGCACACATGATAAAAAAAAACACAATGGTTGATATAACTTAGGATTTAAAACAACTGAAGACCCAATGTGAATTGCACTCAAAGGTTCCAGTTAAATTTTTGGATGCTCTTTGTGCATTGGAACTAAACTTCTCCATTCTTCTCGTAATTGGTAGAACAGTTAGTGTTAGAATAGATGGTGTTCTAAAGGAAAATATAGCAATGTTTGTATTGTTGAGTGGTGATAGATCTGGAACTTGAGTGTAAGAATCCTCTTTAGATCACTATTGATATATCTGCATTTTCCCTCATATGTGGCTTCATTCTCGGAACGATGTGTCTTCCTGTTCAGATTTGATTCAAATTTCAGACTTTGAAATGGTTCCTTGTGCAACTCGTATTGTTTGTGCAATACCAATATTGTAACAATGGCAAAATAAAATCGTTTGTCATAATAAAATAATTTGTCCATAAAATTGTTAAGAAAAATATCTAATTATATTTTTAATTAGACAATAGTTTTTAATTAGTTTACCTAGAATTGATAGTTCTCTAATTTTTTGTAATCACATATTGTATAACTATACATATTTATATTAATAGAATACACACAATAATAATGTAGAGTGTTACATCAATTTTATCTCTGCTTAATCTTTTTATGATATCAGAATTGGTCTAGGGATCACTCCATCACTGGAGGGCCAGAGACCCAGGGATATGAAAGTCGCTCAATTTGAGAAAAGAGGAATCGATCTTGAAATTGTTGTGGTATAACAAAGGAAGAGCAGTCGATGATGAAGAGCAGTCACTGTTATGCGCTGGAAGAAGTTTTCTGTCCGAATACAGCCTTCCTCCACCCCATGAAGCCGGTGAATTGCTGAGTTGAAAAATTCGGTTAGAATTTCGTGCAGTCGACTTATGCCATCTGTAAGAATCTGTAGTCGAAGTATGCCATCTGCAGTCGAAGTATGCCATATGCCATTGAGGGTTTCACGCGCTGAGGAAAATTCGCAGTGAGAGCGAAATCCAGTCGAGTGTCCGTCGAATTTTGCAAGGCACGTGTTATGGAGCGGGCCGCCGGAGGTTGTCACCAAGAAGGCAGCCACCATACCGCGATTTGGTAAAGTCTCAAATTTCCATTTATTTCTTCCTTTAAAACTTCTATGAAAAATGGTTGTGCCGTCATTTATTCAAAGATTTACTCATTGGTGACCTTCAAAGACAGAAGTCGTTTTGCAATGATTGGAAATCATTGCAAGTACCCGGCGATCATATATATTAAAAAGGATTGGAAATCAATATAAGGAGGAAGTACGACTATTCATGTTAATTATATAGCCAATTCTATTTAAAGAAAACTTACATTATGTGAAATCCACGGGTGAATATGATATTGAATTTTAAAATTGAGTTGAATTATATAAGATGTGGATGTATTTGGCTATATACATATTATTAATATTAAAGTGTATTTTAGTGTATGAAAAATTGAAAATATGTGGATGAAGGGTTTATGAGAATTTAAGTTTTTTATGTTTTGGAATTTGAAATGTAAAAGGTTATTGAGCTTAGTTAACTCAATACAAATGTAATTAGTTATTTTGTTAGAATTAACTACTCTAACAAATGAAGCATTTATTAAGAAAGCTGCAAATAGTTAGCTACTCTAAAAAAT
>SNQJ01S0005642.1:3551-22629 GCA_010110895.2 Picea sitchensis | reverse complement strand
TAGGACCCCCCCGCAACCGTTAAAGGTAGAATGGTCGGGGGGGTCTAAGTTGTGACAATGTTCATTGATCTAGAGAGGTGGTCTATCGTCGATGGAGATCAGCGTGGGGGTTAACGAAGGAAAAGTGTCGGGTGGTGTGAGGAGTGAGAGTAGTGAGTGGGATGAGGGGAGGTGACGCGATGATATGATGTCGTTCAGGCATTTGATTGCAGGAGATGTTGAGGGTGGTTTGGATCCAGACCGCCTTTGGGCCCACAATCCACCACAAGCTACCACGTATCCGTCCAATAATACCATGGTTCCAATTGTGAGACCACTTAGGAAAAATAACTCTCGAGCAATTTACGTCTCCACAAGGAGGCATGATCATCGATCTGATGATGATATGTGATTCAAGTGATATTTACCTACTACAAGGATCAATGGTTCTCCTTGAATTTGGATCAATGGTCCGGATTCACTTCAGACTTTCCGGCTTCAGGTGTTTTGAATGTGAAACATGAAAAATATCCTAGAGGAAAATGTCTGAAGTGAATGATTTGTTGCCACGTGTCATGACAAATGAACCATCTAGATTCTCTTCGGAAGTCTGGGTTTTGGGATTTTCAAATGTGAAGCATGAAAAATATCCCGAAGGAAAATCTTCGAAGTGAAATATTTGCTGCCACACATCCCCTCTGATGGATGGTCTAGATTTACTTCGAGACTTCGGGTCTTTGGATGACTCTTGGTGTTAAAATCTGCGTTCTTCTACACCCTCGAATGGGCGACAACCATTGATATGAATTTCTTGGTGAATCTTTGCCGCTGAAAGTTTTCCTGTTCATTTCGACAATCTTGGCCCGAAAATGACCATTCTGAATGGTTGTGTTTGTCCATGGGCGTTTCCTATGTATATAAAAGGCTCGGTCGACCTGTGGTGAGCTGGATCAATGGAAAATATGATGGCAAGTAATTCGAACTAAATCCAACATATATTTCATCCTTTCAAGAAAAAAAAACAAAAACGTACAAAGACTCAAACCAGAATGAAACAAATAAAAGGCAAGTCAATCAATAATGGGAAAATGACTTAATCAACCAGAAGAGGAAAAATTGATGAAGGCATAGGCAAAAAGAGAGGAGAGGCGAGGAATGCAGACCTAGGTTACAACATTGGCTCCAACTGGGGGGATAGTTCATCCCTGTGAGGTGCTAAGAACTGTAGATCGATGTCTTGAGATTAGATAACTTCTCTTACCTTTTATCACTTACCCTCGTTTCTGGTTGTCAACCCTCTGTATATGCTACTGTCCCTCAGCCATGCATTTTATTGAATTAAAACCGAGACTACACCCCAGTGCCTGCATTGGGCTATAGAGTCTTTACTGAAACTTGAAAATGCAACTAAACCCCAGTTCCTTTGTTGGGCTATGTATTCTCTTATTCAAACAATCTATTGAAAGCCAACATATTGAAAAACAATCTGCGAACTAAAAATTAAATTCTCGAACTACGATCTTATTCTCCTACTACCTACTCTATTTAGTTGAAAACCAACACAATCATGTGTAATTCCACTTCCAACTCATGAAAAGACTCCAACTGGTTGAGAGGACAATTTTTTTGTTGTGTGAGATATGCATTATAAACAATATTGAATTGCTCATGTCCTCATTCAAACATCTCATGAAAGTCAGTGATTCACAAGCATAAAGTGCAACAAAACACCCTTGATATTGTTCATCTTGTTGTTTGAAATGAATGGGTATGTCTCTTGCATTGCTACCTTGTCCTTGTTCTAGATGCAGAATGGCATCTTCAGACTTATACATTTCATGTTTCTCAACAATTTCATAAGGAAGCAAAAAAACATGCTCGTGACCTTCAACATCACTTTCCTCATAGTTAATCAAATCTTTATGAGAACATAGAACAACATATGTATCATAACAACGACTATCCGAGTCACCTAGAATAATGAAAGATGTATCCAAAGCCTTGTTATCATCAATTTCATCATTAATTATGTAATTCCCAACATCATCCTTTTGAATAAAATGATTAGAAGAAAAGTCATATGTAACTGAATCTTCCTCCACTTCCTCAATGGAAAAGTCCCCTTTACTTTCACTACTAGAATAACTAATAAGTGAATGTCGAATGGGTAAAATCATGAAGATGGGTAACACTTTTGCTTGTTTTATGACAATTGTTTTTTATAATTTTAACAGGTTCTTCAACTTCCAGTAAACAAAAGTATTTTTTTATTTAGAATTTTACTTTACTGTAAAAACAAAACTTATGAAGAATTTTGTTAGCTTTCAACTGACTATTTTTCAAATTTTGTTCATTGATATTTGATATGTCAATTTGGAAATTGTTTGACAGTATGTTCCTTAAAAATGAAGGGAAAGATAATGAGTTATTTTTTCCCAGAACAATGTATCCATTATTAAACTTTTCTTTTTGACAAATGAAATATACTGCAACAATTCAAAAAGTCTCTATTTTGTGATGACTATAGTTTTGAATCTAACGGATGAATATTATAATTTCTAGAATTTTTTGAAGTTGACCAATCTGAAAAAGTTACAGATTTTAAACACATGTTTTCCTCCACCATGTATCTATATTAATTTTTACTTAAAAAAAAAATCTAAAAATATCCTTTTCAATAGAACAGTTTAACGATTATGAATATAAATTTTCCATAATTTTCCACTATGTATTTTTAGAGATATGGATTTTTCATTTCACTGAATCATAATCTCACATAAAAATATTATGCAGTGATTGTTTTATAAAATTAAATAAAATTA
The DNA here is from genome assembly GCA_010110895.2 of Picea sitchensis. Classification (NCBI taxonomy): domain Eukaryota; kingdom Viridiplantae; phylum Streptophyta; class Pinopsida; order Pinales; family Pinaceae; genus Picea; species Picea sitchensis. Next base: position 19,828 of record SNQJ01S0005642.1, on the reverse strand, counting down.
GATAAAAACAATGCAAATGAAAACAAATTATACCCACTGAAAGTAGATTCAATTTTAAAAATTTTGGTATCAATTCTAAAACTAAATTATGAGTATTTGTAGGAGTTTGCTACCTCCAAAGATGAAGTAAGATGGAGAGAAATTGCAGTTTCCTGCAAACAGTCCCATTTTCAAGTTTTCGACCGAAATATTCTTTCAGCTGAAACCTAGTTTTTAACGGAATCTGTTAAAAATAAGCATTTCGGCCGAAATATTCTTATCACGGGAAAATAATTCATCCAAAAAACATTGTCCAAGGATTTCGAGGGTGGCGTTAAATTTGACGTGCAAATTTTCGGCCAAAAAAATCCCTAGCAACATTTTTCAGCCGAAAAATTGCCGCAAGAAATTTTGGAGACCCGATTGTCACGAAATTGTTACTCAGCTTCATGGTTTTACCCAATATGAGATTCAAATTCTTCACAACAATTCTCAAAATGTAAATCAGCTGGAAAAAACCTTTTACAATGCTTATTGAATGCAACATGGAACTGTTCCAAGGAAGAGATGCTAGCAGGGGGCAAGGATCGATACCACTCACTTGCATCTCCCTCTAATGAGTACATGAACATATTCATTAGTACATCCTCATGATGTGTTCCCCACCGATGCATGAGTTCATGAAACTCAAGAAAATGCTCAGCAGGGTTGTTATCTCTATGTTCTCTAAATCTGGGAAAAAAATCACCTCACTCATCTATAGAAGGAACAACATTTGGAAACCCAAGAACAACAGAGAAATCTAAAGGACAAAAACTTCGAGCCAAGATGGCTTCCATATGAAACTATGACTTCTTAAAACTGTGGAGTTTCCACTGGATTCTTTAACCATAGAGTCGTCAGGGGAATGATATGCAGTCTAAATGTGTTTGGTCTTTGTTCACCATCAAAGATCAAATCTGATCGTTGTCATTCTCCCAAAGAAAGATATTTTGTTACTCTTTTCCCCGACAACGACACCAGAAGATTTTGATCCTAAGGTATGCACTTGATTGCTAAAGGGAAAAGCTAGGACACCTATCAGTTTAGAATGATTGTCTTTTAAATTTTTGTTGGTTTGTCAGAGGATTTTTCTATCAAGAAAAAATCAAGGTTGGGTTGGAAAAATGAAATGTATGAGGGTCCTCCTTGGCTGGTGGTACACTAATGACAGACCAATGAAATAATAGAAAACAAAGGGAAACAACAAACTACTCAATGAATAATCCGCTACAAGAAGTTCAATACTTAAAATATCATTTCAAGACATTAAAAATGTATCAAGACAGAATTACTCCTTCAGGTTGAGATAAAAACAAATATTCACCAAGAATTAGCTATTTTCAAATGTTGCATATCAATAAAGACAAGTTACATAATAAAGGAACGAAAATGACATGTTCTTTGCACAAATCAAAAAGTGAAATCAAGATAAGATAAAAACGGCATGAAGATTTGAAGGAAACACTATCATCAAGAGTATGTTCACCAGGTATAGAGCTTTAATCCATGCCTAGAATGGGTCCAACTAGTCTGATGTATTGGTAGTCTTTCCTAAAAATATCTGACCCTCAAAACATTCAAAGACCCTCTATTTAACAGATTTGCAAAGTCTCTCATCCTTAGGGGACTGAGTCCTAAATTTAGGCAATTGTTCATAAATCAAATAATGAAATCGACTAAGACACTAGACTTAATCAGAAAGAGTGGTTCTTATCACACACAAAAGACCATTCTTGTATCCAATCTAAGATAATGTTGGAATAAATCAACTAAAAACTACTATTGTCTCTACAACAGAACTGATGCATGCACTAGAGGAACTGAGTGGCCAAATATAGGCCTTAGAGTGATAGAGAAAAGCTTTGTGTTGAACGATGACATGTTTGTGTGTTGTTGGAGGCCACTAGAGATAACCAGTTGCATGAGCAGAGTTTGTTGAAGTGTTTCTAAGACTAATCTGCATAGACCTATGATTGAGACTTAGCTCTCTATCGATGCCTGATCTTTTGGAATCTAAGTGCACTCTATATTGACCCCATCAGATGCCATATGTACTTGTGAAATAGCTTCGCTGGAATGGTTTTCGTCCCATCGGGCATGAGGGGAGACTTGGAGGCGACCATCCAATCAGGAGACAGGATGAATGGACGTGAGGGTAGATGATGTGTGAAGACAGATGTCAAAGTGAGAGGAGGTGTGAATATGATAGAGGCATCGAGAGTGTGGAGTTGGAAATGTGTAGTGAAGGATATAGGTGGCATGTAGGGAGAGGAGGAGTAGATAGGTTGGGAAGTGAGTGGAGAATAGGTGGCGAAAGGTGAGAAGGGGTGGTATTGAAAAACAAGCCGGGAGGAACATCGAGGGGGGGGGGGGGGGGGGGGGGGTAGGCGGTAAGTGGATTAGACAGGGAGGGGTCTGAGTTCTTTAGGAGCTTCCATGTTAGGTAGGGCCTGAGATGGGAAAACTACTTACTCTGACCCACCCCCAATTGTTAAAGGTAGAATGGTCAGGGGGTTCGGGTTGTGACAAGGACCATTGATCTGGAGAGGTGGGCCACCACCGATGGAGATCAGTGTGGGGGTTAACGGAGGACAAGTGTCAGGTGGTGAGAGGAGAAAGAGTAGTGAGTGGGATGAGGAGAGGTGACATGGAGGTAACACGGTGATATGATGTGATTCAAGCACATGATTGTGAGAGTTGTTGAGGGTGGTTTGGATCTAGACCGCCTTTGGGCCTGTAATCCACCACAAGATGCCACGTATCATTCCAAAAATACCATGCTTCCAACTGGTATTTTTGGAAGGATATGTGCCACGTATCCTTACTGAAAAGTTTCTAACTAGTTGAGAGGACAAATTTGTTGTTGTGTGAGATTTGCATTATAAACAAGATTAATTTTCTCTTGTCCTCATTGAAACATCTCATGAAAGTCATGTGATTCACAACCATAAAGTGCAACAAAAAACCCCTGATATTTCTTGTCTTGTTGTTTGAAATGAATCGGTATGTCTCTTTCATTTCTTCCTTGTCCTTGTTCTAGATCCAGAATGTCATCCTCAGACTTATAGATTTCATGTTGCTCAACAATTTCTAAAGGAAGGGGAAAAACATGCCCGTGACCTTCAACATCACTTTCCTCATAGTTAATCAAATCTTTATGAGAACATAGAACAACATATGTATCATAAAAACGACTATCTAAGTCACCTAGAATAATGCAAGATGTATCCAAAGCCTTGTTGTCATCAATTTCATCATTAATAATGTAATTCCCAACATCATCCTTTTGAATAAAATGATCAGAAGAAGACTCATATGTAACTAGATATTCCTCCACTTCCTCTATGTAAAAGTCCCCTTTACTTTCACTACTAGAAGAAATAATAAGTGAATGTCGAATGGGTAAAATCATGAAGATGGGTAACACTTTTTCTTGTTTTATGACAATATTTTTTTAAATTTTAACAGGTTCTTCAACTTCCAGTAAACAAAAGTATTTTTTTTATTTATAATTTTACTTTATTGTAAAAATGAAACTTGTGAATAATTTTGTTATCTTTCTACTGACTATTTTTCAAATTTTGTTTATTGATATTTGATATGTCAATTTGGAAATTGTTTGACAATATGTTCCTTAAAAATGAAGGGAACGTTAATGAGTTATTTTTTCCCACAACAATGTATCCATTATTAAACTTTTGTTTTTCACAGATGAAATATACCGCAACAATCCACATAGTCTCTATTTTGTGATGACTATAGTTTTGAATCTAACAGATGAATATTATAATTTCTAGAATTTTGTGAAGTTGACCAATCTGAAAAATTTACAGATTTTAAACACATGTTTTCCTCCACCATGTATCTATATTAATTTTTACTTAAAAACAAAATCTAAAAATACCCTTTTGAAGAGAACAATTTAAGGATTATGAATATAAATTTTCCATAATTTTCCACTGATGGATTTTTCATTTCATCGAATCATAATCTCACCTAAAAATATTATGTAGTGAATTTTTTATAAAATTAAATAAAATTAGATAAAAACAGTGACAATGAAAACAAATTATACCCAATGAAAGTAGATTCAATTTTAAAATTGTGGTTTTAATTCTAAAACTAAATTATGAGTATTTGTAGGAGTCTACTACCTCCAAAGATGAAGTAAGATGAAGAGAAATTGCAGTTTCTTGCAAACAATCCCATTTTCAGGTTTTCGGTCGAAGTATTATTTCGGTCGAAACCTAGTTTTTAACGGAATCCGTTAAAAATAAACGCTTCAGCCGAAAATTTATTCTACCGAAATATTCTTATGATGGGAAAATAATTCATCTAAAAAACATTTTACATGGATTTCGAGGGCGTCGTTAAATTTGACGTGCAAATTTTCGTTCCAAAAATGATTCGGCCGAAAACAATTCCTGACAACATTTTTTCGGCTGAAAAATTGCCGCAAGAAATTTTGGAGGCCCGATTGTCATGAAAGTGTTACCCAACTTCATGATTTTACCCGATATGAGATTTAAATTCTTCACAACAATTCTCAAAAAGTAAATCAGCTGGAAAAAACCTTTTACAATGCTTACTGAATGCAACATGGAACTGTTCCAAGGAAGAGATGTTAGCAGGGGCCAAGGATCGATACCACTCATGAGCATCTCTCTATAATGAATACATGAACATATTCATTAGTACATCCTCATGATGTATTCCCCATTGATGTATGAGTTCATGAAACTGAAGCAAATGCTCAGCAGGGTTGTTATATCTATGTTCTCTAAATCTAGGGAAAAAATCACCCCACTCATATATAGTAGGAACAACATTTGGAAACCCAGGAACAAAAGAGAAATTTAAAGGAGAAAACCTCCAAGCCAATATGGCTTCCATCTAAAACTATGACTTCTTAAAACTGTGGATTTTCCACTAGATTGTTTAACCATGGAGTCGTCAGGGGAATGATATGCAGTCTGAATGTGTTTGGTCTTTGTTCACCATCAAATATTAGATCTGATCGTTTTCATTCTCCCAAGGAAATATATTTCGTTACTCTATTCCCCGGCAACGACACCAAAAGATGTTGGTCCTAAGGTCTGCACTTGACTACTAAAGGGAAAAGCTAGGCCACCTATCAGCTTAGAATGAATGTTTCTTTTAACTTTTTGTTGGTTTGTCAGAGGGTTATTCTATCAAGACAAAATCAAGGTTGGGTTGGAAAAATGAAATTAATGAGGGTCCTCCTTGGATGATGGTACATTAATGACAGACTAGTGAAATAAGAGAAAACAAAGGGAAACAACAAACTACTCAATGAATAATCCGCTACAATAATTTCAATACTTAAAATATCATTTCAATACATTAAACATGTATCAAGACACAATTACTCCTTCAAGTTGTGATAAAAACAAATATTCACCAAGCATTAGTTGTTTTCGCATGTTGCATATCAATAAAGACAAGTTACACAATAGATGAAAGGAAATGACATGTACTTTGCACAAATCAAAATGTTCATGCAACATAAGACAAAAAAAAAATGAAGATTTGAATGAAACATTATCATCAAGAGTATGTTCACTAAGTATAGAGATTTAAACCATGCCTAGAACGGTTCCAACCAATCTGATGTATTATTATTCTTTCCTAAAAAAATATGACCCTCAAAACATTCAAAGACCCTCTATTTAAAAGATTTGCATAGGCTCTCATCCTTAGGGGACTGAGTCATAAATTTAGGGAACTATTTGTAAATCAAATAATTAACTTGACTAAGACACTAGACTTAATCAACAAGAGTGGTTTTTATCACACACAGAAGACCATTCTTGTATCTAATCTAAGACAATGTTGGAATAAATCAACTAAAAACTACTATTGTCTCTGCAACATAACTCATGCATGTGTTGGAGGAACTGAGTGGCCAAAGATAGGCCTCGGAGTGACAGAGTAGAGCTATGTGTTGAACGATGACATGTTTGTGACCTGTTGGAGGCCACTGGAGATAACCCGTTGCATGAGTAGAGTCTTTTGAAGTGTTTCTGAGATTAATCTGCGTAGACCTGTGATTGAGACTTAACTATATGTCAATTCCTGATATTTTGGAATCCAAGCACACTCTGTATTGACCCCGTCAAATGCCATCTGTACCTATGAAATAGCTTCACTGGAACAGTTTTCATCCCATTGGGCATGAGGGGAGACTTGGAGGCGACCATCCAATCAGGAGACGGGATGAATGGACGCTAGGGTAGATGACGTGTGAAGATAAATGTCAAAGTTAGAAGAGGTGTGAATATGATAGAGGTATCAAGAGTGTGGATTTGGTGACGTGTAGTGAAGTATACAGGTGGAACGTAGGCAGAGGAGGAGTAGATAGGTAGGGAATTGAGTGAAGAACAGGTGGTGAAAGGCGAGAGGGGGCGGTATTAAAAAAAAACACGAGAGGAACTCAAAGGGCGGGGGTTAGGCGGTAAGTGGATTAAAGAGGGAGGGGTCTGAGTTCTTGAGGAGTCACCACGTTACATAGGGCCCGCGATGGGAAAACCACTTACTCGGACCCCCCCAACTGTTAAAGGTAGAATGGTTGGGGGGTCCGAGTTGTGACAAGGAACATTGATCTGGAGAGGTGGGCCACCACCGATGGAGATGAACGTGGTGGTTAACGGAGTACAAGTGTCGGGTGGTGAGAGGAGAGAGAGAGTAGTGATTGGGATGAGGGGAGGTGACATCGAGGCGACAAGATGATATGATGTCATTTAAGCACGTGATTGTGAGAGGTTTTGAGGGTGGTTTGGATCCAGACCACCTTTGGGCGCACAATCCACCACAAGCTGCCATTTATCCTTCCAAAAATACCATGGTTCCAACTGGTATTTTTGGAAGGATACGTGGCACGTATCCTTACTGAAAAGACTCCAATTGGTTGAGAGGAAAAATTTGTTATTGTGTGAGATCTGCATTATAAACAAGATTGAGTTGCTCTTGTCCTCATTGAAACATCTCATGAAAGTCATGTGATTCACAACCATAAAGTGCAGCAAAACACCCTTGATATTTCTCATCTTGTTGTTTGAAATGAATGGGTATGTCTCTTGCATTGTTGCCTTGTCCTTGTTCTAGATCCAGAATGTCATCTTCAGACTTATAGATTTCATGTTTCTCAACAATTTCAGAATAAAGGGGAAGAACATGCTCGTGACCTTCAACATCACTTTCCTCATAGTTAATCAAATATTTATGAGAACATAGAACAACAAATGTATCATAAGAACGACTATCTGAGTCACCTAGAATAATGCAAGATGTATCCAAAGCCTTGTTATCATCAATTTCATCATTAATAATGTAATTCCCAACATCATCCTTTTGAATAAAATGATCAGAATAAGACTCATACATAACTGAATCTTCCTCCACTTCCTCAATGGAAAATTCCCCTTACTTTCACTACTAGAAGAACTAATAAGTGAATGTTGAATTATGAGAGTCAAATTATTCACAACAATTCTCAAAAATTAAATCAGCGGGAAAAAACCTTTTACAATGCTTACTAAATGTAGCATGGAGTTGTTCCAAGGAAGAGATGCTAGCAGTGGGAAAGGATCTATACCACTCACGAGCATCTCCCTCTAATGAGTACATGACCATCTTCATTAGTACATCATCATGATGTATTCCACACTGATGCATGAGTTCATGAAACTCAAGCAAATGCTCAGCAGGGTTGTTATCTCTATGTTCTCAAAAGATGGGAAACAAATAACCCCACTCATCTATAGTAGGAACAACATTTGAAAAACCAGGAACAACAGAGAAATTTAAAGGATAAAACCTTCGAGCCAAGATGGCTTCCATCTAAAACTACGACTTCTTAAAACAGTGGAGTTGCCACTGGATTCTTTAACCATGGAGTCGCCAGGGGAATGATATGTAGTCTAAATGTGTCTTGTCTTTGTTCACCATCAAATATTAGATCTGATCATTGTCATTCTACGTCCAAGGAAATATATTTTGTTACTCTGTTCCCTGACAACGACACTAGAAGATATTGGTCCTAAGGTCTGCACTTGACTGCTAAAGGGAAAAGCTAGGCCACCTATAAGTTTAGAATGATTGTTTCTTTTAACTTTTTATTGTTTTTTTAGAGGGTTATTCTACCAAGACAAAATCAAGGTTGGGTTGGAAAAATGAAATGGATGAGGGTCCTCCTTGGCTAGTGGTACACTAATGATAGACCAATGAAATAATAGAAAACAAAGGGAAACAACAAACTACTCAATGAATAATCCGCTACAAGAAGTTCAATACTTAAAATATCATTTCAAGACATTAAACATGTATCAAGACACAATTACTCCTTCAGGTTGCAATAAAAAAAAATATTCACCAAGCATTAGTTGTTTTCATATATTGCATATCAATAAAGACAAGTTACACAATCGTTGAAAGGAAATCACATGTACTTTGCACAAATCAAAAAGTGGATTCAAGATAAGATAAAAAAACAGATGAATATTTAAATGAAACATTATCATCAAGAGTTTGTTCATCAGGTATAGAGCTTTAATCCATTCCTAGAATAGACCAACGAGTCTAATGTATTGCTATTCTTTCATAAAAAAATCCTACCCTCAAAACATTCAAAGACCCTCTATTTAACAGATTTGTAGAGGCTCTCATCCTTAGGGGACTGAGTCCTAAATTTAGGGAATTGTTCATAAATAAAATAATTAACTCGACTAAGACAGTGGAATTAATCAGAAAGAGTGGTTCTCATCAAAAAGAAGACCATTCTTGTATCTAATCTAAGACAATGTTGGAATAAATCAACTAAAAACTACTATTGTCTCTGAAACAGAACTGATGCATGTATTGGAGGAACTGAGTGGCCGAATAGAGGCCTCATAGTTACATAGAAGAGCTTTGGGTTGAACGACAACATGTTTGCGAGATTTTGGAGGCCACTGGAGATAACCAGTTGCATGAGAAGAGTTTGCTAAAGTGTTTCTGAGACTAATCTGTGTAAATTTGTGATTGAGACTTAACTCTTTGTCTATGCCTGATATTTCAGAAGCCAAGCACACTTTGTATTGACCCTGTCAAATTTCATCTGTACCTATGAAATAAATTCGTTGGACTGGTTGTTAGCCCGTCGGGCATGAGGGGAGACTTGGAGGCAACCATCCAATTGGGAGACAGGATGAATGAACGCGAGGGTAGATGATGTGTGAAGACAGATATCAAAGTGAGAGGAGGTGTCAATATGATAGAGGTATCGAGAGTGTGTATTTGGCGACATGTAGTGAAGGATATATGTGGCATGTAGGGAGAGGAGGATTATATAAGATGGGAAGTGAGTGGAGAATAGGTGGCAAAAGGCAAGAGGGGGCGGTATTGAAAAAAAACCCGAGAGGAACTCAGAGAGGGGGGTAGGCAGTAAGTGCATTAGAGAGGGAGGGGTCTGAGTTCTTGAGGAGCCTCCATGTTAGGTAGGACCCACAATGGGAAAACTACTTACTCATACCCCCCCCCCCACTGTTAAAGGTAGAATAGTCGGGGGGTCTGATTTGTGACAAGGACCGTTGATCTGGAGAGGTGGGCCACCGCCGAAGGAGATCGACATGGGGGTTAATCGAGGACAAGTGTTGGGTGGTGAGAGGAGCAAGAGTAATGAGTGGGATGAGGGGAGGTGACATGGAGGTGACACGGTGATATGACGTCATTCAAGCACGTGATTGCGAGAGTTGTTGAGGGTGGTTTGGATCCAGACTGCCTTTGGGCCCGCAATCCACCACAAGATGCCATGTATCCTTCCAAAAATACCATGGTTCCAATTGTGGGACCACTTAGTAAAATTAACACTCAATCATTTTACGTCCCCACAAGGAAGCGTGATTGTCAATCTGAAGACAATCTGTGATCCTAGTGATATTTTCCTGCTGCAAGGATCGATGGTTCTCGTTGCCTTTGATCAATGGTCGAGATTCACTTCGGACTTTCAGGCTTCAGGTGTTTTGAAGGTGAAACATGAAAAATCTACTTAAGGAAAATATCCAAAGTGAATGATCTATCACCACATGTCATGATGGATGAACGGTCCAGATTCTCTTTGGAAGTCTGGGTTTCGGGAGTTTCAAATGTGAAGCATGAAAAATCTCCCAAAGGAAAATCTTTCGAAGTGAAAGATCTGTTGCCATGCATCCCCTCTGATGGATGGTCTAGATTTACTTCGAGACTTCGGGTCTTCGGATGACTCTTGGTGTTAAACTCCGTGCACTTTTGCACCCCCGAATGGGTGACAGTCGTTGATATGATTTTCTTGGTGAATCTTTACCATTGAAAATTTCCTTGTTCATTTCGACAATCCTGGCCCAAAAATGACCATTCTGAATGGTTTTGTTTGTCCATGGGTGTTTCCTACATATATAAAAGGCTTGGTTGAACTGTGGTGACCTGGATCAATGGAAAATATGATGACAAGTAGCTCGAACCAAATCCAACATATATTTCATCCTTTCAAGAAAAACAGAACAAAAACGTGCAAAGACTCAAACCAGAAAGAAAAAAATAAGAACCAAGTCACTCAGTAATGGGAAAATTACTTAACCAACCAAAAGAGGAAAAATTGATGAAGGCATAGGGAAAAAGAGAGGAGAGGCAAGGAATGGAGACCTAGGTTACATCATTGGCTCTAACTGAGGGGATAACTCATCCCTGTGAGGTGCTAAGAAATGTAGATCGATGTCTTGAGATTAGATAACTTCTCTTACCTTTTATCACTTACCCTCGTTTCTATTTTTCATCCCTACATATCTGTTACTATCCCTCAACCATGCATTTTATTGAATTAAAAATTGAGACTACACTCTAGTACCCGTGTTAGGCTATGGAGTCTTTATTGAAACTTGAAAATGTAGCTAAACCCCAGTTCCTTTGTTGGGATATGGAGTCTCTTATTCAAACAAGCTACTGAAAACCAACATATTGAAAAACAATCTGCGAACTAAAAATTAAATGCTCAAACTATGAGCTTATTCTCCTACTACCTACTCTATTCAGCTGAAAACCAACAAAATCATGTGTAATTCCACTTCCAATGAAACCAAGAAAAATTTTGACTAAGAATCGTAACTATGTGCACGTCACTATTTAGAATAATCCAAAGAGGATATATCAAACATGACAAAACATTGGCAGGAATCTGGTACTTACAGTTTCAAATGATGATCATGGTAAAACTTTCAACCTTTGGGATTTTTGAAAAATAAGAACACATCCATATCACTATTGGATATTGAAACTCATGAAAATCCTCCAACTGGTTGAGAGGACAAATTTGTTGTTGTGTGAGATCTGCATTATAAACAAGACTGAGCTCCTCCTTTCGTCATTGAAACAACTCATGAAATTCATGTGATTCACAACCATAAAGGGCAGCAAAACACCCTTGATATTTCTCATATTGTTGTTTGAAATGAATGGGTATGTCTCCTGCATTCCTACCTTGTCCTTGTTCTAGCTCCAGAATGTCATCTTCAGACTTATAGATTTCTTGTTGCTCAACAATTTCAGAGGGAAGGGGAAAAACATGCTCGTGACCTTCAACATCACTTTTCTCACAGTTAATCAAATATTTATGAGAACATAGAACAACAGATGTATCATAACAATGACTATCCGTGTCACCTAGAATACTTCAAGATGTATCCAAAGCCTTGTTATCATCAATTTCATCATTAATGTAATTCCCAACATCATCCTTTCGAATAAAAGGATCAGAAGAAGACTCATATGTAACTGAATCTTTCTCCACTTCCTCAATGGAAAAGTCCCCTTTACTTTCACTACTAGAAGAACTAACAATTGATTTTCGAATATGAGATTCAAATTCTTCACAATAGTTCTCAAAAAGTAAATGAGCTGGAAAAAACCTTTTACAATGTTTACTGAATGCAGTATGGAAATGTTCCAAGGAAGAGATGCTAGCAGGGGGCAAGGATTGATACCACTCACAAGAATCTCCCTCTAATGAGTACATGAACATCTTCATTAGTACATCCTCATGATGTATTCTCCATTGATGTATGAGTTCATGAAACTCAAGAGAATGCTCTGCAAGTTTGTCATCTCTATGTTCTCTAAATTTGGGCAAAAAATCACCCCACTCATCTATAGAAGGAACAACATAGAAATTTAAAGGAGAAAACCTCCAAGCCAAGCTGGCTTCCATATGATACTATGACTTATTAAAATTGTGGAGTCGCCAATGTGTTCTTTAACCATGGAGTCATTAGGCGAATGATATACAGTCTGAATGTGTCTGGTCTTTGTTCACCATCAAATATGAGATCTGAACGTTGTCGTTCTAGTAGGGAAATATATTTCATTACTCTGTTCCCTAGATACCGCGCTAGAAAATGTTGGTCCTAAGGTCTGCACCTGATTGCTAAATGGAAAAGCTAGGCCACCTATTAGTTTAGAATGATTGTTTCTTTTAAATTTTTGTTGGTTGGTCAGAGGGTTATTCTATCAAGACACAAGCAAGTTTGGGTTGGAAAAATGAAATGGATGACGTTCCTCTTTGGCTGGTGGTACACTAATGACAAACTAGTGAAATAATAGAAAACAAAGGGAAACAACAAACTACTCAATGAATAATCCACTGCAAGAAGTTCAATACTTAAAATATCATTTCAAGACATTAAACATGTATCAAGACATAATTGTTCCTTCAGGTTGCGATAAAAACAAATCTTCACCAAGCATTAGCTATTTTGATATGTTGTATATCAATAAAGACAAGTTACACAATAGCTGAAAGGAAATGACATGTACTTTGCACAAATCAAAAAGTGAATTCAAGATAAGATTAAAAAACACATGAATATTTGAACTAAACACAGTCATAAAGAGTATTTTCACCAGGTAGAGAGATTTAATCCATGCCTAGAATGAGTCCAACCAGTCTAATGTATTTCTACTCTTTCCTCAAAAAATTCGACCCTTAAAACATTCAAAGACCCTCTATTTAACAGAGTTGTAGAGGCTCTCGTCCTTAGGGGACTGAGTCCTAAATTTAGGGAAATGCTCATAAATAAATAATTAGCTCGACTAGGATACTGGACTTCATCAACAAGAGTGGTTCTTACCATACACAGAAGACCACTCTTGTATCTAATCTAAGACAATGTTGGAATACATCAGCTAAAAACAACTACTGTCTCTGCGGCAGAACTGATGCATGTGCTAGAGGAACTGAGTGGCTGAAGATAGGCCTTGGAGTTACAGAGCAGAGATCTATGTTGAATGACGACATGTATGCGAGCTCTTTTGAGGCCACTGGAGATAACTAGCTGCATGAGCAGAGTTTGTTGAAGTGTTTTTTAGACTAATTTGTATAGACCTGTGACTGAGACTTAACTCTCTGTCTATGCTTGAGATTTTGGAAGCCAAGCACACTCTGTATTGACCCTGTCAGACACCATCTGTACCTATGAAATACCTTCGCTAGAATGGTTTTTTTCCCATCGGGCATGAGGGGAGATGTGGATGTGACCATCCAATCAAGAGATGGGATGAATGGACACGAGGGTAGATGATGTTTGAAGACAGATGTCAAAGTGAGAGGAGGTGTGAATATGATGGAGGTATCAATAGTATGTAGTTGGAGACATGTAGTGAAGGATATATGTGGCACGTAGGGAGAGGAGGAGTAGATAGGTTGGGAAGTGTGTGGAGAACAAGTGGTGAAAGGAAAGAGGGGGTGGTATTGAAAAACAACTTGAGAGGAACTCAGAGGGGGGGGTAGGTGGTACGTAGATTAGAGAAGTGGGGGTCTGAGTTCTTGAAGAGAAGCCACGTTAGGTAGGACCCGTGATGGGAAAACTACTTACTCATACACCCCCCGCCCCCACCGTTAAAGGTGGAAGGGTCTGGGGGTCCGATTTACAACAAGGACCATTGATATGGAAATGTGGGCCACCGCCGATGGAGGTTAGTGTGGGAGTTAATAGAGGATAAGTGTCGAGTGGTGAGAGAAGCGAGAGTAGTGAGTGGGATGAGGGGAGGTGAAGTGGATGTGAAGAAGATATTTGATGCCATTCAAGCACGTCATTATGGGAGCTGTTGAGGGTGGTTTGGATCCAGACTTCCTTTGGTCCCGCAATCCACCACAAGTTGCCACGTATCCTTCCAAAAATACCATGGTTCCAATTACGGGACCACTTAGGAAAATTAACGCTTGAGCAGTTTACGTCCCTGGAAGGAAGCGTGATCATCGATCTGATGACTATATGTGTTTCGGGTGATATTTACCTGCTGCAAGGATCAACGATTCTCATTGACTTGGGATCAATGATCCAGATTCACTTCAGTCTTTCGAGCTTCGGGTGTTTTGAATGTGAAACATGAAAACAAATCCCGGAGGAAAATATCTGAAGTGAATGATTTTTCGCCACGTGTCATGATGGATGAATGTTCCAGATTCTCTTCGGAAGTCTAGGTTTCGGGAGTTTCAAATGTGAAGCATGAGAAATCTCCCCGAGGAAAATCTCTGAAGTGAAAGATCCTTTGCAAGGCATCCCCTCTGATGGATGGTCTAGATTTACTTTGGGACTTCGGGTCTTTGGATGACTCTTGGTGTTAAACATTTTGCGCTTATGCACCCCCGAATGGGCGACAACTGTTGATATGATTTTCTTGGTGAATCTTTACCGTTAAAAATTTCCTTGTTCATTTTAGCAATCCTGGCCCAAAAATGACCATTCTGAATGACTAAGTTTGTCCACGGGTGTTTCCTGCATATATAAAAGGATTGGTAGACCTATGGTGAGTTGGATTAATTGAAAATATGATGACAACTAATTCGAACCAAATCCAACATATATTTCATCCCTTCAAGAAAAATAGAACAGAAACATGCAAAGACTCAAACCAGAAAGAAACAAATAAGAACCAAGTCACTCGGTAATGGGAAAATGACTTAACCAACCAGAAGAGGAAAAATTGATGAAGGCATAGGGAAAAAGACAAGAGAGGCAGGGAACGAAAACCTAGGTTACAACAGGTTCCACGAACCCCCCTTTTGCAATGATGAGTTGAGGTTCCATAGAAGTAAAAGCATCATATGGTTATGTAATAATAATTCACTTCTATATCGTTGGATGCGAACCATCGTCTTGCATCTATGTGAAAACATCGCCAAATATTCATAAAATACAGATACTTGAGGATTGGATTTAGAAGCCAAGGAATTTGTCTAATCATTATTAGAACTTGAAAGGGAACCTCAACTATCTAAGCTAAAAAATGAGCAATATAAACATATAAACCTACAACAACTTGTCTATGCATCAAGCATTATTTCAAAAGTAAACACAAACTATAGTAACTATCCCTAATGTTAATCATAATTCAGTGAATTAGTAAGAAATGCAATGGAAACAAATTAATCATAAGTCATGCACATGACTGTTACACATCAACATTACTCTCTTTGATAAGTGTCGCAAGTGTCGCATATTGCTCAAAAGTGTCGCAAGTGTTAAGAAAAGCATACTTCGATGACGCCTATGTCATACTGATAATGACATTAAGAAGACACTTAAAGTGCCTCAAACACTTGATTTGAAGGAAGAAGAATGGTTGACTGAAGTTAAGTACCTCTTGCCACCTGAAAGAATCACTGAATCTAGGGTTTTAGAAGAGAGCGCCCCCCTATATTTCTCTTAGGAGCGCTGACGCTCCCCTCTAAACTACTAGGGAGTTTTATAGCACCAAACAACCTTGTAAGAGGAGCGCTATTGATTCTAAGAGTGTTGGCACCCCCCTAAAGCCTACTAGGGAGCGCTATAGCACTTTGATGGCCCTTTGGAGGGAGCGCTGCCTATTCTAGGCAGGAGTTGGTCTGTTGAGGAGAATAAGGAGAAGATATTTCAATCATGGAAGGTAGTTGAATTCGAATTCCTGGTTCAGCCATGATCTTAGGGAATATCCCTAACTGAAGGAGGAAAATCCTCAACTCACCCTAAAGATATCTCAAGTTGTTGAGCCTCTCCAAGGCTATATAAGCAAGTTTTCTCATGGTGGAAGAAGGATTGGAAGGGGAGAATCACACCAAACTTATGATCTTATAAGTGGTGCTAGAACAGAGTTGATATGAAAGCAAGAGACCTATGATCTCATAGGGAGAAATCAGTGAAGCTATCATCATTCGGATCGTGGATCTTTTGAGCAAGGGGTAGACAAGGAGG
>SNQJ01S0005641.1:167031-182408 GCA_010110895.2 Picea sitchensis | reverse complement strand
GAGGCTTCTAGGGACAATCAAGGTTATGCATAGGTAATCAAGGGTGTGATCAAGACTCTTAAACATTCTTGATTACACCTTTGATTTTTTCGTAGACCACCAACCACAAACCACCAATGTAGACCACCAACCGCTCGTCAAAAACACCTTGCATTGAGTCTACCTTTAGACATCCCCTTAGGCCATAAGAAAAAGATGATTGAGTAATTGTATTTTTGGATCTTCAATGGAACTAATGTAAATGTATTGCTTGATTCTACATTTGTTTTATAATGTGGTTGGTTGCATATTTATAATTGGGAAAAAAATTTCCATGCTTCTAATAAATGTTTGGTATAATGTTTGAACATACTAAATGCATTTTGTTACTAAAATTATTGATGTAATGTTCAATATTTTTACAATCAACATTCTAATGATGAGCAACTTGTCTACCATATACTCTTGCACCCCACTACGATGTCAAATCAAGAGAATGTTATTAAATGAGTGCAACTCAGAGAGGAAGCATACCAAGCATTGTTGAATCAACTACCTATTCAATTCCCACTACGTATTGAGTCACCAATTCAAACCCTCTACAGTAACACTATTTCTTCACATGTTGGGGATGAAGGAAATTATATAGAGGTTGGTATGGATGATTTCTTATTGGACACCTGAGCCATGGAGGGAATATTGTTACATGCATTCCAACAAAATGAACTAGGGGATGATGCTAATATCGTCAATACCTTTTTCGAAAGCTTGAAATCTTCTTCCACCACCCCTCTCTTTGGACAAGGGTAAAGGTCTACCCAACTAGGGACAACAATGTTACTGTACAACTTGAAATCAATGTATGGTATGTTAGACACATGTTTCTCGACACTTTTGAGGTAACTAACCATTAAGTCCCCTAATTTTTTAAGAAATCTTGTCATATAATGAAGGAATAAAATGGTTGATTTTATGCATACTTAATGACAATGTGCATTTCTATTGCCAAATAATTGTAGGTTACTCAAAGATAAGGTACTTCTGAGTGATAATGTCTTGCCCGACAACTACACAGAGGTAAATAAAATGTTGAAAATGCTAGGTGTTGAGTACATATCATACCACACATGTTCAAATGATTGTATCTATACAAAAACAAATATGTGGACAAAGAGATATCAATCAAAAAACAAGAAACAAGGGTAAGGCACATGGTCCTCCTCATAAGATATTGATGCACATGCCTATAATTCCAAGGATTCAAAGGCTCTTTCGTTGCAAACAATTGACCATGTTGCAAGGGTGGTCTTGGTCCTAAGGTCTTCACCTGACTGCTAAAGGGAATAGCTAGGCCACCTCAAGTGTTGGAATGATTGGTTTTTATGAATTAAGTTTGTTTGTTTTAAATGGTTAGCTGATAGATGGGTTTTCAAGGGAAGAGACCTAGTTGGACTGTTCAACAATATCACTATAAGGTTTCCCTTAGATGGTGGCATGCATTTTGGCAAGCAGATAAAGATACATAGATAAAATAGAGGAAACACTAACAAGCATACAATTTATCACTTGTTGTATGAAATTTCAAACTTAAAATAATATTTTAGATCCAAAAACATGTACCTGGACACAAATCATCCAAACATGTTGTATTACAATAACCTATTCACTGAAACAATAGTTGAGATCAGGTTGCATGACAATAAACAGTTCATTAAGACAATAGCTGAAAGGAAAAGAAACAACACTTTGCATTCATTTCAATTTGCATCTAGATAAGATAAGAATACACACAAGATTTGAGAAAACACAGTCTGTCACCAAAAATTATATTCACCAGTTGGGAAACTTAATAGTTTTATACTTCAAGGCCCAACGAAAATCCTGATGCTTGATCTCCCAAAAACTAAACCCCTTTCATTTGAAGATCCATCTATTTATCTTCCTCCAGAGAGGGTTCGATTACCTATCTAGGATCTAAACTCTAAAGTTCAACTTTACATCACAATCCTATCCTGTAGACAAAACTTCACTGTTACTACCTAATTACATTTTGTAAACATTTTTTTAAACTGAGTGGAGTTGAGCTGAAGTGTTAGTTCATAACTCCCCATCAATTCGACCTCAAAAACATTATTCTTATAAAAAAATAGCAACTTATTACAAGTGACAACAATACCTCAAACCAAACCAAAACAAATATCTATCGGTGCAACTGGAACTTATTGTTGATAACTGAAGTAAACAAGATGCATGGAAAAAGCCTTCATAAGTTGTTGCTAGAAGTTGACTTTGCATGGATTCCCACATAGACCAAAAACCGAAAACCAACCTTGAAAATAGGTGGATCAAGCTGACATAGGTCTCGAATTCCTTTACCCTTTGACAACAATAGTCACTTAGATTATTTCTTTCAAGAACATGCACATTTTCTGATGCTTCTTTTGCAACTTCTGATACTTTTTCTGCATCTTTGTGTATTGCAACTCAAGAGCCTAGTTTTGTTGCTACAGATTCTGGATTTGTTGCCTCATGTCATCATTTTGCTGCTTGAGAGCTTGCACTTGGTGGTTGTCGTCCATCTCCCTGTCAACTTCAACTTTTGGCTTGATTAATGTCTTTACTTTGCTTCCATCCTTGAGCCCATGCTCTTCCTCTGCAACAGGTTTATTTAGGTCAATGGAAAGCTTGGATTTCCTTGGTCTCATTTCGTATCCGGGTGCTTTCTTAGGATTTTTATCAATTGTGTCTCTCACAG
The DNA here is from genome assembly GCA_010110895.2 of Picea sitchensis. Classification (NCBI taxonomy): domain Eukaryota; kingdom Viridiplantae; phylum Streptophyta; class Pinopsida; order Pinales; family Pinaceae; genus Picea; species Picea sitchensis. The sequence continues at coordinate 179,674 of SNQJ01S0005641.1, read as the reverse complement.
GTTCTTGCATCATTAACATTTTCCCTTTGATCTCTGGTTTGACATCCTGTGGAACCTACTCAGGGCTCATCTCTACATCTAGAGTTATGTCATCATAATACTTCTCAATGTCTAGATTAGTGTCCACCATATCTGGTTCTGGATCAACAATGTATTCCTTTTTCACAACAACATGTTTGACACTTGAGGTCTCCCCTTCACTGCATTTCTTGCTTGCCTTATCCCCTGTCATCCCTTTCAATGTATGTATAGCCATATCCTCCATATTGGAAAATTCAGAGAGGTCTTCATCTGTATCCTGATCATCAATCACTATGGGATTTTGGTCATTTAAGGATGGATCAAACAGTGTGTTGTAATTCAACCTCAACTGGTTAGTGAGATTGGTTTTTCTATTGGGTTTGCTTGGCATTCCAGGGGCCTGCCTCACCTTTCTCTTTTTTCTCTGTTTGGCCTTAGAGGATTCCTTAATCAGGGTGTCTACTGGAACAAATTCTGCTACAACAATCTCAAGACTGGGTGGTTTAGTCCTCCTCTGTCTGCTTGTTTTTTACTTGGGAGTTTTGTCTTGCTACATGGTAGTGGGAATATTTTTATCCTCATAATGTTTAGGTGACAGTGGGCCTGCTAGATTGGTCTGTTCTTCTCCTTGTATGATATAGTTCCTGACATACACTTTACCACTTTCCCTCTTCCTCTGTTTTGCTGTAGAGGACCTTAATTGTCTTCGAGGGATTTCCTCTCTTGGCGGAGTAACTGATCTTACTTTCTCAGATTGGGTTCCCCCTTTTTTTATGTGTGGTCTTGTTTTTGGCTTGTTGGGTAGATTTTGATGAACACCTAGGTTCAGGAGAAACCCTAACTACTTGGTTATCCTCATCCCTCTGTTCTTTTGGTCGTGGATCAACTTCCTATCCTTCCTCCTATAACCCTAAAGATTCCAGAAAACACTTCCAGGGAATTTCTATTTCGCTTAAAGAAAAGAGAATCAATATTTTAATGAACCCCTAGTGATATAGGATTTTATGCATAGATTCTGGGTAATTCTGGATTCTCTTAGACATTTTAGTTAAGCTCTTAAGCAAATAGAAGGGGAGGTTTAATTCCTTGTCACCATTTAAGTGCACAAGGAATCTAATGTGATAACAGTGAACGATTGAGAATCTACCTTCTCCCGTGATATACCTTTGAACTACAGTGAGAATGCCCCTCCACTCTTATTTAATCCACAAGATTGAGATTCCCTGGCTCAAATCAGGGTTTTGTTGTTCTACCACCAGAAACTTGTTACAGATTTCAGCTGGCAATTTACCTTTTTTAAACCATCTCTCACCACTAATCGATAGAGTGCATGCTCCAACGATGAAGTGCTTTGTAATGTGAATGGTGGTGTCCCCGAATTGAGTCTGAAACCCATCAAATTTTTGCACGAAGATTAGGGCCACTCCTGTGTGATGTCCATTGAAGGCACATATAAAGTCAAACCATTCTCCCTTGATAAATATATCTCTTATTTCTGGAATAGCTTCGAACAATTCAAGCCATGTTGGCTCTATTCTGTTCAATTTCCAGCGTTCTCTTGATGACACCATTGTGTTCTAGCTGCTCCTGCTGAGAGTGGTGCTCAAATTTATGCGTTGTTTCGGGCTTGCTTACCACATGTAATAATAACCACACACAACCCTGTAATAATAATAACTTGAGGCACAAACATGCACGATATTAGCACAAAATTTGTAATGATGTCTGAGTTGGTGGAAATGCACACAATCTTGAGTGCACAGGGAGATGCAAATGCATGCGAGGTGCCAATACATCGTTATTTAAACTTTTAAATATTTTTAGAATGTTAAAACTCATAAAATAGCGCCTGTTCTATTGTTTGCAAGAATGGGGGCATTCTTGCAATCAATATCTTTTTTCATCAACATGCCCAAGTTAACCTGTTTGCAACCCAACAATGAGATAACCATGGTGATGTGACTTATTCAATTCAAATAATGACTTGTATTAACTTTATAAAGAGCAAGGAAATGATGAAAATAAAATAAGAAGATGAAAATCAATTGAAATGACTCAACACACCATTTAAGAAAAACTAACTAAAAACTAGGTTGACAGATGGATGGGTTGATTGGAGGAATAGAAGGAAAAGGTGCAGACCTAGGATTTAACAGGTGGCATGCCTCACATAGAAGTGGGCCAAGAGTTATGTGAATCCCAACATATTCAATAACCATGAAGCATATAAAGGATACATGGCCCGATAAATTCAAGGATGAAGTACAAAGCCTATGAATGAGCATAGTCATGGATGGAGTTAACACATATTCCCTTCAAAACACAAACTATTATGCTTGGATAGTGGTAATGATCAGTAGCAATATCCCCCCATGGTTGTCCATGAAGAATGGACATCTTATGTTGGCTCTTATAGTCCTAGGTAGAAGACAAGTGAAGAGAATGGATGTCCACCTCCAACCATTGATCGATGAATTTAAGTAATTATGGGAAGGGATACATGTGTGTGATGTATCAAGGCCCATCCCAATGGAGAGGTCTTTTACATTGTATGTTATATGTGCATACACCACTCACGATTATCCAGGACTGGGATTTTTCTCTAGTAAACATGCTGATTGGTTTGTTTATATCTATAATGTTATTTGGCATACTTAATTTGTTGCAACTATCTTTTTGACACCAATGTGCTCTCTATATAATAACATCACAGGTATTGTAACAAAAGGGTTTCATGGATGTAAATGTTGTGGTCCTTCTGTAAAGGCTAGGTGGTCCAACTACCTAAGAAATCCGATGTACGACTACTCTAGGACATTCCTCCTAGAAGACCACCCTTATAGAAGAGTTGCATTTGTTTTCAACAGTAAACCAAAGAGAACTCAAAGACCTGAAATAATCACATTGACAAATTGGATTAGGTAAATATGCAAGCACTTCTTTCTTACTTGTGCATCACTGTAGTGAGGTCAAACAATGTGCAATCACTTCTTTCTTGCTTGTACATCATTGTAGCGAGAAGGAATTAAAGATACATTTATATAAGATACATATGCCCTTACTTAAATGGTTGTAGGTGACATTCAACACATGTGCCTTAAGGGATGGGTTTGGTTGTAGTTGTACTTGACACAAAATAACTTGGGCAATTAAATGATGGTTATGATTGTAGAATCCACTACACATCACCATCATCATCCAACACTCCCTATCAAGCCCATGATTCAATGTGGAACATATAGTGCAAAGAGATGTTTTTTAAATATGGTTCAAACAGACCCAACTCAATTCCATCACTTTGTTAGCACAACCAATGTTCACATAGCAATGCAATACACCTTGGTTTCAATGTCGTTTGAGACAAAATGAATGGGTTTTGTGGAAATTGCATCTAGATAACATTCTAGGGATTTAAGTAATTTTAATTAGTGTCGTAGCTTCCAAGCAATGACTCAATTGGAGATGAAATTGAGCCATGGGTGCAGTGAGTGATTCAACGTATTAACATAAATGTTGTTATAGGTGAATTGATTTGAATGCATAGAGGAATTGATTTGAATGCATAGAGGAATTGATTTTGTTCATTGGTATTACATTTCCATTTCAAATAGGAATGTCCAAATCTAATTTTTTTTTGATAATTCAATCACACAATCAATCAACACATGGACACATGATTTACCTTGGAAACCAAAATAAAAAAACCAACATGTGATCGCTTCTATTCATGCTCGGGAATTGTTACAAATGGAAGCTATACACTCTCAATAAGAGATTTCATGTATCCTTACTCACTGACGTTATTTTGTAGATTTTTTGGCTTAGAGACAATCTTTTCTCCTCATGGATAAGATCATAATCCTCTTCATCCTTTGATATATGAGTAGATTGCTTCATTCCAAGTCCTCATTCTTTTGCTACTATGTCCTTGAACTTCCCAAGCTTCATTCTTTTCGATCTCTCTTCGTTTCTTTTTACATGAAGCAATTTTTTTTATTATAATGCTACCTTGGAATGCCAACCATCAAGTGATTCATTTAAGCTTCATGGGCCAAAATGAGATCTTTGGCCTTTGGTATTCAAGTTAATTGCCAACAGACTATTGACTTCAATCTTTGCCAATAATTTTTCTGTTTACAAAGTCTGGAGGAGGGGTCATTTTGGATCATTGAAATTATTGACTATATCAACCATATTGATCACAATAAACCATAATAACTACATTGATCCACTAACCACTAATTCCCTATTATACTTTCCTTACCCATTGGTGCTAGTAACCCACTATCCATCTTTGACCATATTGACCATTATTGACCAACAACACCTTGAACCTCCCAATTAATTAATCCCTAAAATTAACCCCTTGACCTAGTAACCTTATATCCACTTACCCACTAATCCAATAACCACATATCCCCCAATCCCATAAGCTTACAAATTTCCAATCCCACTAACCCAATAACCCATTAACCCTTCACCCTCATTAATCATTTGACCATTGTTGACCATATTGATCATGGTTGACAATAATTAATCTTGATGGACCATCGTTGAACATGGTTGATCATATTGACCATGGTTGATCAATATAGGTCACCTATGACAATATACCCCATAATGCTTATGACTGTTAACCACTATGACTTTGGACATACTATAATCCCTAACCCCATGACCCTTGACATAATCAACCCCTAACATACTATGACCATTGACACAATCACCCTCTAGTCACTATGACACTATGCCCCATGACCTTTATGAACTTGGACACATTCTACCTGTTCACCTTGGATGGCCCATGCCTTAATACTTTATGACCTTGGAAACACTAAACTCCCAATACACTATAATATCTAAAAACTGCAGACCATATTTTACCATGGTTGACCATGGTTGACCACATAGATCCATTAACTCTAATGCCCTTGTCAAATAACTACCTAAACCATTGACTTTATTAACCTGATGACCCATACTAACCTATGTTGACTATCAATGAAACTTAGCTATCATAATTCAACTAGCATAACTAACTATTAATCTTTGATCATGGTTCATCATCATTGAACATATTGATGATGGTTGACTATTTTGACTATATTAACCACATTGACCATATTTGGCCATTTTTACAATGTTTGACCATGGTTGATTATATTTGATCACATTGACCATGGTTTTCCATCTTAACTATATAGACCATGATAATCATGATTGAATATATCGATCACATTGACCTTTTGACCCCTTATTCCTTAGTTTACGTACATCCTTACCCACCAATCCTAATAATCCACTCACTATTGTTGATAATCATAGACTGTATTAACCATGCTTAACTATGGTTGACCCATAACCCCCTTACCTTCCTAACTTATGATCCTTGATCACCACCCTTGACCCACTAACCCTTAGCCACTTAATCACTAATCCATTAATCATGTAACTTAGTAATCCCATAACCCATAAACCTTCTAACCCACTAACCCTAGTAATGGTCCACTGACCCTTCACCTTCATTGATCATTTGACCATAATGGACTAAGGTCACCCATATTGACCATGTCTAAACAAAGTTGATATTGGTAGACCGTGTTTGCCTCTATTGACCATATCAACCAAGGTTAGTCAACATAAGTAAGCTATGATGCTATATTCCATGACTCTTATGATCCTAATTGATTATTATGATCTTTAACACACTAAACCCGTAACCCTTATGAACATTGACACAATAAATTCCTAACATAATGTTATTATTGCTGACACAATCTTCACCCTTACCATTATGACATTATACCTTCTGACCCTTATGGCCATTGTTTATTATTTTTAATAAGGCCTACCCTCTATGGATCAAGCGCTGCCTATAATCCCATGCACAATGATTTAGAAAGGGTTCTTTGGAGAGTAGGAAATGAATGCGGATGACAAGCCTGCTATGTAAATTGCTAAATGGCCCAGAGAGCCATCACACTACATGGTAACTTTGTATTTGTCGAGAATAAAAACTGAGCAAGCCATTCAAATGCTAGTTTTCCCGTTTGGGTTTCCAAGGTAAAATATCTGTGTTCATTGTGTCCTGAATTTCTGTGTGAATGCATCGCTTTCTTAATTGCTATGATCTGTTGGTTAAATGGATAAATTCCACTGCAAATTAGTGTGATATGCTGTCTTGATTGGCTTAATTTAAAGCATTGTTCCATGTAAACGTTAACTTTCTCATTTTTTTTTAAATGCTTCTCTTATATTTTTATTTTTTTAAATTCAACATAAAGTTTAACCAATAGAATTATTAGTATTATTTTTTTTTTTTGAGGAAAAAACAATTTTCTTATAATAAAATAGCTCGAACTCATATTTTACTAAGTTTTTTTATTTGTTTTTAACATGTATACATATATAATAGTTATTTTGGAAAAAAACATCTCGAAAATTTTACCAAAAAAATCTAATTTCAAATTTTAAAATGGTCCATTTGGCATTTGGGAGTTGCAAGAAGTTTTAAAACGTTTTAAAAATTTTGTTGTCTATAAAATTATTGATTTTGCCCATGTTTAGAACATAATTTTAAAGAATCTAAAATGATTAATTTACAAATTATCTTTTATAATCGTAACAATGATATTAGGGTTTAGTGGACCAATGTGGTTAATGTGGTCAATCATGGTTATTATGGTCAATGTTATTAATATTGTCAAGGTCAATATGGTCAACTATAATCAACTATGGTCAAACATTGTCAATATGGTAAATATCATTAATATAGTCAAGATAGTCAACCACGATCAATATGGTTATCAATTATGAACCATGATCAAGGGTTAATAACTAGTTGTGTCAAGTGAATTATGATGGGCTATGTTGATTGATAGTCAACACAAGTCAATATGGGTTAGGAGGTTAAGGGTCAAGGTGTAATGGGCTACTGGGGTACTAGAGTTAGTGGGCTAAAAGGTTAGTAGATTAGGAGATTAACAAACAATAGGTCAAAGCGGTCCATAGGGTCAATTAATTTTTAGGGGTTATAGTGTATTTGAGGGCTAGTGTGTTCAAGATCATTTTTTGTTAAGGGATGATTTTGGTAAGGGTCATAAGGGTTAGGGGGTATAGTGTGTTTAGGCTCATATGGGTTAGGGGGTATAGTGTGTTTAGGGTCTTAGTGGCCTGCGTCATAAAGCCTGAGGCATATACTGTTGTGGTTCTTAGGAGTTGATTTTATCAAGAGTCATAGTGTGTTAAGGGTTTATATTGTGTCAAGGATTAAAGGGTGTAGTGTGTTTGAGGTCAAAGTGGGCACATGTCATAAAGGTTAGGGGACATAGTGTCATAGCTGACTTATATTGAATAGTGGTTGACTAACCTTAGTAAATATGGCCAACCAAGATCAATTATGGTCAACCATGTTTTATATGGTCAACAACGATCAACCATGGTATAAGCTGGTTGAATGATCACTGTGGGTGAAGGGTTAATGACTTACTAGGGTCAGTGGGTTAAGTGGTTTATGGATTATGTGATTAGTTGGTGACCTGATTAAATTATTTGTAGACAAATGGATAGGGGGATAATGAATTAAGGAGTTAGGGGTTAGGGGCGAGTAAGGTTAATTAGTTAGGAGGTTCATGTGGTTGTTGGTTAACTATGTGGTGAATATGATCAATGATGGTGAAAGATGGCCATTGGATTGCTAGGATTATTGGGTATGGAAGTTAATAGACTGGGTAATTAGAGGTTTGTGGGTTATTATAGTGAAGATGGTAAGCTGTTACTATTTATATGGAAAAGTAAATAAAATAAAATAAAATGTTTATCGATAGAAAAATTACAAAAAACCTTTCATTATTTTTAAACACGTTATTCAAAATAAAATTTAAAAATTCTTGAAATATAAATATCCTTTTCAAATTATAAATGAAATTGGAGGAACCTTCTTAAAATTCTATCATCCTCCTAAATTTTAGGAGTTTCCTTGCATCAAATTGAGTAACCTTAAAATTTGAGAATATTACTTGAATTTGAGTATAAAACCTAAATTCTATCATCCTCCTAAATTTTAGGAGTTCCCTTGCATCAAATTGAGTAACCTTAAAATTTGAGAATATTACTTGAATTTGAGTATAAAACCTACTCAAAGTTTAGGAGTGATTGAACTCTTCCCTTGGAATATGAGGCACATAAACAAACCATCTATTAGACTAAATATTGGTAAACTTCAAATTCTATATGTTTAGGTTTCATTATGTGAAATCCTGAAAACCGTTAATCTTGCTAAATTTTGGATTACGAGATGAAATTCTACTTTCTTTATATGAAGTCCTAGAAAACTGAAACCATCACCAAATATATTGGAATATTAATTTGTAATTCTAAATATTTAAGTAAAAGGAAATAAAAGGTAAATTAAAGATAAAATACTCCTAAAATTTGCAACGCATCAAATTTTCTCCAAATATGACTTTTAAGATTTTTAAATTTTGTATAAGTTTAACTTGAATATTTAAAAGGAAAAATTGACATTTCTTTTTTATTTACCGTTTTATTTCCTTTCATTAATTTTTAACATTATAAGCTAATATTCTAGGATGATTAGTGACGGTTTTAGCCTCCTCGACTTCATATGAATAAAGAAGAATTTAGCCTCCTAATCCAAATTTAGCATAACTTGTAATTTTAAGGATTTCAACACTTTAGTTTTGGGTGGGATGAATATTGTATAATTTCACTTATGATTCTCTTGGAGTTGGAAATTGTAGAAGGTTGAAGACTAAGATTATAAAAGTTGAAGTTTACAATTGTTTTAGTCTAGTAAGTGGTTTGTTTATGTGTCCCATTATTCCAAGGGATGAGATTGAGTATGATTAAATTCAAGTAACTTCTTAAAATTTGAGGGGGTTACTCAAATTTGAGGAAGGTTCCTTGAATTTGATTTGAGAAAACTCTTGAAATTCGAGAAATCTTCCACAAATTAGAGTAAGGACTCCCAATGAGAGGCCTATCACTGATGACAACCAAATTTGAGGAGGTTACTTGAATTTGAGGAAGGTTACTAGAATTTGATTGGAGAAAACTCTTGAAATTCGAGGAACCTTCCACAAATTCAAGTAAGGACTCCCAGTGAGAGGCCTATCATCAATGGCAACTCCATTCCAGTAGGAGGACAACTACAAAATGCCCCTTTCTTATGAGCCATTTGATGAACCTTCATCAAATTAGAGTAACCTCTTGAAATTTGAGGAAGGTTATCGAAATGACCGATAAGGAAGGAACCTTTAATGGCCTACATCCCACCAAAAAAGGACTATCTCAAGGGATAGACTTTTAATTGAGAATGCTATCGGTTGATGACGTTCCTTTTATAATAAGAAAAATGCCTCCAAGATTGCCTAGCCATGTTTTTTTTTTTTTTTTTAAACTTTTTTTATTAGAAGATTCTTTTTAAAATTGAACATATCAATTTTACACATATTTCAATTAATGGATAGTACATGTACTCACTTGAAATATGCATTTGAAATATCAAATAGAAAGTTTTTGATTATGGATCTATCATATTTGAATTTGAAAATTTTTGAAACATCTTTTTTTACACATATCTATTTTTTGATTCCACAAAATTTTATGGTGTTTTAAAAATTAGTACTTTATAATAGAGCATAAATAATTTATTGCATGCAATGACATTTTCATTAAAAATATGGCTATTTTTTCACTAGTGTAATTATTTTGAGGAAAAAGTGACATGTTCTTTTTTATAAAATAACTTTAAAGTTTAAGAAAATTAACATTCAAAGAAACATTCCCTTTTAAAAATCACATTTTAATGTATTTTTAAAAGAATCTCGAGAATATTCCCCTAGATTCTAAAGTATTCATTAGTCTTTCAAATTACGTCAAATATTCAATAATAATGCTTAATTCCCTAATCTACTAGCCTTCTTACCCATTAATCGTAGCAACTCACTAGCCATGTTTGACAATCATTGACCATATTGGTGATGGTTAATCATGGTTAACCCACAATCCCATAAAGTTCTTAATTAAGGAACCCCATTAGCTCATAACCCTTACCCCTTGACTGATTAACTCCTTAGTGACTTACCCACTAATTCATTAGTCACATAACTCACTAATCCCGTAACCCACAAACCTCCTTACCCACTAATGCAAAACCCATTAACCCTTCACCATCAGAACCTTCATTTGACCACTATTGACTATGGTTTCCCATTATCAACCATATTGAGTATGCTTGACCAAATTTGATCTTGCTTGACCCTTGTTGGTCATATTGACCAAGGTTATTCAACATAAGTCAACTATGACACTACACCTCTTAACCATTATGATTATTGACTACTCACTATAACCCTTAACCCCTATGATTGTACATTCTCTTTAGAATCAAAAGGCTTATTGAGATGTTGAAACTGTTAACTAGACTTATTTTGATAACGGATCTAACATTTAAAGTTCATTGGGCCTTCTAATAGATGGGGTGGGGTGAATGGATATTTGAAAAAAAAACCCTAACCACAACAATATTTCAAGGTTGTGTTGCTAATCACTGTCCTCAAACTTACTATAAGCGCTCTTATTCAAGATAGGTAACATTGGTTTAAACAAAACCATATAGACTTATTGTGAAAAAGTCAATTTGACAAAGGTGGCTTCATAAGTACTTTGGCAGATTTTTCGAAGGATATGCCTTAGTCTATTGGCTGCAAGCTTAGACGAAACAATGGTTGAAGAAGCATTGTGCTAGGGTTGTTGAAGAGCTGTTTTTTCAAGGTAGTTTGAGTCTATAGGGTTATAAATTGACTAAGAAAACTAGTAACATTAAACTTGATGATCAACTCTCTTAGAATGATAACACCTATGGGTACCTTTAAGCAAGGTGCTATCATAATCCGTTTGGAGCGAACTCTTATGATAGGGATGGTCGCAGGGTAATTATAAAGGGTTAGAGGATGCTGAAAAATATCCTGAATTGCGAAAGATTACCTTTAAGAGAGATATTGGTGGATTTTGCTCCAGTTACAGATGATTGTTTATCCCCCTTGTAGAATTATCACCGAGTGGTTAGAATATATGATTCTTGTTTGTTTGGATAAGATTGGGGATAACCTTACTTGAGTAAATTTGTTTACTCATTAGTATATCGCCATGACTTGCTTTCATGTTTCCAAAGGCCATTGACATAAAGAAAAAATGATACATAGTTAGCACAGGGAATATATATATATATAATGACTTGAATCCCCTCCACTTCAAAATGTTCTACAGTCACGCAGAATCTGGAGTCTGCTTGCTTTGATCACGTCACTATGACGAGTATCATCAATATTTCTCGCATCATTTTGCCGGATGTGATCTGTGGCAAGTACCAAAACGTTTGACTGAATTTCTCACGGCTTCATCAATAATTGAGAATGCAATACACAGTTTTCTTAGTTCGAGTTCCTTTCTTACTCAACAATTTCATTTCCGGATTTAACGAAGTGCGTGCAAGATACCACATAATAAGTATAATTGATCTTCCAAAGCAATTCATAAATATTAAATAACAACTCCGTTGTAGTCTAGTTGGTTAGGATACTCGGCTCTCACCCGAGAGACCCGGGTTCAAGTCCCGGCAACGGAATTCAATACATTTTGCTTGTTTCAGTTGTGTAGCACCGACTGACAGGATTTATCAATTATTATCGGAATCAAAACTTATTCAAAGGACATATATGAGCTGCATCTCTAGGGAGTCGAATTTCACCTTGTCACGCAATTGGTCTACAAACCTTAGAAAAAAACCTCTAACTTAATCTCATAATAAAAACTCTCTTAACTTAACATGTGATCCTCTAACTCAATTACAAACTTTTAGAATTAAAAACTCTCTTAACTTAACCCTCTAACTCAATCACATACTCTTAACTTTGTTGACAAATATTTAACTCTCTTAACTTAACATGTGATCCTCTAACTCAATTACAGAGTTTTAGAATTAAAAACTCAACCCTCTAACTCAATCACATACTCTTAACTTTGTTGGCAAATATTTAACAGACAACGAATGACAAATATTTAACAGACAACGAATGCTTGTCATTGATGGCAAGTATAACAATGAAGATGGCATGAGTACAGGAAGTTTGTAACAGACAGGCAAACAGAAGATAAGTTCAGGAAGATCGAATGATCGAAGGCAACGCAACATTGATCGAATGATCGAAGGCAACGCAACATTGATCGAATGATCGAAGGCAACGCAACATACTTTTAACTTTGTTGGAAAATATTTAACAAACAACGAATGACAAATATTTAACAGACAACGAATGCTTGTCATTGATGACAAGTATAACAATGAAGATGGCATGAGTACAGGAAGTTTGTAACAGACAGGCAAACAGAAGATAAGTCCAGGAAGATCGAATGATCGAAGGCAACGCAACATTGATCGAATGATCGAAGGCCCGTAAAGTTTGAGAAGCATTTCTGATCGTTGGATCCCATTCAAAATTCCCGAAAGAACGAGGGCCGTCAGATCTGAATGTAGACAAGAAGAGCGCTAAAGAGGAGGACAGATCTCAGACGTTAGATCCCAGCGCGGGACCCGACG
>SNQJ01S0005641.1:131307-153991 GCA_010110895.2 Picea sitchensis | reverse complement strand
GCTGCCAGACTAGAGACTGGACTGATTTCTTGTAGGAGTTGGGGATTCTCAGCTGACTTGAGTGGTAGCTCTGCCTTGGAGGCGAGCTGAGAAGCTAGGCTATTGTCTGGTTTGTGTGTGGCCCCTTTGCGGCTCGGGGGGCTAAGGGGGAAGGAGAGTACCCCTAGAATTTGGCTGGGAGGTACCGGTGAGTTCCTTGCAGTCGGCAAGCGGGAGCATCCAGGAGCCCGCGGACAACCTTTTGGAGGAGGCGAACAGGCACAGGTATGCATAATGTTTCCCTTCTCATTTTGGATGGCGTAAAAATTTCATCCTATGACTGTGTAAATATAAATAAAATCTACAATGGGTGTGTTTTTCTTGCGGTAAATAGTTACTGTGCAAATCTAGATAACTCTGTGAATGGGTGCATTATTCTGCTGTAGAGAGTCTTACAGTGTTATCATTTTTGTATTTGGGTTACAGTGCTTTCATTTTTATTGAGGTACAGGGATACTCGTTCTTGTATTGGGTTACAGTGTTCTCGTTTGTAGTTGGGGGTTACAGTATTTTCGTTTTGCATTTGGGGGGTTGTAGTGTTATCGTTTTTGTATTTTGGGTTACAGTGCCTTCGTTGTGTTGGGTTACAGGGATGCTCGTTCTTGTATTGGGTTACAGTGTTCTCGTTCACAGTTGGGGGTTACAGTATTTTCGTTTTGCATTTGGGCGGTTGTAGTGTTATTGTTTTTGTATTTTGGGTTACAGTGCCTTCGTTTGTATTGGGTTACAGGGATACTCGTTCTCATATTGGGTTACAACGCTATGGTTTCAAAAAACAATTCATGGGTAAAGAGTTACAGAATCCTATTTGTGGGCGAATTTGTTTGGCAATAGCGTTTCGTTTTTCATTTGCAGTGGGCTGTCGTCGTTGTACTGTGGGCTAATTCCGTGCTAGGCCCTTCGTTTTTTTTTAAAAAGTTGTCTGCGCTACTGTTCTCATTTTTTTTAATGTTTGCACTCGTTTCTGGCATTTCGTCTGTGAATTTTCGGTGGTGATTCATTTTGGGCAATGCCTTATTACGTACTGTGTTTTTGTCAATGATTGGGGCAGTGGTATTGCAAGTCCGTGTTTTAATTTGGTGGTCCTTTTTATTTGATTACACCCTGCGTATCATTGATGTCGGGGCAGGGTTCTGCAAGTCTGCGTTTTATTTTGCTATGCGTGCCCTGGGCAGCTGTGCACAGAGCCACTGTAAGTGTATCCTTCTCGGTTCGGTGTTTAATTATTTTCCCTCCCCAATTACCCTAATACCATTGAAATTTGGCCATGGAAACCAGCGAATATATCACCCTTACCCAATGACTGCTTCTGAAAACGAATCGAAATTTTCACGAGAAAGATTTCAATGTAATTCGTAGGGAATTTATTGTTTCTTTAAACTGTAATTTAGGTCAACAATTAAAACAAGAACATAAACAGACCACGAACCCTCTGTCATGAAATGACCGAAGATCCCGAGTTTGTTATCAAGTTGCTGCTTTAAATTTCACATTGCTTGTGGCGGATGTAGACACTGGAATGAACGTAAATGAGTTTAAGTTGACTGTATGCCTTTTTAAAAATTAATTTTGTAGAGACAGACAATGAAATCTATCGAACTTATCATTAACTAAAAGACAACTCTTAGTAGTACAGGTCTGAACCCACACACAGGAAATGCCTAAAATTATTAAGATATGCAAGTAGATATGTTGTCCTTGTCTTAACTACAGAAGATTTCGAGTAGATATGTTGTCCCCACCGTCTTTTCACAACCAAAATTTTCAGGCTCACTTCCCACGCGTCTGTCTCTTCTTATATCGGTTTTAATTTAATGACGACAGATTGAGCACCCTATTTTTCTTATTTGGTTCTTACGAGCAGCTTGCCTTGAATGTAATATTTTTGGTGCCCCATCATACACTTCCACCTGTACAACCCTATCCTTCCTATCAGTAATAATGGCCCATCTCCAACTTTTCTAGGTTCTGTTTCTATTCATTCAGTTCCATATTTACCTAGGAAATATTGGACATGCTATTGTGGCTGGTTGAGTAGTATATTTTTATTTTTCAACATATATTTATCATGTCAAATGAAAACGTGTGATAATGTTCAAGGATTTTTCTTTATCAATTTTTATGGCGAAGGATTGTGTATCCCACAATTAAGGGAATATTATACCTCAATTTAGTATGTATTGATTTGGGGAATATTATACATTAATTGATTGGGTATCCGTACTATTGATTATATTTTAGCCATGTTAAAAATTACTAACTATTGCATCTACATCATAACCCTGCATTAGTAGTGATTCGATTTTTAAATTGAAATTATGAGAAATCAAATATCCATATTATAATTTATTATAAATATATTAATTTATAAGAGGGGGAAAAAGAAAATGGCTTTATAATAAAATTCCGGTAATAATGCGATAGTGTTGCTAATATAGTTTAAGACACTACAGTTGCCTAGCCCCTATGATGTCTACTGTCATTTAAGGTAAGGTTATGACAGTTTAGTCGCTTTAGTGGCAGGCTTTACAATATAAAGGTAATGATGTTATCCTTTATGGCAACATCCTTGCAGTCTAGTTAATTCATTGTAAGACTCGTATAATACGAAGTAACTATGTGATCAATTAGGGTAATGACAGGGCAACTTGTCTGATTTATTGCACGCTCTTACAAAATAAAATGTAGCATGTTTATTCTCATGATGTAAGGAGCAATGTTACTTAATGCCATTTCACTGTTGCTTACTGCAAGGTTCTTATTCGTTTAAATTGAAGTGTTAGCGATAATATTTGCTTTAAGTTGTAATGTTAATGATGTTGGTTGAATCACCATGTTAATATTTGTTTAGTTGAAATGCTCGTGATGATGTTTAAATTTGCTAGTTTATTATTCATTTAAATTGAAGTGTTAGCGATAATATTGTTTTAAGTTGTAATGTCAGAGATGATGGATGATTCTCCATGGTAATATTTGTTTAATTGAAGTGCTCATGATGATGTTATAGTTATAAGTCATCTTGCACTAGATCAAGGACCAGCAATAATCACAGGCGCATTGCATTTCTCTGTTAATCGCCATAAATGAGCAATGATATCAATACCATAATGGTGAACCCTCGAACATTTACATTCTCCAAATTCTCTTGCCTGTCCTACCAATTTATTACCATACATAGAATAACCTAACAATAATTGCAATGCAATTTAGATCTTATCATTAACACTTCAATTTAAACTAATAATGGGGGTTTGATTTTTGGGTTTTACCTTATGACAAGGTCTTCGTTGGTTAATGATAATTAATGGAGAATTTGATCGAGATTGATGTCTTCGGGTCTCAATAGTGGTTAGTCGATCTTAAGACCTCCTAACTTGCGTCTCCCGTAGAGGTCATGATTGTCCATGATCTTGTAGTACTTGGGGGTATTGCATTTCGTGGTCTGCTTGTGTCGGGAGGGATGTAGACACCTTCAGTAGCCTTAGTATTTATGTATGTGACGGTACTGTACTTAACGCCTGGTGTCATTTTCTGCTTACAGCTGCTAGTTGCACGCCTTATGTCCAGGGGCGTTTAGTTCTTGTTGTCCCTGCGATATGTCGGGGCGTCTTGTTGTGTTCATCTTACTTGCGCCTTGTCTAGGTCGGGTTACTAGTTTCTGCCTGAGCAGTCGGCCAGGAGCCTGTCTAATCTTCTTTAGAGAAGACATAAGACTAAACGCCCTGCTTCCCTGTGCAGAAATAGTAACCCTAGCACCATGGATTCTTCCCTCGGTGTTCCGACTGTGCAACCCCAGTATGTCTTAATGATTGTGTTGCGCGCCTTACGCCTATGGTCGTTTGTGGTTGCAGTTACTCGTTGTGTAACTTCAGTCTTCTTGTGCTGAACTGCGTGGTTGTGTCTTGTTGGTTCGCGTGTGACGTAGAGTCAAGGGTGTTGTTACTTCTACACATGCGCGCACACTTTAAACAAAAAAAAAATTGCATCGGATTTCAGAGTTGTTGTCGTAACGAGGAGGGTTGTTACATCCACTTATACAAGAACCAACTTGCATACAAAAAACTCTTTGTTTTCTTAAGCACCACCCTGCCACCCTGTTTTTCTAGCCACAACTAGTTGGAAGATACAACATCCAATATTCAAGCACCAAATTGAATATCAGAGGACCACAGTCCTCCCTAGCACCACCCAACCTCCCTGATAATACATAAGTGATTTAATAACCAAAAATACAGGTGTTTCAATTCTTACCACTTCTCCTCTGTCTTAAAATTCTTCTCTGCTTCTATCTGTCTTGCAATTCTTCTTTGCTTCAAACCGTTATGTAATTCTACTCTTGCTTCTATCTGTTCAGCATCTATTACTCATCTCTGAGTTTGATCTCACACTGCACATACTGTAATTTTGTCTTTCTTACAATTCAACTCATTTTTTCGTTCGAACATACAACCTTACACAATCACTGCTTCTCACTCTTATGCTCTCCTACAAAATCAGTTACACCTCAAATCTCCAAGGAAAATGCATCAGCAACTGAATCACCAAACATACACGAACTATGATTGAGTTCTACTAACTGAATAATTAACCATGAGGTGACACACTGGACCTTCGATCAAATTCCCAATTAACCAACACTATTGGATTAATTCCACAGGGTCTCACATTTATCTCATATGCCCACTAGTTGTGACCAAGCGCTAAACAAAATTTGAATTTCATGATTTCTCATTTTGGCATTTCTATGATGAAGGGTCTCAACACTCCAAGACGCGATCACCAAAACTCCGAAATGGAGCTTAGCACTGCTAGCTCCTTTCCTTCTCATGACCATTGGTGGTGACCAGGCACTTATCCACAAAGCTCTTCACGATTCACAACTTCGGGACTCCTGTGATGAAGGGCCTCAACTCTCCATGTCGCGATCGCCGAAATAGAGCTTGGCTGCACTAGCTCCTTCCTCCAACTCTCGATGATGTGATTGTGTGCTATGACCACTCGCCAATCAAATGAGCACTTCGTGTTTTCTCACTTTTGTCGTGAGTCTCATTGACTCCTCCAATTCTCGGTATCCTAAAATCCAAAATGGAGCCAAATAAACGGTCCACGCTCTCCCTTTGACCGACGACTCAGATTAAATCGTGGTTTCGTGTTTCACAATTTCAAAGGATAGGGCACCTCCTTCCTTTGAATTTACAGTCATCGAAATGATGACCTCTTGCCATGTGTACTCTACATCCAATGGTCCACGACATACCTCTATCCAATGGTTCAGATCAATCCTCGATCTGATGGCCCAAATCATTTCGGGATATCACATATCGCGAGTTCACACAACATGCTCCATTGACTCCTCCAATGTGAAAGTTAGGGAAATTCTAGTCGATCGCCACGCATACTTATTGAAGATGGACGATCCTCCTGCTTTCAAGACTTTGTAATCTCACTTCATCTTGCACGTAAAGATCGTGCTCCTTCTTCTGGATCCAATTATGGTCGGTCTTCAAGCTTAGATTTGATGCCTGAGATTTGTTCTCTTCTACTGTGCGCTCCTGCTATCTGAATTTAGATTTGACGGTCATCGAGAATTTTGAATGGGATCCAATGATCACTATTACTCTTCATTGTTGATCTTGCCATTGGCATTCCATTATCGTTGTGTTGATGATCGTGCTGATATTTTCCATCAATGACAAACATGCACACGTTGCCTTATGTTTGTAAGTATGCCAACATATTATCAACATATAGTACTAAAATAATGGATATACCATTCAAAATTTTGAATTACACACAATGGTTATATTCACTTCTAGTATAATTATGGTTCATCATGAAGGAATCAAACATTTTGTACCATTTTCTAGCTCATCATGAAGGAATAAATTTTTTTGTACCATTGGCTAGGTGACTACTTCAGGCCATACAAAGATTTCTTAAGCTTACAAACTAATCTTTCTTTATGAGGTTTCACAAAACCCTCTGGTTGTTCCATGTATATATCCTCATCTAAATCTCCATGTAAGAATGTTGTTTTAACATCTAATTGTTCTAACTCGAAATCAAGAAAAGCAACTAGAGATAAAACAATACAAATAGATACAAGCTTAACAACTGGTGAAAAAATCTCATGAAAATCTATACCTTCCATCCGAGAGTACCCTTTTGTGACCAATATGGCCTTATATCTTTCAATTGTACCATCAATTCCTTTCTTCAATTTGTAGACCCACTTACATCCAACAACCTTTCTATCTTTAGGAAGTTCTAATAGGTCCCAAGTTTTCTTTTTCTCTAGAAAATTTGTTTCTTCTTTCATTTCCATTTTCCACTTAACATTATCAATATCATTAATGGCTTCCTCATAACAAGAAGGTTCCCTATCATCAATAATCAATGCAACAAAATATGTATACCTCTTAGGAGGATTTCTCTCTCGTGTTGATATTCTCGGTGATGGTTGTGGAATTTCCTCATTCTCCTCAATATCTTTAGCATCTATGATTTATTTATCATCAAAATATTCTTCTTGCTTCCTTGTGTTTATAGATTTTTGGGTCTCCAATTGAATTTGTTGATTTAATGGTTGTTCTTGTTTCACATCAACTTCTTTATTGTCAGATTTAACGAGAGAATATTCATTAAAAATTACATCTCTGCTAATGACGATTTTGTGGGCAGTAGGATCCCATGGTCTATATCTCTTTGTTGCATCATCATAACCAAAAAATATGTATTTATTTGATCTAGGGTCTAACTTAGAACGTTGATTTTTAGGAGTAGGGGCGTAAGCTTCATAACCAAAATTTTTTAATTTGAATGATCGCAAGGGTGACCTATCCATACCTCTTCAAGGATTTTATAATCTATTGCAATTGTCGGTGATCGATTTATCAAATAGAACATAGTAGAGAGTGCTTCTTCCCACAACTCTTGACACAAATTGACATTGTTGAGCATGCTTCTTGCTCTTTCTATAAGAGTCATGTTCATGGTTCTGCAACACCATTTTGTTCTAGAGTATATATAGTGGTTTTATGTCTTATGATCCCAACTTCTTTGCAATATTTTTCAAATTCTAAAGAAGTAAACTCTCCTATGTTATCCTTTCTTAAACATTTGATTGTTCTATCGGTTTCCTTTTCCACCATAACTCTAAATTATTTAAATGTATTAAACAGATAAACTTTCCTTTTTAAAACATAAACCCACACCTTTCTAGAGAAATCATCTAGAAATAATACAAAATATGATGCTCCTTCGAAGGCAATTTTAGGAGATGGCCCCACCCATCAAAATATATATAGTCAAGAATACCTTTACTAACATGTTTTCATGCTTGAAATTTATGTCTACTTTGTTTTCCAAATATACAATGTTTGCATAAACTTAAATCCCAAAATTTCATATTTGGAAGTAATTTCTAGTTTATCAATACTTGAAGACCTTTTTCTCTCATGTGAACCAAGCGTTGATGCTAGTAATGAGTGGATTTAGTTACCTCCTCGGTGACTACCACATCTTCATTAACTTGAACACTTCCTTCCAACATCTAAAGATTTCTTGTCTTGATAGCCTTCATAACTAGTAAATCACCCTTGGATACTTTCAAAACTCCACCTTGACCTATAAACTTGTGACCACTAGAATCCAACACTCCAAGAGAAATTAAATTTTTCTTTAATTCAAGCACATGTCTAACATCAATTAATGTCCGAGTAATGCCATCAAACATTTTTATTATGACACTACCAACCCCAATAGCCTTACAAGCATTATAATTACGCATACACACAACACCACCTTCAACTGCTTGATAATACATTAACCAATTTCTATGAGGACATATATGGTGAGAAGCACCAGAGTCTAGTAGCCATCTGATCCAAGAGACCCCTCAGGTACATAAAATGCTCAAAAATAAAATTTCTTGGAATTAGATGAAACCGGTTTCATTGTGTCTGTCTCGTCGCACTAATTTCGACCATATATTTACTTCCTCAATCAGACACCGTATGTGAAAGTTATCGCGTTCAGATCAAATTCCCAAACATGCAAAAAGTCAACAATCAAAGTCAATGATGATGTCAGCAATATGACATGTGACGTTAGCATGACATCATGATGATGTCATCATGCTGACGTGGCATCATCTGGAGGTGACATGTGGAAGCTAACCGTACAGTGACGTGGGGAAGTTGGGCTTCCATAAATGAGCCTAAAAAATATATAAATCAGGCCCTTTGATCTTGTGAGGGTACTTTTGTATTGCAGGGAATGTGAAGAGCAGCTTGAGATAATGGCCCATTTCTCATGTTTTGAGAGGAGATAGTTGAGGCATGTGTGCATCTGCACAAGGAGATGTTGTACAACAGATCATAATCGTGTTTGTAACAACAAAGAAGAATTGTAAAGAGAACTTGATCATTAAAGATCAATAAAGTGGTCCTCCACTTGGAAGTGGACTCAGAGACGTAGCCACACATTGGTGAACTCCGTTAACAAGTTCTTTGTGTCTATTTCTCTTTCTTCTCACTGTTATCTTCTCTTATTTGTAGCATGACTAATGATGGTTGAACTCTTTAATTATTCATGAGCATCAAGTTGATGTCAATTTGTTTATAATACCTTTCATTTTTGGATCAAGTATTTTGGTATAAGAGATTTGGTTGTATTGGAAGGTCTAACAAGTGCAGGATTGGATGCTCACAAGATCCAAATCTCAAAGAGGAGAAGGATCATTGGCTAAATTCATTTCATATATAGAACGAGTGTTGTGGAAGAAAAGAATGGCGACAGAAGGAGAAACTTCTTCATGAACTAGAGAGTTCGAAAAAGAATTTTTCTCCATGTCAGAAATGGTCAAAGTGTTATATGATGATTTCCTGGAGAGAAAAAAACTTGGTCTAGCAGAACCTCTTATGAAGGAGAAAAGTGAAGAGAAAGGAGAATATTCAAAGCCTCCTCCTTTACCACCTTCTTCTCCTTATTCTTCAAGTCCTACTTCAAATGCTAGTTCTCATTCTATGACACATACTATACAAAAGCTTACACATAAGCATAATTTTGACATTCCTTTGTTAAAGATTGATGTTAAGTTTGAGTTGCCCTTGTATGATGTGAAACTAAATGCGGAAAAGTTAGATAATTGGATAAGACAAATTGAAGTATATTGCATGATACAAAAAATCATACATGAGGAGACTATGATCCAACTTGCTAGTCTCAAGATGGGAGGAAGCGCTCTTGTGTGGTGGGAAAGTAGGACAAAACATGATATTAAAATGTTCGGTAAGATAGTCTCTTCATGGCTTGATTTTACATCTGCATTACGAAAGCAATTTTATCCTCTAGCTTATATGCAACAAGTTATTATGTCATGGTAGAACTTTAGGTAGTTAAAGGGACAAACTTTTCAAAGTTATACACAAGAGTTTCGAAAAAGAGCTTTATTGTTGGGAATACCATTGGATACTCAAGAGACATTGTTTAAGTACATGGGTGGTTTGCATAGCTATTTACGACATACCATTCTTATGTTTAATCCAACTAGCTTAGATGAGGTGTGTGTGCAAGTGACTCATCTTGAATCTAGAGGCAAGAATGTAAATGTTGATTTTGTAAACATTTAAACCTACTAAAGGAAAATAAAAAAGGCAAGGGTAAAGAGAATTTTAAAGGGAATAATTCTAATACAATGAAGAAGGAAAAACCTACATGCATTCATTGTAAGAAATAAGGCCATAGTGAGGATCATTTTTGGATTCTTCACCTAGAATTGAAACCAACAAAGTTCAGAAATAAAGCGAAGCCAAAGACTACTGAAACAACTCAAACAGACTTGGGGTCCGATTCTAGAGATGAGACCAAGGTCACAGTCACAGGAATCAAAGGTAAAAATTCCAAAGCTAGTACAAGTTCTTCAATTCAGTCTTTAAAATTTGATAATGAAGTTGATGAGATCAAACGAACAATTTTTTTTTACATAAGATTAATTTCCAAACATACAAAAATTGATACTTTAGTTGACAGTGGCTCACAAGTAAACTTAATATCAGAGACAATTGTTAAAAATTTGGGATTAACTGCTAAAACTCATAAGAAACCATATCCATTAGGATGGATTCATAATGATAATCAGTTGCAAGTGAATAGGCAATGTGTTCTAAAGTTTTCTATCACTTCACAATTTATATATGAGGTTGAGTTAGATGTAGTTCCACTGGATATATGTGGTATTCTACTTGGGAGTCCATATTTGTTTGATAGAAAGGAAATATTCTATCATGAAGACAATAAGTATCAATTAACTAAAGATGGAAAATAATATGTTGCAAGGGCTCATCAGAAGAAATTGAATCTATCACTAATCAACTCAGGGAAAATGAAGAGAATTGTAAATGTCAGTAAAAGATATTTACTAATGGTCGTAAAATCTAAGGAAACTGTTGGAATTGACACTTTTCAAGATTGTGATACAAATTTGAAAGATGACTTAGTTATAATTGTTTCTGACTATGATGATATTTTTCAAGTCCAGAAAGGATTACCTCCAAAACGACAAGTTGAACATGAGATACAATTGCAACAAGATGTTTCTCTTCCTAACATTGGAATGTACAGGTTATCAATTTTGGAAAATGCAGAGATAAAGAAACAGGTACAAGAGTTGATTGAACAAGGGGTCATCAGACCAAGTTCTTTTCCATGTGGGTAACCTATCATCCTTGTGCCAAAGAAAGATGGCACATGGCGCATGTCCATGGACTTCCAAGCCTTGAACAAGATCATGGTAAAAAATTGTTACCCTCTTCCTTGCATTGATGACTTATTAGATCAATTGAAAAATGTAGTTTATTTTACTAAGTTAGAATTAAGAAGTGGTTACCATCAAATCAGAGTTGTTGAACAGGATATATGGAAAACTGCTTTTAAAACAAAACATTGATTATTTGAATGGTTAGTGATGCCATTTGGGCTTACTAATGCACCTACTACTTTTATGCGGGTAATGAACAATGTATTCAGGCCATTCATTGATGATTTTGTAATAGTATACTTAGATGATATTCTTATTTTTAGTAGGACCAGGGAAGAGCATGTCTAGCATGTTAGGAATATACTTTCAATATTGTAGAGAGAGAAACTTTTTGTAAAGTTGTCAAAATGTGAATTTGGCAAAACATCTCTTGTATATTTGGGCTACATTGTAGGGGGTGGATAACTAAAGATTGACCCCTCTAAAGTTGAGATCATTGTAAATTGGTCAAAGCCTACAAATGTAATTGAAGTAAGAAGATTCATGGGGGAAACACAATATTGGAGGAATTTTATTGCAAACTTCTCTCTAATTGCAACTCCTTTACATGCATTGACAAGTGTGAAAAGGGGATCCCAGTGGGGAGGAAACCAACAAAAGGCTTTCGAAACTTTGAAAGTGAAGATTAGTAAAACTCATGTTTTGGCATTTTCAGATCTCCAACAATATTTTTAAATTGAAACCGATGCAAGTGACTATGCCATGGGGGTAGTATTGATGCAACACAAAAATCCCATATGCTATCATTCTGAGACCTTCACTACAATAGTAATTAACCATCAAACCTATGATAAAGAATTGTATGATTTAGTACAAAGTGTTAAAGAGTGGAAACATTACTTAATGGGAAAAGAAACAATAATACATATTGATCACCAACCATTACAGTATCTACAATCACAAACTAAGCTACAACAATCAAGGCAATTTAGATGGATGGGGTTTTTACAACAGTTTCATTTGGTCATTAGATATAAGAAGGGAATTCATAAATAAAGTTGTCGATATGTTATCAAGACCTCCTAATACAATTGCTACAATCCTTAAGCACAATTCAATTACTCATGAAAGTTACATTGAACAATATGTTGAGGACAAAGATTTTAAAGAAGTCTACGCAACTTTAAGTCATGGTAAAAGAGAAAAATAATTGAATTATCATATTAAAGACAAAATTTTGTATCATTTGGGCAAGTTATGTATTCCAGAAAGTGAAAGAGTCCATGTAATCAGGGAGGCACATACTTCTCTTATAGCAAGACATTTTGGTGTAGACAAAACAATTGCTCAGTTACAAAGGTTTTTTTACTGGCCTTGAATGTATGAAACTGTGTCCAAGTATGTAAAATAATGTACTATGTGTGCAATAAGCAAACCAAGTAACAAAAATCTAGGATTGTACACTCCACTTCCTATTCCTTATAGACCATGGGAAAGTGTATCTATGGATTTTGTGGGGGGATTTCCTATGTCTAGGAAAGATCATGATTATTTGTATGTATTTGTGGATAGGTTCTGCAAGATGTGTGTTCTAATTCCTTGTAAAAAGAAAGTCACAGCTGAACAAACAATGCAAATGTTCTTTGAAAATGTATGGGTTCATTTTGGGTTACCGACTTCTATTGTATTTGATCGAGACTCCAGGTTCATAGGGAAATTTTGGTCAAGCTTGTGGGAACTTATGGATACCAGAATGAATAAGAGAACACCATTTCATCCACAGAAGGATGAGCAAACACAAGTGGTGAAAAAAACAGTAGTGCATCTGCTTTGAGCATATTGCAACAAACATCCTAAGCTTTGGGATGAACATTTGTGTTATGTGCAACATGTGTATAATAAAGCCAAGCATTCTTATACTTAGAGATATTCATTTAAAACATGCTTTGGATACTTGCCAAAATATCCTTGGGATATTGTATTTTGGAAAGACATTGCAGTAGACAGACACAGTGATGTCGACAAGGATACAAATTTCATTGAACAGATCCAGTTGATTCATCAGGCAGTACAAGAACAGTTGGAGAAAAGACAAGACAAATACAAGGAGAGACATGACATGCATCGAGTTGATGATCAGTTCAAAGTGGGAGATCAAGTCTGGTTATACATCAGCAAGGAAATATTGCAAGGATAACGTAAAAAAATAAAACCAATTTGCTATGGTCCTTTCAAAATTTTAGACAAAATTTGTTCTAATGCTTTCCGGTTAGAATTGCCTCCATATATGCAAATTTATTCAGTTGTAAATGTGGAAAAATTGAGATTGTATGAGCCTTGTATGATTGAGGATCAAGGAGAGAGTGTTCAAATTCATTCCATAGAAGTTTTTGCTCCGGATTATATGAATGAGTTGCAGGATGACACAATTTTGGACAAAAGAGTTTGTACTTCTCGCAGGGGTGGTGGAGTCTATTCGAGTGGGATTGAAGGGAAAAAATCCAAGTCAAGCCAAGTGGATGGAGATCGGAAAAGTGAGGGTGTAGTATCCTCACTTATTTACCAATTGATACCAGAATTTTGGAGGTCCAAAAGCTTCCAAGTGGGGAGGATTGATCCAGGAGGATCCTCAGGTCCAGAAAATGCTCAAAATTAAAAGTTTGCTAAATTGGACGAAATCAGTTTCATTGCATCCATCTTGTCACGATGATTCTGACCATATATTTACTTCCCCAATCAGACACCGTATGCGAAATTTATCATGTTCTGATCAAATTCCCAAATAGGTAAAAAGTCAAAAGTCAAAGTCAAAGATGATGTCAGTAATACCAAAGGTGAAGTCAACATGATGTCATAATGATGATGTGGCATCATATAGAGGTGACATGTGGAAGTTGACTGTATAGTGACGTGGCAGAGGAGTGTCATGATGACTAGGAAGTTATGGATGACATGGTCGAATCATCGCTTGACAAGTGTCACCTGGTGGGCGAATTTAATGGTGCCACATGGCCCAATCATGGGCTGCCACATGGCACCCCTACATTGGTTTATTGTTGTAAAAATATATGGACTCCATAGGAGTCGAACCCGTGACCTCTGGGTGTGGGAAGAGTCTTGGCAGGGCTAGGCTACTAGCCCACCCATGGTGGAACTTAACCTCTATAAGCGCTTTATATTATTTAATTTGTGTTGTTTGTTATGGTCATGGAGAAAAGGGTCAGGGATAGGCCCTAGCCTTCAGTCTTGTTACACACCATGCGCCCACATGTGATATTGTTAAGCCCTTGACGGGTATCCACTCATGCGATAAGGTAAAGGCGTAGGGCCACCAGACTAGGGACTTCCACCATGAGACCAGGGTTATGACCAAAGGCCAGGGTGATCCGGATTTATGCAGGAACGCAAAATAATACACAAATAACCATGAATACAAAGATGCAGCGGAAATAACACTTCATTTCATTAATATCAAAGAACTGAAATTTGTTTACAGACATAATAGAAATAAACTAGCTAGGGCGCTGGTAGCTTATCTCTTAGAAGAGATGTGGTAGCTACATGCCTCTGAAATCTATGTTTCAATGAGGCTTGAAGGAATATCTATTATTGAGAAAAAATGGAAACCCTAAACATCCAAAACCCCTAACCCTAGGAAATGAAACACCAGAATATGGACCCCGTTAGGGTAAAATGGTACATCAATTTCCCAAGCTCGTAACTTTGGCATACTATCTCTGTTTGACGCATATGATACATTATTAGAAATATCTATCCGAGGAATACAACTGTTGGTAGAGAATATCATGGTTTGAATTGGAGTAATATTCATCAATTGGACCATTCCTGAAAAACGTCGTTTAGGGCCTCAAAACAACTCCGGAAGTTTAGGACCCAAAAAAGTGCCAAAAATAGCAAATTGTACTACAATTAAGGAAACTAAAAAACTGAAAGAAACAATGGTGGGGGTCCAAGTGGAATAGGTGGGTGGCCACTAATATCCACCTGGATCATTCCTCCCCCCTTAGGAAGCAATAGTACCCATTGCGTTGACTTCCTCCATGAGATGAGGAAACTTCTGATGAACTTGGTCCCTCATGAGCCACTTGCTCTGGTGAAGGAGTTGGCCTTCTTTGACAACTTGATATAGCTAGATCCTTTGTTGGAGGGTGTTCTCGATTTGTGTGTCCATGATCTGATCAGTTGTGGCTTGTTCCATGCAATTTGGGTTTAACTCTGTTGATGTGAGTTGTTTTGCCATGTCGGATGTGTCTAGTAGAGGTGGAAAGTAAGGACGAAGGCAGTCCACATTGAACACTAGGTGCAGACCAAGGAATCGTAGGATACTTAGCTCTAATGAATTGTTCCCTATAGCCTTGGTGATGGTGTATGGCCGATAACAGAGCGGGATAATCTTGCGGTGGGGTACAATGAGGGGCTCTTTCTGCAAATGTAGCCACACTTTGTCGCCCACCTAGAAGTTATGTTGCACCAAATGTTGATCATGCCGCTACTTGTACTTAGCATTAGCTCTGTCCAATATGTCATGAACCTGTTGGAAAATGTGTTGAATGCGCTCAATGAAGTTGTCTGCCTTGGAATCTTCAAACTAGACATGAGTCAAATCAGCCTGAGTAGCGGAAAATGGTATGGCTACGTCAATGGGATATAGTGGCCAGAATCCCAAGCCGACCTGAAAGGGGCTGTGGTCGGTTGAGTTATGGAGGGCCCGACTATAGCTATGTTGTACATAGGGTAGGATCTATGGATGATTTTAGAAGCTAAATTTCACTCATTGGCTAATTTTCCATGGTTTTTCCAAAAACGAGTTTAGTTATTTTAAAAATGATTTGCCCAAATTCTATAGGATAAAATTATTTTACCTTAAAATCACCAAAATTTAATAAAAAATATATAAAATACTTAGAAATTTGAATTTTTTTAAAAAATATCGCCAAACATTTATAGTTGGCATATGAAGGATTAGTAATATTCACCAAGGTTTCTACATTTAAAAAGAAAATTCCATCCTTAAAATCATCACTGGTAGGATCTCATCCCATGTGCGTGGATTCTTTTAGTTTTACATGTGAAAAATGTGTATGATCATCCTTTTGACGACCTTTGTCTGACCATCAGTTTGGGGATGGAAAGCTGTGGACTTGGTGAGCTTGGTGTCCAGCATTGAACAGAGGCTGGACCAAAATGTACTGAGAAGCCTATTGTCTCAATTTGAGATGATATACTGTGGGATCATAAAGTGTACCCACACTCATTCAAAGAAGAGTTTAGCAGTGGCTTCTGCTGTGATATTCTTCTTCCAGACTTCCATAATGGCCATCTTCGAGAATCTGTCGACGACCACGAAAACACAGTCGTTTCCATTCTTAGTAGAAGGAAGGCCCAACATGTAATCCATGGATATGGATTCCCAAGGTCAACTAGGGGTAGAAAGTGGAGTATAGAGGCCTTGATTATTGATGGTCAGTTTGGCAATGGCGCAGGCAGTGTAGGATCTGATGTACTTCCTGAAATCTTGTCGAAGGTTTGGCCAATATAAATACTTTTGTAGTACTACCACTGTTTTCTCGACATCGAAATGCCGAATGACCCGACTATAGTGCGCTTCCAAAATCATCTTGGCACACTCGCTTGAAGGAACACAAAGGTGTCCCAGGTGACATAGTAGTGCATCCTCGAGGTGAAAATTTGGAATTCGACTACCCTCCAAGAGTGTGTATGTGTTGTCGAGATTTGGATCACTCTTGTAGAGAAGCATCCAATCAGAATTCTCGTGCCCACAAGAGTTGAGCACAGTGGTTATTGCCACGATAAGTGGTCGGCTGAGGTAGTATACAACATTATTGGTGTTGCCCTTCTTGTATTTGATGTTAAAATGAAACTGTTGTAGATATGTGGACCATTTTTTATGGCGATCATTCTGCAACTTCCCTAGTGTCCGTATGAACTGCAGGGGTCAGTGGTATGTGTGGATGATCGTTTCCTTCCCCAAAATGTAATGCTTCCACTATCGTCAAGCCTGCACAATGGAATACATTTCTTTGTCATAAGTGGGATACTTTCAAACTGTGTCGAACAGTGTCACACTGTGATATGCCATTGGATGCCCCTATTGAGTAAGAACTTCCCCAATAACATAGCATCTTTCTCAATCTCAAATGGTTGTTGCAAGTCTGGAAATGTGAGCACTAGGACGCAACAGAGGTGATGTTTCAATTCTGCAAATTCCTTTTGTTGAGATTTCGACCAAAATAATTTTTCTTTCACTCCTCCCTTGGTGAATTGACTCAAGGGCCAAGTGATATGAGAGNGTCCCAACACAAACTTGCATTAGAAATTAGCAAGACCACGAAAGCTGCAAAGCTCTATTAGAGTGGTTGGGGCTAGCCAATCCTGGATGACTTGGATATTGGTTGGATCCACATGCACCCCATGCTCATCAATAATGTATCCTAGATACTGAACCTGGGTCATGCCAAAAGTGCACTTTTTCAAATTGGCACACAACTTGTGTTTCCACAGTGTTTGGAGGACCTATCGGATGTGGTGGAGGTGATCTTCCCAAGTCTGGTTGAAGATCAGAATGTCGTCTAAGTACACTACTACAAATGAGTTGGTGAATGGCCACAAGATGTCGTCCATCAACCTCATGAAGGTTGCAGGAGCATTCGTCAATTTGAAAGGCATGACAAACCATTCGAAAAGGCCCTCCTTGGCTTTGAAGGCAGTCTTCCACACATCAGATGGTTTGATTGGTACCCGGTGATACCCGGACTTCAATTCGATCTTGCTAAAATATTTCTCTCCTGTGAGTTGGTCCAGAAGGTCATCAATCTGTGGGATCAGGCACCTATTCCAGACAGTGATCTTGTTCAACACTCGATAGTTAATACATAGTCTCCAAGTCCCATCTTTTTTCTGCACCAACATGATTGGGCTCCTACAGGGCGATGAACTTGGTTGGATGTGACCTTTATACAACATCTCCTGAATCTATCACTTGATTTCATCATTCTTCAGAACAGAGCATCGATAGATCGGTCCATTGGGCAAAGACACATCTGGGGTCAGATCGATGAGGTGCTTGACCTAACAGTGTAGAGGCACCCTTGCGGGTGAGGTGAAGATGTCACGGTACTCCTCCATGACCTTGTACATTCGTTGTTGTCGTGTGGAGGATCCCTGTCTAGAGGTCATGGCCACAGTATTCTTATTTCCCTGAGGGCGGATCATCAGGAAAAAAAATTCTCGGTTTTGGAAATGAGCTTACTGCATTGTTTTGCAGTAACCAAAGAGATAGCGACAGGCAGTGGTACCTCTGGTATCCTGTACAACTTATTTCCCAAAGTAACAATAACAACGTGAAGCCAAGAATCATACACAACATGTCACTTCGAAAAGTATGTTTGGCCTAATAATACATCACAAACATTAAGAGGAGCAATGTCACATAATAGCTCATCAATGAAGGACTTGATGTTGTAGGGAAGGCAACATTGCTGGCTGACACAGAGATCTCGTCCTTGGTGAAGCCACCCAATGGTGTACGGTTATGGGTGTGATGTGGTTGACAAGCCCAACCACTTCAAAACTTATGCTGAAATGAGGTTCTTTTGGCTCCCACTGTTGACGATGAACTGTAGCGAGGAACCCTTTACCCACATCTGGGAGTGGAAGAGACGCTCCTCCTCCTCTGGATCTTCCAGTTCTTCCTTTTGGATCTTAATGGTGGCAATAGTGGCGTTGGGTTCCACATTGATAATCTTATTCCCTCTGCCATTCCCCTTCTAGGGTCCTAATTCAGTGTCAGAGCATACATCTGATTCAGAAGCCCTCATCTCAGCCACCAATGACTATTTTTCCCGACACTCACTTGTGTTGTGAGTGGAGCTCTTATGGAACTCACACCATTTTCTTGTGTCCTTCTTCGGCTTCACGGTGTTGTTCTTTGCTTGTGGATTTAGCACGTTGTCTTGAGCTGCCATACCGTGGCTTTGTCCTTTGCTCTACGGTTTGGGGGTACCTTTCGCTTGCTTTTGATTCACATATCCAAAGTTTCACTTCTTCTGTTTGAATTTCTGCTCAATCTTGGTAGCATACTAGTATGTTGTACCAAGTGAGGATATGTAGAGGAATTCCATTTCCTCCTGAATGTATCTATTTAGACAACTGCAGTACTTCAACACCAAATGTTTCTATGAATCTTTGATACTCAACTTTATGTGCAAGGTGTGGAATAGATTTTTCAGCTCATGCACATATTGATTCCTTTGCTACCACAGCGTAGTCCATTGTATGTACTTGTCCTTATAGCTCCCCATGGGATAATATTGTTCCTTGATGGCGTCTCAGAAAGAATTCAAAGTGGGTATGACCAAGAACAGGGAGGGTTCCTCCTTGTCCTTTTTCTCACAGTAGGTTTCCCACCAGTCCTTGACATGGGGGGTGGCTTTGAGCAGTGAAAAAATAATATTCTCCCAGTCAAAAAAGTCATGAACCAAGAAATATCCTTCTAATAGATTCAACCATCTATCTATGACGTCTGCGTCTATTTGACCATCAAATATGGGAATGTGAAAGTTTACTCTTACCTTAAAAGGGGTTACGCTTCTAGAGTGGTTGTTGGATGTAGATGCATCACCAGTGGGTAATTGTTGAAGGACTTGGGTGAAGTTATCCATCATCGCATTCCTTTGTTTTTCAAGGGCCTCCTCGAGCAATATTTTGATAGGATATCCTGCTCCCTCATATTTCTTTTCATCCCCCATGGACAGTTGTCGGGGTTTGCAAGAATGATATTGCAAAGGTTCAACCATATCGATCCCTAACTCTGTATACTCCAACCTCATTGGGGACATGCAAAGAAGGATCGAGAAAGATCAGACTGATCTGATACCACTAATCTGATAGAGTAGAAATAAACTAGCTAGGGCATTGGTAACTTATCTCTGAGAAGATATGTGGCGGCTACAAGTCTATAAACTTTGTGTTTCAATGAGGCTCGAAGGCCTATTTATTATTTAGAAACAACGGAAACCCGAAACATCCAAAAAACCTAACCCTAGGAGATGAAACCCCAGAATATGGGCCCCATCGGGGTAAATTGGTACATCAATTTCTCGGGGTCGTAACTTTGGCATACTATCTCTATTTGACACATATGATAAATCATTAGAAAGATCTATTCGAGGAATACAATAGTTGGTATATTTTTCGAGTGAACCATGCCCAAAAAATGTCGTTTAGGGCCTCAAAACGGTTTCGGAAGTTCAAGACCTGAGAAACTGCCAAAAATAGTAAATTGTGCTACAATTAAGGAAACTGAAAAACTAAAAGAAACAATGGTGGGGGTCCAATTGGAATAGGTGGGTGGACAACAATATCCACCTGGATCACAGGGTCGATCGACAGGGGGCTTATCTGTTCGATCGGGCCCTCAATCCCATGTATGTGCTGAAAGACTAGGAGCTTACGGAGGAAGGGCCAATGCATAGTACCCTTGTGGGATGGTGCTTGTCCATACAACCCATATGACCCTACAAAAGGGGTGCACACCCAGCCTTGGGAGCCTATTTTGATTTTTGATATCAGAGTGGGTTTTTCATTATAGTTTTTGCCCAGATTGGGCCTTTTTGGAGATTGTTTGGCCATATGGAGCGGGATTTGATCCCCAAAAAGAGGCCAGATCTTTGTGGGAAGTTGGGCTTCCATAACTAAGCTTAAAAAATATATAAATCAGGCCCTTTGAGCTTGTGAGGGTACTTTTTTATTGCAGGGAATGTGAAGAGCAACTTGAGCTAATGGCTCATTTCTCATGTTTTGAGGGGCATTGAGTCATGTTTTGAGAGGATATAGTTGAGGCATGTGTGCATCTGCACAAGGAGGTATTGTACAATAGATCAAAATTCTGTTTGTAATAGAAAATAACAATTGTAAAGAGAACTTGAGCATTAAATATCAATAAAGCGTTCCTCCACTTGGAAGCGGACCCAAAGACATAGCCACACATTGGTGAACTCCGTTAACAAGTTATTTGTGTCTATTTCTCTTTATTCTTGCTGTTATCTTCTCTTATTTGAAACATGACCAATGATGGGTGAAATCCTTAATTATTTATGAACATCAAGTTAATGTCAATTTGTTTAGAACAACTTTCATTTTTGGATCACCATCCATCATAGTATTCAGAGACATTACTAATTGACAAGACTTCATCAATCATACCTTGACCTAATTCAACTAGATTTTCTTCCATTTTAGTGTCTTCCTTGGATCCCAGACACTTACAACAATATTTTTTTAGATGCCCAGACTTGTTATAGTACCAACATTTAAGTTACCTCTTTTTTCCCTTCGATTTGATCTGGATGTACCCCTCAACTTTTCTCCTCTTTCTTTGGACTGACCTCTCACAACCATTGCTTCTAGTGTGGAGGTTTCAAAACTTGATTTCCTTTGCACCCCCTCAAACAACAAAGCTCCAACAACAATATCAAACTCAAGAGTCTAAATTGTACTAAAGCTAACAGATGTAACTAGATGGTCCTAAGATTCAAGTAATGAACATAACAGTGTAATTGTTTTATCTTCATCATCAAGTTTAACTTCCATACTATTCAACTGGAAAATAAGAGTATTAAACACATTCAAATGATATTTAATTTTCATACCTTCTTTCATTTTTAAAGTGTATAGTTGCCTCTTCAAGTAGATCTGATTCGTCAAGGACTTCATCATATAAAGTGTCTCCATCGTGCTCCATAATCTTTCTTTTGTTTCTTCCCCATTATTGTTAATCGAGACATCATCAATAAGACATAAACGAATTGTGTTGAGGTCTCTGACATCTAGGACTTCCCACTCATCATTGGTCATTGTTACCGGTTTCTTCCTCTTGTCATCTAATGCCTTATGCAACCCTTGTTGAACCAACAAATCTCGCATTTTAAGTTTTGAGAGTTCAAAATTATTTTAACCATTAAAATTTTCAACTTCAAATTTAGCATTCATCATCTTTTCCATTAGTTCTACACTATGATCTTTCTAAATGAAATTTGATTCTTTCAAATACTTCAGGAAAAATTCTAGGCCCTTCTCCAAATTTTTTTTTTTTTTTTATTTCATCCCACTACAATTTATAAATAGATATATTATCTTTCAAGAAATGTTTTCACAAAGGGGCTTTAAAAAAAAAAAAACTTTGATATTTTTTATGAACCCAAAAAAGATTGTACCTCCACCAGATTCAATCGATCTCCTTCCTGTCTATGCGAAGGAATCATATCCCTTCTGTGTTTGTAATGATCTGAATTTATTTTCGAAATGAAATTAAAGTAGAGAAATTACAATGAAATGCTCATCGAAATTGCCAAAAATAGATAAATACAACAATACTTGATTTCTATTAATTAAAGAATTGTAAAGAGACTTTAAAAATACAAAGTGCAAGACTCTCTATAATGGTGGTAGCTTTATCTCTGAGAAGATATGTGACTTCTATGTTCATTCTCCAGAAGATGATTACAATGAGGCTCTTAAGGCCTTTTTATGATAAACATGAATTACAAAACCCTAGACATCCAAAAACCTAACCTTAGGAGATGAAACACCCTGTTTGGGTAAGTTAGTATATTAACTTCATGGGGTGGTAAATTTTGCATATGATGTCTGTTTTAGGCATGTGATATCATGTTGGAAAGGTCTTTTCCAAAACTATGCATTACACTATTAAGAACCAAACATCAATATAGCATATAAAAACCTCAGGAAAAGTACTCAACGCCTTGAAAGAGAGATAATTTCAGATAATAAGCCTCTTCGAGGGGGAAACCTCCTTTTACCCCACTTAAATGTTCAAGTACAAGA
>SNQJ01S0005641.1:67361-131297 GCA_010110895.2 Picea sitchensis | reverse complement strand
CATTTATGTCCCTACGCATTTCTTCACCTTCATCAAGAGTCCAATTAGGATTTTTTGGAGGCTTATTTGGTGTAGAAGGTCCCTTTTTGGGTGGCATGTTGGCCAAATATCACTTTTGAGTGTTGATTTTGAGGTGGTTCTGCTAGACAATATTTATTCTGTTGTATCTCTCAAGTTTCGGCCCTTCTGGGTATGAAAATTTCTTTTGGGTAGTTCTCTGATATTTCTTCTCAGCAATGCCACAGGTCTGATCAAAATTGGATGTGCCAAGTGGAATTTACGGTAACTTCTTCACAACTTGCCGATTTTTGTCCTTTCGAGAAGATCTCACTTGTATAGAATGCCCCGCACAAAATAATTAATATCAAATTATGAAACTCGCACCCAAAATACTACAGACTGTCCATGATCCAATGCAACCAGTCCCACTTGATTTGGATACTCTAGAAAGAAGTTATGCTTGTTTTACCTTGAACACCTTCTTGAGACTAGTCAATAGGACTAGTCAGATACCCTATCTTATAGAAGGTGTATATACAAATTTAAGATGACCCAGAAGCTGAAATTTTTACCACAGATATATTACTAATTTCTGTAAATGGCCTCCAAAGTGTAGGGTCTGAAACGTTACAGAAATTTTTTTATAGCGAAAATTACACAATGACTCATTTCAGGATGATTCCAGAACCCTATCTTGTACAGGCTATATCTCCGAAAGTATAAGGCCTCAGGAGATGAATTTTGAGCCCAACGTACCTTGATCCATCTAATAAATACCCTACAAGAGGTTTCTTCTGAAACGTTGTAGAAAAAAAGTTATAGTGAAAATTCCACGGTGTCTCAGATGTAGCAGCAAAACCCCAAGACCTTGAGCTCTGATACCATATGTTAAGAACCAAACATCAATATAGCATATAAAAACCTCAAGAAAAGTACTCAAGGCCTTGAAAGAGAGATAATTTCAGATAATAAGCCTCTTCGAGAGGGCAACCTCATTTTACCCCACTTAAATGTTCAAGTACAAGATGATTTAAAATGAAAATGTCTACTTGGTATATATAGGAGACTAGGAGGTATAATTCCAAATAATGGCTTAAAGCCGACATAATTAAAATAAAATTATTAATATAAATTACAACTAATGGCCTAAAGCTGACATAAATAAAATAGCATTACTAATCTAATATGCCCCAATTAAGGGGTAATGAGCCAATATTAGGGCTTAACATACACCTTCAAACTCTGACTCTGTTTACAGTTTGATTATGGTGAGCCAAAAAAACATTTTTTAGGGGACCAAAACAACCCTCGAAGTACAACAAGATGTGATGACATGAAAACATACAAAATAATCCAATTGGATTAGGTGGGAGGCCACCAGTATCCACCTGGAAGATGTGTAGGGCTTCAGACAACCTTAGAAGTGTAGAACTCACAATTAAAAAGAAGTACAAAAGAATGTGCTATACTAAAAACTGACAAGAGGAGCCAGTTGGAATAGGTGGGTGGCCACCAATATCCACTTGGATCAATCCTTCCACCTTAGGAATCAATGGTTTCCATTGCGTTGAGGGCCCAAGGAAGAGGGAAAACCATTTCCTGAATCTGAAGCTTGGTGAGCTTCCTACCTTGTTGGAGAAGTTGTGCTTCTTGGCTTGTGGAAGACTGTTACAAACCTGTTGCTGGAGGGGTTGAATCTGTTCCACCAACCTGTTGTCTTTGGGTTGGATGGGGAATTGTTTAGGCACCATTTTAGGTGAATAAAAAATATCTTATGTCTCTTCAACAATTTGTTTTTGTTGGACAGAAGTGTTGAGGTTGCAATGGTTGTAGTGGTCTTATGTACATCCTTTGAACAAACTCTGAAGAGGATGAATTTCATAGTATGAGAGATTACCTTGCACTGTTGTTTTGGTGGAGCAGTAGTCAGAACTACCTCTAGTATCCTGTAGAGATGACCTCCCAGAGTAATAATGACACTATGGGGTATAGAGTTATATAAAACATGATGTTTCCACATATATGGTTGGCCCAAAACAACATCATAGACATCAAGAGGGGAAATATCACACACTACCTCATCCTTGAAGGGATGGATTCCATAGGATAGGCGACATTGTTGGCTGACATGAAGATATCGTCCCTGGTGAACCCACCTGATGTTGTATGGTTGTGGGTGTGGTGTTGTCGACAACCCCAACTGTTTGATGACCTTAGATGAGATGAGGTTCTTTTGGCTGCTGTTATCAACAATGAAATGCAATGGGATCCCCTTCACCCACATATTTGAATGGAAGAGGCGCTCCTCCTCTTCAGGATATACTGGTTCTTCTAGATGAATTGTTGTGGTCATGACACTAGAAGCAGGGTCTATGTCGATGATCTGTATGTTTTCAATATTTTCTGGATCAGATTCTGAATCTGGGTTTGGCTCCGTGACCTCAACCACCAATGACTGTTTCGAGCGACATTCATCGGTGTTGTTCTAGGGGATTTTATGGAAGTCACACCACTTCCCAGTGTCATTATTTGTCTTTAATTTACCCTTTTTGTCTTGTGTCTTGGACTGGTTGTCTAGAGGTTCTTGGTTAGGGTTATTTTTACCATGCTTTGGTGGTTTCATATTTGCAGAACCGAATTCCCATTTGTTATGGTGCCTAAATTTATGCTTGATTTTGATAGCATATTGATAGGCAACTCCCAATGATGAGATG
Source organism: Picea sitchensis (assembly GCA_010110895.2). Classification (NCBI taxonomy): domain Eukaryota; kingdom Viridiplantae; phylum Streptophyta; class Pinopsida; order Pinales; family Pinaceae; genus Picea; species Picea sitchensis. The sequence goes on along the minus strand of SNQJ01S0005641.1, from coordinate 128,583 downwards.
TTTAGGAAATCCATTTCGTTTTGGATGTACCTATGCAGAGCCCCATGGTATTTCAGAACTAGATGTCGCTCAGAGTCTTTGATACCCAGCTTGGTGCGCAAGGTATAAAAAATATTTGTGAACTCTGAAACTGTTTGGATTTTCTCTTGTCGTAGTGTGGTCCATCCCATCTACCGATCTTCATAGTTATCAATAAGATAGTACTGCTCTTTGACCGCATCCACAAAAAAATCCCAAGTGGGTTGGGCCCCATATATTCCATATTCCACTATGGAACTTTTCTCACAGTAACTTTCCCACCAATGTTTGACAAAGAGGAGATACTTGAGGATTGCAAAGGCGATCTTTTCCTTGTCAAAAAAATTTCGAGCAGAGAAATAACCTTCTAATATATTTAACCATTTTTCTAGGGCATCCACACCTATATGACCTTCAAATATGGGAATATCAAAATTAATTTGTACCTTGAAGGGAGTGGTTCCTCCAAAATGGTCTCTTGATGAAGATGCACCTTGATATTGACAGGCGTTGAAGAATGTGTTCACAATTATCCATCATTTCATCCCTCTGTTGCGCGAGAGCTTTCTCAAGCAACATGTTAATATAATATTCTTCTTCACCGTCTTTATTTTCTACCGCCATCGAGGGTTTCTTGGGCATGTGAGAGTGGTTGACCTCAAGAGATACAAACTCGATACCTAATTGGATATACTCAGACCTCGTCGAGGACATGCGCTGAAAAACGATCAAGAGAAGATTGATTTGATACCACTGATCCAGATTTATTTTCAGAACAAAATGAAAGTAGAGAAATTACAATGAAATACTCATGGATATTGCCAAAAACAGAGAAATAAAACAATACTTGATTTCTATTAATGAAAGAATTAAAAAGAGGCTATAAAAATACAGAGTGCAAGACTCACTAGAATGGTGGCATATTTATCTCTAAGAAGAGATGTGACAAATACACTCATTCTCCAAAAGATGATTACAATGAGGCTTTGAAGGCCTTTTTATGATAAACAGGAATTCCAAAACCCTAGACATCCAAAAACGTAACCCTAGGAGATGAAACATTAAAATTCATGTGGGTCATGTTTGGGTAAGTTAATACATTAACTTCCTACGGTCGTAACTTTTTCATATGATCTACATCTTAGGCGCATGATAACCCGTTGGAAAGGTGTTTTCGAGAAATACACATTACGTCGTCAAACTTTGACTGTGGAGAGCCAAAAAAAATTTGTTTAGGGGCCCAAAACAGCCTTGGAAGTACAAAAATATGTGTTGACATGAAAACATACAAAATATGCCAATTGGATTAGGTGGGAGGCCTCCATTATCCATCTAGAAGATGTGTATGGATTTAGACAACCCTAGAAGTGTAGAACCCACAATTACAAATAAGTACAAAAGAATGTGTTGTACTAAAAAATGACAAGAGGAGCCAATTGGAATAGGTGGGTGGCCACCAATATCCACCTGGATCATGCAAGCAGAGAAAACCCTCGACTTTCCTTGCATTCGAGCAAATGAAACTGTCGGCCTAACCTTACACGAGGGCGATTCATCAAAATCCTTGGCCTCTCTTCACTTCATAGATAGGTTCTTCAACCCTTATCCTCTCTTCACTCCGCAGATAGGTTCTTCAACCTTCGAACTCTCTTCACTCCAAAGACAGGTTTCTTCAACCCTCAACCTCTCTTCACTTTGCAGATAGATTTCTCAACAACCAAACTCCCGACTCGATTTTTTTCCTTTTGCACGTAGATGAGCACCCTTGGCATGAACTACCTAGTGCATGGGAAAAACGAAAACAAACACTCTTGACTCAATATTCTCTCTCTTATGTGCGTGGGACACCCTAGAGCTTCTAATTTCCTCCTCGCCTTCTTTGACCAACAAGAACTTTGACAAAACCTACTTAACCTCACTATGATACCACTTGTTGGTATTTAATAGATTGAAAATAATATATAATGCAAGAATTATGACAAGAGTCACAAATATACAATTACAAATAACACACAAGATTTACGTGGTAAAACCCTGGCAATTTGTCAAGGAAACATCCACGGGGAAAGGTATCGATATATTTTTTATTCAAGATAGGCTTACATCAACATGGCTTACAAATATCAGGCTTCATATATACATTTATCTTACAACTACTACATAGTTAGACAAACAACCACCCATTATGCAACCATCCACCGGTTTTGTAATCAACACCACTAAATATTTACACAAGTAAATTTAGTATTTACATTGATTTGTTGCCACAATTTACAAAAAGGATAGCATTTTGTTGAAATGGTTATTTCAATTACATACCGATAATGGAAATGGTCCATGACCTGTTAAATAAATGGATTACCATCGTAGTAGAAATGGAAAAATATCCATGACTTGGTAAAGAAACAAGAGACAAGCCTCCACCCACCCAGATAACATGTGGTAAATAAGGGAAGGGGACTACTGCCTAATACTAAAAAACTTAAATCCACAAAATAATCTTAAAGAGAGTAAAAAACATAAAGTTAAAGAGGGCATTAATCATTGTATTAGTGATTATTAAGCTAATCATGTTAATCACTCCTTTTAATAACTAACCTAAATACTTTTTCATGCAAATAAGTTAATGATTGAAATAAGGGCCCTTCATTATGACCACTAAAAATATTAAGAGCATATGAAATCTTGAGCATTAAAATCCCATCATTATTTCTATGATTTGTTTTGGTTTATTGGTATTGAGGAGACTTCCATAGTTTTATTTAGAGTTATATTTTTATTTTTTATTTTTTTTAAGGTAATTAATTATTAATTTCTTTTTCAAAATAGAAAGGTTAAATATTTTATTAATTTGATTTTTTCAATATACCATCATTTAAATTTGATCAACCAATATTATTTGCAAAAAATGTAATTTTGAAATGATAAATTTGTTGTTTTTAATCACTTCTCAATGCAAAAATTGATTCAACACCCTCAATTGTAACGAACCCATTTCGTTGTGACTACAAGCGAAACAATTTTTTTTTTTACAGGAAGGCAACGATGACAACAGTTAAACCTTACAACCTGATGATGAACACAAAATGTGCAATCAGGCAACAGACAACCAACGACCCTGTGCATAGCGCATGCTGCTATCGGATGACCATGTGAACAAGGAAAATACAATGACTACCCGCCTGACAAAATGAGACAACGACTAAAACATAAAGGAAAAACCCCACAATCTCGACACAACGGCTTGGAGACCAATAACAAGGAACCTCTATGATAGGCAAACCCAACCACGCTAAGGCGTTACAACCAAGTTCCCTCATCAATTTCAATGAATGAACACCCACCTCAGGAAGCATAGATTCTAGACAAGTTATTAATCGCCTTGTTCCATGAGGGCATGCAATGATCCCCTCATCAGGAATCATGCCATCACTAGGCGATAGGCTTGACAGTAACCCTAGCGCAACATCACTTATCTAGACTGCTAAACCATGAAACCCCCCCCCTCACACTAGGAGACCAAATACTTGCCAAAATACACAAGGGAGAAACCCAAACGCCCAATACCAAGTCGACTAGATGCCAGGTGACATCATTCAGAATTAAAAAGCGCATTTACTGAAGGATTTCTTATTTCCTACAAGGTAAACATGCGTGATGCAACATCTATGGCCAACCCCGATACACAAATTGAGTTAAGGCAAAAGGCTCAAGTAACCTATTTACTATTTAACTAACAACAAATAGCAAAAAGTAATAAAACTTCAACCATTAATCTTGCGCAACGTAACTACAGTCAAGATAGGCTTAAGAGTGCGACCATCTAGGCTTACCTCAACCATCTGGCCATCAAGACCCTATTCTAGCATAAGGTGTCTTACTTCATTCACATGTTAACATACTTACCTTCAAGTAACAAAAACTCAAGAGATGGGTTAAGATTCGATAATCATTTGTTTTTATAAGGATTAAGATAGAGTTAAGATTGTTTTCCAAGGTTGTTTCCAAGATTATCTTTTGCTTCTAAGGTCATTTAATTCATTTGTAAAATTTAAGAACTCCTCGCACAATGCTAATAAAAAATTATTTAAATTTTTCTCTGTCGCTTTTTATACATAAGCTAAATTGGCAACAAAGTATAAATGAAGAGGGGTATGTTGATATATGCTTATATAAATATATAAATACATATTCTAAGGTTGCACTAAAATTGTAGAAAGGGAAAGGCGAGTGTGGATAATCGTTGTGATTCCAATGTTCGATGGACACTTATTATTTCATTACAGAACTGAAACGCAAATGAAACGATGTGACAAACAGATATAAATTATGGGAAAATCGTTGATGTATTGACCTGAATGTTACATGCATTCAAGGAATACAAATCAGACATAATTGCTGGGAAAAACGTGGATGTATTTCCAGGACTGTTACATGGATTCCAGGAATACCAAACAGACATAATTGTTGAGAAAACAAAGTTGATGTATTTACGACTATCAATCATACATTAGAGCACCAATTCGTTGTCCACTAAACATGCAAACTTGTTGCTATACAATAGAAAAATCGCTATTAAGTCATTGTCCATATTACTGTCAATCACAACCATAGATAAATTAATACTTGTTGTCAGATAAGAATAAAAATCGTTGTCAAAATGCACTGATATATTGTTGTCTTTAATATATATATATAATAAATTTGTTGGTGTATCATAAGCATATCGCTAGGAAGTTGTTGGTGAAGGCGCAGGTATTACAATGGAATCACTATCCAATAATTTTTCTTCAACAAGTGAATCACTAACCAACCCAGAATGCCTTCTACTATTATCACTGATTTGTAAAATAATTATCACATGTAGAAGGAATTTAGCCAGGAAAAAAAGGGTAAATGCTACTGTGATAACGTTGAGTTAAAAATCCCAGGATTAAATTCACCAAGGTAAGATCGAAGTCATTAAAGAGTAAAGTGCCACGAAATATTAGTGTGTTAGCTGTGTAAAGGATGGTAATTGTAAACTCCAGTTATGAAAACGCTCTCTAGAAAACAATTAGGTAACACAGTCCAGAAACAATAATGCCAATTATTAAAATGTTGCCCATAAAACAATTATGTAAACGCAGGATTTTATCGTTGTTCATTAAATGTAAAACGCAGGGGTAACAACCACTAGTTCGTTGGCTTTCGGGTTCAACCCAATCATATCCAAGGAGGACATACTCGATGCTCAACAACGTTGAACACGCAGACAATCACATAAACATAAATGCACTGTCCTTCACAGGTTTACAAATGCAGTCACACAAGTCAAAAATGTAGGCACACAAATAAATCTAACGTTGTCTTCCACATTTTAATAATGATGAGACTTTACCAATCAAGAGCTGGAGACTGTCATTAAAACGCAGAGAATAAAATGACATCCTAGAAATGCAAAGGTAATAAGATGTTCGCATAGAGAAGTGATAACACGATGCATAGGCGCTCAATCACCAGAAGGCGCAAGACATTCATTCAGACAAGAACAATCAACAGGGGTAGATGGCTGGGAAGCACATCCTTCGCTCCTCATCCACACACAGAAAAGCAGTGCGTGTGAATAAATAGGTCGTTGTGCACCGAAGTGACGACCATCGATTCGGCTCCTGGACGACTGCTTAGGCATGGACTGAAGAGCTAGGGACGAAGATGAAAAGTGAAAAAATTCACAACAATCAACAACCAAGGGGAATTTTCAACATGCAGGGATCAAAGCCAAGTGAATCAATAAACAATGAACTTAAGGCTATGGGGGGGGGGGATTCAGTTATCAACTAAACGCTAAGTCATTCATTTTATTTACCCAATTAAAAATACAGACCTAAAAGTGTAAGTATATTAATATTCTACCATGAAAAAATAAAGGAAGTGTACCGTAGCCCAAGTCCCCCTCTCTAAGTTATTGTCCCGCGCACTCCGTGCAACTCCTGTTTGTCGACCAATGAGACTTCACCGGTACCTCCCAGCCAACGCTAGGGGTAGTCTTCTTCCCCCTTCACCCCCCGAGCCGCAAAGGGGGCATGCACACTAAACCAAAGAATCAACTAGCTCTCATCTTGCCTCACAAGGCCTAGCTACCACTCCTCACCAAAATGGGTATCCCAACTCCCACAAGCTAAGTCAGTCAAGTCTGAAATTCTGCATCGTAACGTTACACAAACAGAGGAGATCCATCATCCTCCTCCTTCCTCCTTTATATATATTTTATAAGTCATTTACTTTCCCAAGATCCCATTTAATTCATTGTTCAATAATTTAATTCATAATAATCCTCCCTGTACAAGTGTCACCCATCCCCTTCATTGCACCAAAAATTAATTTCCTTAATTAATTAATTACCCCTATTTCCCTCACCCACCTAAAATCATTCCTAGAATCGATCCTAGGTGTCCCCATATTCCCTTACACATTTTAATGGTTTGCCCCCTTACTAATTAGTAGTTGAGTTTAATTTAGAAAGTTCTTAAATGATAGATACCATTCTATGTTAGTCTTTCTACTTTTTCATTGTGTTTCCCCTTTCTTTTTATGTTTCCCTCTTTTTCCTAGTTTCCTATTTCTTTTACAATTCCCTCTATCCCTTTTCATTTAAAACTTAAATTGGGAGGTGTAGGAAATTAACTTTTTCCCTTTTTCCTTTTTAGTTAATAAATTTTTTATTAACATATGAGACAAAACCATTATTTCCCCTTTTTAAATTTTGTCCCCCAAAAGATTTTTTTTTTTTTAAATTAAAAGTATTACTTACCCCTTCTCGTCACATGATTAATTATTATTATTATTATTATTATTTTATTTATTTATTAAATAAATAGGTAATTTTTTTATCATAAGTATCACTTAGACGTAGACTTTATTTTCCTAAGTTGGGCGACATTTTATTAGGGGAAATGTTTTAAATTTTCCTTATCACGTTATTCGTTCTAAGGCCTTCTATGTTTATTCATTTATTAATTTAACAACGGGACGTGCCCTTCAGGATGCACTAGGTGCTCCAAGGGTGCAACTAGCCTCATTTTGTTTCCCTTACGTGACGTGCCTTCAGGATGCACTATGTGCTCCAAGGGTGCCACTCGTCTCTTTCCATTTTTCTTGTGCGACGTGCCCTTCAGGACGCACTACGTGCTCCAAGTGTGCAACTCGCCTCTTGAATGAATTCATAGATATCAAAAACCCCTGGAGTCAATACTCCGCCAGGTGATCTTGTGGGAGACTAAGGGCCTCTAAGGAATAAGGCCCCTACCTTATTGTGTGCCCCTTAGAATCATCATGAGAGACTATCGCAGTTGGCCCTCATGACATCATGGATCTTCTTGAACTAGGTAGTCGTTAACCTACAGTTCAAGCCACAAAAGGAGTTCTAGTAGGATGTGGCAGGGCTGTTCTCCACACCTCTCCCTCAACGTCTCTGGTAGTCGTGCGTGACCCCTCTTCTCCACATGTGAGTTTGGTCAACAGGCTATCCTCAGCCTGCATCATCAACAATCATGTCATAATTATATCCATAATCATATCATCTAATCAAATGCACACATGTCATATATACAACAATCAAACCCCAATAGTCCACTCCCTGACTCGATCCGGAGTACAAGGGGTTCCATCGATGCCTCTGCATCCTCGAGGTCCAAAATCCTACACACTCAGGAAAACCAAGTCACTAGAACCTATCTATGTCAATGCAAAAAAAAAACATGCCATCCATTCATAACACCTCATAATCATAATAACATGCCCAAAAGTATAATAATATGAGTCACTTGCAAGCAAGTTTCCTCAAAGAATAAGTTTTCTCAGCGTGCGCAAGAGTGGGATGTTACATACACCCCCTCTTGGTCTAAACTTTGTCCCAAAGTTTAACAATATATAAGGGCTGAAATAATGTGTATCACAGTATCATAAGTCTATCTATCAAACAAAAATAGAAATTGTTGGCGCATATCATATGTGTCCTCCCAGGTCGCCGAGTGTGGACTATAGTGGTCCCAGTGGACCTTGACCTGATCTATTGTTCGACGTTGTAGTCGTAAAACACGATGATCCAGAATGCATATCGGCTCAGCCATGAGCACCCCCTTGTCTGATACCTGCAAGGAACTCATGTCAATAACATGTGTGTGATCACTAATATAATGTCTCAAAACAGATACATTGAAAACATCGTGCATACGGCTCAAAGAATCAAGCAAGGCTAGTTAATAGGCCACAAGCCCCTTTCTTTCCATGATCTGGAAAGGTCCCACAAACCTAAGTGATAGTTTAGCTCCATTTCCAAACTTGATCAAACTCTTATGCGGTTTTACCCGTAAGAAGAATCGATCGCCAACTTTGTAACTACGGTCGACACGATGTGCATCGACATGATTCTTCTATCAATCTTGCGCTTCTTTAATCTTGTGTCTTATTGTTTTCACTTGCTCTTCCATTTCTTGGATCACTTCTGGTCCCACCAGGACCCTATCCGCAAGACGATACCAACTTCAAACGCGTCTGACACGGTCACCCGTAAAGAAACTCGAAAGGTGGCATCTTAATGGTGCTTTGGTAACTGTTTTTATAAGTGAATTCCACTAGTGGCCAGAATTCTTGCCAACACTTTTGTTGGTCCATCACATACATACGCACATGTCCTCCAAGGTCTAGTTCGTTCGTTCGGTCTGCCCACCAGTCTCCGGGTGATAGTAGTACTAAAGTTAAGTTGGGTTCCCAAGGCCTCTTGGAAACTAGAACAAAATTGTCCAGTAAACATCGATCCTCGATTGTATATAATCCTCTTAGCCACGCCATGCAACCTCACAATATCACTGATGAAAACTCTAGCTATGTCAGGATCCTGATACATCGTACGCACAAGAATAAATGAGCACTCTTGGTCAGAGTGTCGACTACCACAAAAATCAAGTCGTGTCTCCTTGCCGTCAGTGGAAATCCAATAATGAAATCCATCGAAATAACCTCCCGATATGATTCCAGAATAGCGTGTGGCTGTAGTAATCCTGTCGGATGTCTATGTTCAACCTTTACCTACTAACATTCTAGACATCTGGCCACATAGTTAGTTGTGTCTTCCTTCAATCCCTTCCAGAAAATAAGGGTTTAAGGTTCGCCCTCATCTTCGTGACTCCTAGGTGAGCCATGTACACTACTCTGTGAGCCTCGTTTAGGATCAAACTCCTCAACTCATCGTTCAGTGGAACGTAAATTCATTTTTTTTAAATCTCAGTAATCCATTGTCGTCAAACATAAATCCTTTAAATCTCAATACCATCATTGTGTTTTTTCGGAAAAATCCTCGACCTCCTTGTACCAGTCATCGTTGCATTGTAAAGTTCGAATCTTTTCACGTAGATTCGTCTGAGGAGGCAACACCGAAAAGATGCGTGGTCTTTGACTCAATGCATCCGTCACTCGGTTCATTGTTCCTTTTAAGTAAGTAATCTCGAAGTCGTACTCACTAAGCAATTCCGACCAACGTCGTTGTTGCGCGTTCAAGTCGCTTTGCGTAAAGATGTGATGTAGGCCATAGTGGTCCATCCTTAGTTCAATTTTTTTTCCAACAAGGTAGTGTCTCCAAACCTTCAAGGCATATACAATGGCTAACAACTCCAAATCGTGTGTCGCAAGTTCTCCTCTTGCCTTCTTAGTTTCCTCGATATGTAAGCGATCACTTGACCGTCTTGCATCAAGACTCCACCTAAGCCTTCCTTGGATGCATCAATGCATACCAAGAAGTCCACATCCATGTCAGAGACCTTTAGTATCGGTGCCGATGTCAACAACTCCTTGAGCTCAAAATGCTTTTGCACATTTCTCAGTCTAAACAAACTTCTTGCTCTGCTACTGCAATTTCGTGATTAGATTTGCTATCTTTAAAAATACCTCGATGAACCGTCAATAGTATCCTGCTAAACCCATGAAGCTGCGCACTTCCGGGACATTCGTTGATGCAGGCCATTCCATAATATCCTCGACCTCTGCTGGATCCACGATGATACAGTCATTGGAGATGACATGCCCTAAGTAGTGAATCTTCGATTGATAAAATGAGCATTTGGACAACTTCCCATACAATTTGTGCTCTCGCAGACACTGTAGCACCAAGTGTAAGTGCTCATCATGCTCCTCCGTCATCCAAGAGTAAATCAAAATATTGTCAATGAATACTTGGACAAACTTGTCCAACTACTCGCTGAACACCCCATTCATCAAACTCAGTTTGTCAGTCCAAATGGTAAAACAATAAGATCGAAATGTACAAACCTTGTCTTAAAGGCAGTCTTAGGGACGTCATCCTCCTTGATCCATAACTGGTGATACCCTGATCGCAAATTGATCTTTGAGAACACTGTCACCCCCTTCATCTGATACATATCATCAATCCTCGACAATAGATATTGATTCTTGATCATTGCCTTGTTCAATTGATGGTAGTCAATGTAGAGCCTCCAGAACCCATCATTATTTCATATGAAAAGAACAAGCGCACCCCACGGTGACACACTTGGACATATCAGTCCCAGGTCCAACAACTCCTTCAGTTGCATTCTCAACTCTTGTAACTCTGGGGTCGATATCCTATAAGGCATTCTTTCTATCGGTTCAATCCTCGGTTTCATGTCTATGGTAAACTCCAATTCCCTCTCTGACGACATTCCAGGTAACTCCTCCAGAAAGACATCCGCAAACTCTCTCACCACCAGAAGGTGTTCTAGACCTTTCGCTACTCCCTTTTCATTTATGCAAGGATCGCATAAAGCTTACATCCCTTGCACATGATCCTTCATAGCTACAAGGAAGAGATTAAACTCAGGGAAACTCCTTGGTTCCATCCTACAATCACGCGTTTTTCTCCCTCATCATAGACCAAGCTCAACCGTTTCATATTATAGTTGAGTATCACCTCATGCGATTCCAACCAGTCCATACCAATCACGACGTCATAAGATCCTAAGATCATGACGTACAGGTTGGCCCTGGTGACAAACTCTCTTAGGTTGAGGGTACAACCCGTAACCTTTCCTCCAACCTTATGTTTGGCTCTAGAAGTCATCTCTACGAAGTTAAACACATCATGTTTGACTGCATTTACCTTAATCCTTTTTAGCACTGCACCAGAAAAGAAATTATCGGTAGCACCGAGATCTATCAAAATACTAAGGGTCTGGTCAGTGACAATACCTGACGTCTTGAGCACAGTTGACTAGTGCTCTGCCTAACAGTTATTCACCACTACATGAATTCGATGGGCCTTTCCAAAAACTCCCACAGTAGTGGGTCCGACTGATCCAAATGCATTGGCCCTTTCCTCTAGGCAGGAATGTTGATAATGTGGCTCCCAAAAATCCAACACACTTTCTTCGATCCAGTAATCCTGGTACCCGAAGTAGAAGTTGAATTCTAATAATAAGGCCAAACTTGAACTCCTTAACCTTAAGTTTATGGGCAATTTGATGCGGATCATACCAAAACATCTCAAAAACGGGCCTCGCACTTGGGCATCATGCAACCTCCTTGTCGCAAGGCGTCGAACTCATTGAGATGATGCTCAACGAATTCCTCAGAAAGATACCTCTCTTGGAACCATCCCTCGAACAATTCCCATGACACGTTGCCGATGGCCATGTTCAAAAGTGGCAGGAGTATCTTATGCCATAGAAGAGTGCTCCCCTTCAGTCGAAAGACCACCATGCGGACCTTCATGCTGGAGGTCATAATCGCGAAGTGTGAAGCACAACACCTTTCTCTACAACCGTTCCTCAACAACACAGCCTTCTGCGACACTCGTGAGCTCGAGAAATCAACTCTCGAGTTCTCGGTGGATGCTAACGGCACTAGCTAGGGCACGTTGTGGACGCTCAGGGGTATAGGTGCCCCGACCTCATCTCAATACCGATGGTGAATCAAGGCCCTTGACATTACCTGGGAGGGCCTTGTCAGACCATCATCATCCCTTACTACAAGCGAATCTAGCCCAAGTACTTGTTCTTCCCCTTGGGGGTTCGACTCCGAGGGTGCGGGAATTTATAGAGGCGTCGCACCTCCTTCCATGACACCACGTTGCAAAACCCTAAGGCATCCTCTAAATGAGATCACCACATGGACACATTAAGGTTTTTAATTAATGCAAGGGTTAATACTCATGGGTTTACCATAGTGAAAAGCCTGGTGATCCACAATCGCAGGGTTGAACCCACTCTGATACCATAGGTAATGACCCCAATTCATTGCGACTACAAGCGAAACAATTTTTTTTTTTTGACAGGAAGGCAATGACAACAACAATTAAACCTTACAACCTGACAACGAACACAACATGCAAAATCAGGAAACAGACAACCAACAACCCCACGCATAGTGCATGCTGCTACGGGACGAGCATGTGAACAAGGACAATACAACGACTACCCACCCGACACAACAAGACAACGCCTATAAGCAAAAGGACAACACCCACAATACCGACAGAATGGCTTGATGACCAATAACAAGGAGCCTCTACGGCGTGCAAAACCCAATCATGCTAAGGCATTACAACCAAGTCCCCTCATCAATTTCAATGAACGAATGCCCACCTTGAGAAGCATAGAATCCGACCAAGTTATCAATAGCCTTGGCCCATGAGGGTGTATAATGATCCCCTCATCAGGAATCATGTTGTCACCAAGAGATGGGCGNCTTCACACTAGGAGACCAAATACCTACCAAAATACATAAGGGAGAAACCCAAACGCCCAATACCAAGTCAAATAGATGCCAGGTTACATCATTCAGAATTAAAAAGCGCATTTACTGAAGGATTGCTTATTTCCTACAAGGTAAACATGCGTGATGCAACATCTATGGCCAACCCCGATACACAAATTGAGTTAAGGCAAAAGGCTCAAGTAACCTCTTTACTATTTAACTAACAACAAATAGCAAAAAGTAATAAAACTTCAACCATTAATCTTGCGCAACGTAACTACAGTCAAGATAGGCTTAAGAGTGCGACCATCTAGGCTTACCTCAACCATCTGGCCATCAAGACCCTATTCTNTTTACTATTTAACTAACAACAAATAGCAAAAAGTAATAAAACTTCAACCATTAATCTTGCGCAACGTAACTACAGTCAAGATAGGCTTAAGAGTGCGACCATCTAGGCTTACCTCAACCATCTGGCCATCAAGACCCTATTCTAGCATAAGGTGTCTTACTTCATTCACATGTTAACATACTTACCTTCAAGTAACAAAAACTCAAGAGATGGGTTAAGATTCGATAATCATTTGTTTTTATAAGGATTAAGATAGAGTTAAGATTGTTTTCCAAGGTTGTTTCCAAGATTATCTTTTGCTTCTAAGGTCATTTAATTCATTTGTAAAATTTAAGAACTCCTCGCACAATGCTAATAAAAAATTATTTAAATTTTTCTCTGTCGCTTTTTATACATAAGCTAAATTGGCAACAAAGTATCAATGAAGAGGGGTATGTTGATAGATGCTTATATATATTTACAAATACATATTCTAAGGTTGCACTAAAATTGCAGAAAGGGAAAGGCGAGTGTGGATAATCGTTGTGCCTACAATGTTCGATGGACACTTATTATTTCATTACAGAACTAAAACGCAAATGAAACGCTGTTACAAATGGATATAAATTCTGGGAAAATCGTTGATGTATTGACCCGACCGTTACAAGCATTCCAGGAATACAAATCAGACATAATCGCTGGGAAAAGCATGGATGTACTTCCAGGACTGTTACATGGATTCCAGGAATACCAAACAAACATAATTGCTTAGAAAAAAACATTGATGTATTTAGGCCTATCAATCATACATTAGAGCACCAATTCGTTGTCCACTAAACATGCGAACTTGCTACTATACAATAGAAAATTTTCTATTAAGGCATTGTCCATATTACTGTCAATCGCAGCCATAGATAAATTAATACTTGTTGTCATATAAGAATAAAAATCGTTGTCAAAATGCATTGATATACTGTTGTCTTTAATATATATAAAAAATAAATTCGTTGGTGTATCATAAGCGTATCTCTAGGAAGTTGTTGGTGAAGCTGCAGGTATTACAATGGAATCACTATCCAATAATTTTTCTTCAACAAGTGAATCGCTAACCAAACCACAATGCCTTCTACTATTATCACTGATTTGTAAAAGAATTATGACATGTAGAAGGAATTTAGCCAGGAAAAAAAAAGGGTAAATGTTATTGTGATAACGCTGAGTTAAAAATCCCAGGATTAAATTCACCAGGCTAAGATCGTAGTCATTAAAGAGTAAATTTCCATGAACTCTTAGTGTTCTAGTTGTGTAAAGGATGGTAAATGTAAACGCTAGTTATGAAAACGTTGTCCAGAAAACAATTAGGTAACGTAGTCTAGAAACAATAATGCCAATTATTAAAACATAAATTATTAAAACGCAACCCATAAAAAATTATGTAAATGCAAGGTTTTATCGTTGTTCGGTAAATGTAAAATGCAGGGGTAACAACCACTGGTTCACTGGCTTTCGGGTTCAACCCAATCATAGCCAAGGAGGATATACTCGATGCTCAACAACGTTGAACACATAGACAATCACATAAACATAAATGCGTTGTCCTTCACAAATTTACAAACACAGTCACACAAGTCAAAAACATAGGCGCACAAATAAATCAAACGTTGTCTTCCACATTTTAATAATGCTGAGACTTTACCAATCAATATCTGGAGACTATCATTAAAACACAGAAAATAAAATGCCATCCCAGAAACGCAGAGGTAATAAGATGTTCGCATAGAGAAGTGATAACACGACGCATAGGCACTCAATCACCAGAAGGCGCAAGACATTCATTCAGACAAGAACAATCAACAGGGGTAGACGGATGGGCAACACATCCTTCGCTCCTCATCCACGCACAAAAAAGAAGGGTGTTTGAATCTATAGGTCATTGTGCTCTTGGCTGACTGCTGAGGCGTGGACTAAAGAACTAGGGACGAAGATGAAAAGCGCAAAACTTCACAACAATCAACAACCAAGCGGAATTCTCAACATGTAGGGATTGAAGCCAAGGGAATCAATCAACAACAAGATTAAGGCTATGGGGGAGGGTGGGGAATTCAGTTATCAACTAAACGCTAAGTCATTCATTTTCTTTACTCAATTAAAAATACAGAACTGAAAGCGTAAGTATACTAATAATCTACCATGCAAAAATAAAGGAAGCGTTTCGTAGCCCAAGTCGCCCACTTTGAGTTGTTGTCCCGCGCACTCCGCGCACCTCCTGCTTGCCGACTGATGAGACTTCATCGATACCTCCCAGACAATGCTAGGGGTACTCTTCTTCCCCCTTCCCCCCCACCTTGAGCCTGAAATGGGCCACACACACTAAACCAAAGAATCAACTAGCTCCCAGCTTGCCTCTCAAGCTCGAGCTACCACTCCTCACTGAGCTGGGTATCCCAACTCCCACAAGCTAAGTTAGTCAACTTTCAAATTTTGCAGCGTAACATTACGCAAACAGAAGAGATCCATCCTCCTCCTCCTTCCTCCTTTATATAGTTTTTCTAAGTCATTTACTTTCCCAAAATCCAATTTAATTCATTGTTCAATAATTTAATTCGTAATAATCCTCCCCGTACATGTGTCACCCATCCCCTTCATTGCAACAAAAATTAATTTCTTTAATTAATTAATTACCCCTATTTCCCTCACTCACCTAAAAGCATTCCTAGAATCGCTCTTAGGTGTCCTCATATTCCCTTACATGTTTTAATGGCTTAACCCCTTACTAATTTACTAGTTGAGTTTAATTTAGAAAGTTCTTAAATGATAGATACCATTCTATGTTAGTCTTTCTTCTTTTTCATTGGGTTACCCCTTTCCTTTTATGTTTCCCGCTTTTTCCTAGTTTCCTATTTCTTTTACAATTCCCTCTTTCCCTTTTCATTTAAAACTTAAATTGGCAGGTGTATGAAATTAACTTTTTCCCTTTTTCCTTTTTAGCTAATAAATTTTGAATTAACATATGAGACAAAACCATTATTTCCCCTTTTTCCCCTTTTTAAATTTTATCCCCCAAAAGTTTGTTTGTTTGTTTTTTTTTTTTTTTTAATATAAATTAAAAGAATTACTTACCCCCTTCTCGTCACATGATTAATGGTGATTATCATTATTATTTATTTTTTTATTTTTTAAATAAATAGATATAAAAATTATCACAAGTATCACTTAGACCTAGACATTACTTTCCTAGGTTGGGCGACATTTTTTTAGGGGAAATGTTTTAAATCTTCATTATCACGTTATTCGTTCTAAGGCCATATAGGTTTATTCATTTATTAATTTGATAACTCGACGTGCCCTTCGGGACGCACTAGGTGCTCCAAGGGTGCCACTCACCTCATTGTGTTTCCCTTGCGCGATGTGCCCTTCAGGACACACTACATGCTCCAAGGGTGCCACTCGCCTCTTTTCATTTTTCTTTCGTGACGTGCCCTTCAGGACACACTACGTGCCCAAAGGGTTCCACTCGCCTCTTGAATGACTTAGTAGACATCAAAAACCCCTGGAGTCAATACTCCGCTAGGTGATCTTGTGGGAGACTAAGGGCCTCTAAGAAATAAGGCCCCTACCTTATTGCGTTCCCCTTAGAATTATCGTGAGCGACTGTTGTAGTCGGCCCTCACGACATCATGGATCTTCTCGAACTAGGTAGTCATTAACCTATAGTTCGAGCCACGACGGGAGTGCTAGTAGGCTGTGGTAGGGTTGTTGTCCACACCTCTCCCTCAAAATCTCTGGTAGTCGTGCGTGACCCCTCTACTCCACATGTGAGTCTAGTCGGCAAGCTATTGTCAACCTGCATCATCAACAATCATGTCAGAATTATCCATAATCATATCATCTAATCAGATGCACAAATTTCATATATACAACAATCAAACCCCAATAGTCCACTCCCTGACTCGATCCGTAGTCCAAGGGGTTTCATCGATGCCTTTGCATCCTCGAGGTCCAAAATCCTACACACTCAGGAAAAATGGGTCAATAGCACATGTCTATGTCAATGCAACAAAATAACATGGCATCCATTCATAATTCCTCATAATCATAATCAAATTCCCAAAAGTATAATAATCCAGATCACTTGCAAGCAAGTGTCCTCAAAGAACAAGTTTGCTCAGCATGCGCAAGAGCAAGATGTTACATCAATTCTCTTAGTGCAATCAAATCATAAAATGTTAATATGTGATATCTGCAATTTGATCAATTATAGATAACTTTGCTCAAATTTTATATTAATAATACTAATTTTTCTTCTTATCATTCTGAACATGAAAACGGTCACTTGATAAAACATTTAGACTATGACTTTAATAAATCTTGAAATATATGTATGTTATTGCAAACAACGTGCACTATTTAATGAATAATTGATACATATATCTGGGTGTAAGTGTTCATTTAATCATATTTATGATATTGTGGTGGATGTGTAAGTGCACATTTAATCATATTAATGAAAGTGGGAGTGGGAAGTGTCAATGTGTATTTAATATTAGAGTGGAGTTGTAGGTGTGCATAGGCAGGGGAGTGTAAGTGTGAATTTACACCCCACATTCACACCCTCATCCTCATATTAAAACCCTCCATCCACACTCTCACCCTCATATTAAAATGCACACTTACACCTTCGAGGTGTAAGCTTGCATTTTAAAATGGTGATGAGAGTGCATTTTAATNGTGTGAATTTACACCCCACATTCACACCCTCATCCTCATATTAAAACCCTCCATCCACACTCTCACCCTCATATTAAAATGCACACTTACACCTTCGAGGTGTAAGCTTGCATTTTAAAATGGTGATGAGAGTGCATTTTAATATGATGGTGAGGGTGGGGATAGATGTATGTGTACATTGTGAGGATGCGGGGTGGAAAATACATAATTACAATTTCCATGGTCATTTCTATCCTAATATTAAAATGCACATGGTGTAAGTGTGCATTTTAAATAAACACTTACTTCACTTCGAATTCCACCACCCACAGGTATCTTACATATAAAATTCATACTTATACCCACCTCACCCAAAATATTACCCTCATATCATTTACATCATTTACAATCTACACCTTGACCTTCATATTAAAATGCACACTTACACCCCTTTCACGCCCACCCTCATATCACTTACAACTTGCACCCCTATCCGCACCCGCATATTAAAATTCACAATTACAACCTCCACCCACACCCTTACCCTCATATTAAACTACACACTAACACCTCCACAATATGTAACTGTGATCAGGGGTGTAAGTATTCATTTTGTGGGTGTGGGTATGCAAATTCTCCCTTGGTATATTCTAAATGCACTATGAAATAGTCCTTTCTTAACCACTCAAAATAATGGGAATGGAAACTAACATTTCCCCCCTCAAATAGAGCAATAACCATTTTGACATTAAAAACAACAATTTCATGAATCGAAAATTGCAATTTTGGAAAATATTACCTAGTGGGATTTGGATGATGGTAAGATGAAAAAGGTTACTACCAAACCCACTCCCAAAAGTCTTGTAACATTTAATGAAATTATAAGATGTAACATGCATTGCAAAGTTTCTTATGCTATTGTGTTGAAAGATGTTTTCTACAACTTAATATGAGGGAGATTCCTAAAACAATATTAATAACGAAAAACAGTTCAATATCCACTATAAATAAAATATTTTAGTGTCCACCTTAAGTAAAATAATTTAATATCAACTATACACATATAAAGTAATTAAATTTTTTTTTATTGAATATTTCAATGTGATCTTAAGTAAACTAACTTTATATCAACTTTATATAGAGAGAGACATTAATTGAACTTTATATAGAGAGAGACATTAATTGAAAGTGAAAAAATTCTTATTCAGTGGATAGGTGTTTTCTATTTCCCATTACGAGGAAGATGTGTAATTTCTTGAGTGCTTAACATGGAGTTGACAAGTCACATTTAAAAATTATATTAATAATAAAAAAATATCTTATGGTTAAAACATCTCAAAGGTGTGTTGCTATGTGTGATTCCTTAAATATTTAACATGAAGATGGAATTGATAAGTGACATATATAGATAGATAGATAAAGAGCTAGTTTAAATTCATCTTGATTCTTGATTTATACAATTCTTTCATATTTTACCCACCCCACCCCTTACTGAGCAATGGTAGCAGCATAGCTTGTTCTGACTTTCTTTTTCCACAATTATAGCTATTAGTAGGGTTCCAACGAAAACAACTAGAACGCTTAGAATACGTCCATTTTTTATAATTGAATTACAACATTAAAGTATGTTGCTACTTAAAGGAACAACGACCATGAACATCTCTCTTCCTTTCCCACCACGTACCACCGATCCTGCCACACTTCGCCCATCCCCAGCTGTGAAAGAATTATTTTGCAGGCAGGTCCAGTCAATGGGTCCAGGCAGCAAGTAAATGAGCTGTATACTGCCCGTTCTGACAGGCTGGTTGTTGTGTAGGAAATAAATACAAATGCCGGTATGCCATCATTGTAGAGAAATTTAAATGCGGGCACCACCGTTGCCGAGGGAGACTGTTTGCAGGCTTTCTCGTCTCCTCTGTATTCGCAACTTTCTAATGTGTGTCGGACTTCTTGTTGAACGCTGATGGGCATAAGCTGTTTTTGAGTTGGCTGATTGTCTACTTCTTGCATGGTCGGTGTGGGGCAGCTGGGGCTCCTTACTTACACTACAGCCGTGCGGATGGCGCATCCTTTTCAGTATCACCCACCCAGTCTCCTCCTCCACTGGCATGGCCCAGCACTGAAATGTTGAATATACGTTCTTTTTAGGGTTCAGAGTGTCAAAGTTAGTAGCGTGAACTTGTGAAGATTGTTTGGCAAAATTAATGGTCCACGATTGTTTGGCAAAACTAATGGTCCATCCTGTGAGCTACGCTATCAACTGGATTGATAAGCATGCCATTATGCTACAGTGGTCCTTGAATAAGGATGTAATCATATGCATTTGTTAGATTTAGGATGTGTAATATTATGCATTTGGTAGATTTTTAGCAATTATTTTTTATACTTTTTATATAAATTTTTGGGAATTGGTTGGATATTGACATATTTGATTAATAATAGAGAGTGTCCTTTATTGTGTTTTGAACAATTATTGTTTGTGTATGCATTATCATGTTTCTTTCACTTAGAGAGAACCAATGAAGTTTGTAACAAATATGTAAAGTATTGTAATATTTGACTAATGATAGAGACTGTCCTTTATTGTTTGTTGAATAATTATTGTTTGGGTCAGCATCATTATTGTGTTTTTTTTACTCACATTATTAATGATTTAACATATCCTAGATATTTTTTTTAATCTAAGTTTAGAAGTTGTTTATTAATAAGTTGAGAGAAGAATTAATGATAATAACTAATAATTCATTAATGGTGTTTCTATTTAACCAAAATTCACTATGAATATTGGGCAATCAAAATGCTAACTTCAATGGTTTTTAAATATGCATAGAAAATAATTACAATGAAAAATGTCAAATAAGCTTAGAATAAAGTAAATTGATCTTACTTTGTAGAATGTTAAAAGATAATTTTAAAATGAAAGAAAATTAGAAAATAGTAACATATTTGTTAAATATGTAAAGGATTTTTTTTTTAAAATAGAGGTTTAGTTTGAAAGGTTTAAAAGTTGTTTATTAGTAAGTTGAGAGAATAATTATGCATAGAAAATAATTACAATGAAAAATTCCAAGTAAGCTTAGAATATATTTCGCAGTGTGCTTATCAAGATACATTTCAAGTAAATTGATTTTAGTTTGTAGAATGTTCAAAAATAATTTACGAATTTTAAAATGAAATACAATTAGAATATAGTTGATTTTTTTTTATTTTTTTTTTCTAGTGCAACATTTTATTAATGATCATATTATTTAGAACTGTAGAAATTTTAGAGCAACATTTTGCAATGAAGGCAATAGTTAGAGAAGAAGCCAACAAAACTTATAATTCCCAAGAGAGAGGGGGAAGCTATCAAATTATTCAAGAGGAAGAGAAAGAGATCATGGAGTCGTGGTTATGTAGATAAGAGGCATATTCAATACCATTATTGCAAAAGATTTGGTAAAAGAGAGTGTATGTTCAAACAAAGTCACACACCCAACAAGAAGGAAAATACTAAAGATGAAGGCTCAAACATTTCATAAATAATGCATTTTTTGTCATATGGAAAAGAAGTTTTAGTATGATGTTTGGTTCCTTTATTCATAGTGTTCCAATCATGTGAACATAGAATTTGAAGAGAACGCGGGGCTTGTTTCTAATTGCTAGATAAATTGCATTGAGAATATAGGCATTGTATCCATCATTGAAGGTAAATATTTTTGTATAGCATGGAGAATAAAGACTAAAGTAAATTATGTAGATAATCTGAGTTGTTGAAGTAAGTGGGTTATAATTCTCTCGATTATATATCAATGTGGTGTCTAGAAGGATTTTTTCGACCATATAGAGAGTTGGTATTTCACATTCGATGGGTAAAATTTCTTTGACCCCATTGATGGCATGGAAATGTGTGAACCCTATGGAATTTTTTACAGATATCATGTAGTCCCATAGTGAAAAGAAAATCACATGATGCTAGTTATATTTTTTCTTATTCAGTAGCATTTGGTGCAGGGTTTTGAGGATCGTGTTGACAACCTCAACCTAGCCATTAGAATATGGATAGTAAGGGGATGTGAACTCATTTGTAGATCCTAACAATTGAGATTTTTTTTGGGAAACTTTGTTCTTGAAATGATTTCCACGGTTCAAATGAATTGTTTGGGGGCATTGAAGCAAGTGATGATGTGGTTGAAGAAGAACCGAGTGGCCATGTCCACTTTGTTATTGTAAGTTGGCATAGCTTCAACCCATTTGGTAAAATAATCAGTGACTAGAATGATGTACTTGTGGCCCCTACTAAATGGAGGGTGGCACTTGATTCCCCATTTGTAGAAAGGGTTAGCTATAATAGTTGGGTGTAGTGGATTTGGTGGAAGTCTTGTCTTGTAGGTGAATGTTTGACATTATTCACATTTCTTAATTGTATGAATGCAATCATGGAAGAGAGAGGGCCAAAAATAGGCAGGAATAATGATTTTCTAGGTTGTGGACATTCCTAATAAATAGCCACCACATGCACCACTATGATAGTTGCTTAAGAAACCCTTTGCTTCCTTGTGGGTTAAGAATTGATATAAAAATGTATACACTCATTGATAAATGATTCTTCCAATGAAAAGGTATCACAAAGGTTTTTTGCAGATGCATCACTAGTCATCGCATGAAAGATGTTGATGTAATTTTTGAATGCAAAGATAGGTCAAAATGTCATTGTACGAAGGGTATTCTAATGAGATCAAGAAGAGGTGCTTATCTAGGAAGGCATCATTCAATGTTGGGTCTTCCATATCAGATGAGAGATGAGCGATGAAATCGTTAAGGATGAATGTTTTTTTTTCTCTTGGGACTAACGAATTCTAGACTGAATTCCTACAGGATTATGATCCAATAAGCTAAATTTCTATTGATAATTCATTGGATTAGAAGGTATTGAATAGGTTTGGAATTCACCACAACATTGGTGGTGCGAAGAAAAATGTAATGATGCAGTTTTTGTACTAAGTGGACAATGGGTAAGGCCAAATTCTCCTCATGGCATTAATTAACAGGAGGTCCTAATAGGTTCTTTTTTAATATAGTAAATGGAATTATCACAACCATCCACCCCTTTTTGTACTGACACTCTGGTGACTGATATGATTGACATAGATAAGTAAAGGATAAAATCCTTATTGAATTCAATGGGACTAATTAATAGGGCATTCGAGAGTGCATCATTTACTCTATTAAAATATTTGTGTGCCTCATCATCCCATTGAAAAGGGATGTATTCGCAGAACAACCTTAAGAATCCAAGGGCACAAGTTAAATAATCAAGAACAAAGCATCGTAGAAAATTGGTCTTTCCTTGTAGGCATTGCAATTGGTACAATTTATTTCTAGGGGGGGTTTCATTGAAGGATTAGACTTTCAAGGGGTCAACCATGATTCCCTGTTGAGGGATGATGAAACCCAATAATCAACCTTTGGTGACATAGAAGACACACTTTAGGGGTTTCAATTGAATGTTGTATTTCCAACATTGTAAGGAAAATATCCAAAGTTCCTTTATGTGTTGCGAATGATTTGTCGAACGAGTAGTGAGGCCATTAAGGTAAGTCAAAATGAAGTGGTCCAAATCATAAAAGATATAGGACATGGTGTGCTAGAAGGTGACTCTAGCATTTTTTAGTCTAAAGGGTATAACACAGTAGGTGAAAGTTCCCCAAGGTTTGGTGAAAGTGGTTTTATACTAATCTACATGGAAGATTTCAATTTCCGTATACCCTAGGAACCCATCCATGAGAGAAAGGGCCTTAGATCCTAGACATTCCTTAATGAATTTATTGATAAATCGTGTAGGAAAGTTGTCTTTGGGACAATCTTGGTTCAAATCATGAAAATGAGTACAAATGTAGATGGAACCTTATTTTTTGTTCATAGGGATTGGGTTATATGGCCCATGAAGTGTATGTAATTGGGTAAATGAACCCAACCTTATGGATTGTATCAACTTCGACTTTGATGGCCATGGATTTAGAGTGATGAAGGGGCCTTTGTTTCTATCGGATCGGTTGCATATATCCATGTGTCAATACAATGTTTGATGATGTTGGATTGAGTCTAATCATTTATGAATATGAGTAGATGAAGACATTGCAAAAAGCCTAGAAGAGATATTTGTATATAACCACCTCTTCAAGGGAATAGGTAGCTCCAAGAAGAATGTTCTCAGTCACACTCATATAACAAAGATGTCTATTTTGATTGTGGGAGAAATGTTGGCCATATTTCCTTCTTTAAAAGTGTCAAGGGCCAAGACAAGATGTTTGAACCAATTGACATGACCATGGGGTATAAAATATTTGGCTTAAACTACGCATACCCTTGGTAAGGGAATATATTTGAATGCATCACGGGAGAGGAAGAAGGACCAATGGTGCATCATGTCCCAAGGATAATAAGGACCATTCATGGACTCTAAGATGTCCTCATTCAAATGGAATATGTGGGGGGGGGTAGAGGAGAGAGGATCATGCGATGTAGGAGTTTGTTGTTGTGATTTTTTTCTACCATCTAATGCACATGTGTAAGATCAACCATTAAGCACAAAGGGGCCTACTAATATAGATATGGTGAAAATAGAATGGGAATCTAGCCACGAGGCATTTACAAATATAATCTAATGAGGTGGGAAAGTTTTGATACCTAAGGATGATGAATGGTCACTGTGGGATATGGACACTATCGAGGTGAAGATATCATATATCATAGTAAACTCATTGGTGTTTTCTACCCCTAGTGGAGGTAGGATATCCTTTTGAGTCTGTTTTATTGAACTAGCTAGTGTAGGAGGTGGTAACATCTCCTACTGAGGTTTTGGTGTATTTACTAGAGTAGGTGGTGTAACACTCATTATTCTTGTTATTGGGAGGGAGGAACAAAGTTGACAGAGTTGGGATCGACAAAAAATATGGTCCTTGATGATTTTTGGGCACTAGAAGGTAAAATTGTCAAAGTTCATACAAAGGGCACACAAATGACTATTGCACGAACCTACTAATGTGTATAAGCAACAGATGGTGGTGGAACCTATTTCATTTGTTGTTAGAGGTGGGATTATGTGTTATTGAGGTACCACTGTTGGCTGAGATGAAATCGATTTATGATGAACTATGGCCAATGTAGTCTAAATTTATGGTAGATTCAGACAATTGTGAGTGTATTAGCCATATGAAGAACATATGGCATATGGATAGTTTATACATAATGTATTACTGCATGCAATGGTAGGTCCCTTCAAGGGAGTTGGATGGATTGCTCCCAAGTAACAAGTGTTATCTCCCAAAATGAATCAGTCAATTTGTTATCTCCCAAAATAAATTTTTAGAATTTAGAAGTGTCAAAACATAGGATTGAAGATTTTATCCTAGAAATAAATTGATCCTCAAAAGGTCTTTTCAAAAATTTGTGAAAAAGCTTTTCAACAGCTAACATCTGTTTTGAAGTTGAAGTTGGCTGGTGAAAGCCTCGGGTTCAACGGTTAAAGTGTACTCCCCACAGCAAGCAAGCTGGTGAAAGCCTCGGGTTCAACGGTTAAAGTGTACTCCCCGCAGCAAGCAAGCTAGTGAAAGTGCTAACAAAAATTTATCTTAAATGACTCCAGAAACCAAAAAGGGACACGCCAACCACACGTCATACAATCATCATGGAAAGCTAGTCGAAACAAATGATGATGATACCGTTTGTTCATGTTTTAACAGGACATTATGGAAGATCGTGCTCACGTATTTCATGCGACAACAAGAGGAGGGTTTGAGGTGACGAACTCTCAATCATCATTGGAGACAGAGGATAAAGTACCAGCCATCCGACGACATCAAATCAACATTTATTATTTCGAACTCGTGGTGTTCATAGACTTCTATGATGAGGTTTCATATTTTAATTGATAACACAGGGAGTTTTCACCAGCACCAACCTTTTCTTTATCAAGAAGATTACCATGTCAATCGTTTTCAAATTGATAGACGTTCAAGTCGCAGATGGCCAGGAAGAAAGGAGGGTTACTGCTGAGGAGAGAGCTAGATAATTTATCCTTTTTACAGTCTTATCTAGATGTGCAGAAGCGATTTTCAGATGCAGGTTGTATGACATATGTGTAAAATTTACAGGAAGGTTATCACCAGGCAACATCAAAAGTCTTTGCCAAGTCATATGATGGAAAGAAAGCTATCATGGGCTCTCTGGAAATGATAATTGACGAAGATGCCATCGCTACAACAACTGGCTTACCCAGAACATGCCAAAGTTAGTTTAAAACAACAGTGACCAAGAACTTGGATTTTAGGGTATACCTCAAGGCAGAATTTCGAAGCATAACCTGGAAGAAAAGATTCCCTATTTCTTACCTGGAAGATGAATGGCAAGATCTTTTCGAAGGCATTCAATTATACTTAACCTCAGAAGGTAGGTATGACAAGTTAATGTTATATCATTTCAGACTTCTAGATCAATTCATAGGGAAGATCCTTCTGAATTTTCCTTTCTTCCTTCATAAGAGCCTAACCAAAGTGTGTAAGAAGATCAGAGCTGAACCTTTAAGGCTAAAAAATTCCCTTTGTCATTATGGCCTGATTAAAATGATAATTTTGGAAGAACTGAGACGAAGAGAAAGAACTTGGCAGCACTTTATTTTCTGGGAAGGTTTTGAGACCCAAACTCAACCTATAAATGAAAAGAAGAAAGCAGGAAAAAAGAAGTCAACTCCTCAGAGCAGCTCAAGGAGGAGGAGAGCTCTCCCAAAACCACCAGAGGACAAAAATTCTAGCATAAAGCCCAAGAAAGCTAAAAAGAAACTAGATTTTGAAACAAACTCAGAGCAATCCACAGTGAAAAAGACAAATGTTCTAAATTTGCCATACACAGATTCAGATACAGAGCCAGAAAAGGAAGATGAAAGTCCAGCCATCAAAACTCTAGAGCACTCGATGGAAATTGCACAGGATTATGAAGCTTTTACTCCCAAAGATGAAGGTGAAACCTCAAGAAAAAATAAATCACAAAAGATTAAGGAGTTGAGAGAGGTAATAACACAACAGGAGGTTCTGTAAAGAGTGATAAAGGCAAGATATAAAGCCTTATCAGAGAATTTTGCAAATACAAATGTAGCTTTTGAGAAGCTAGCACGTGAAAGTATTAAATACAAAAAGAAGAAGGAGAAAATCACAAAGGATTATAACAACTTATGGTGGTTAACTAAGTGCCTGAAAAGGAAAATCGAAAAATTGAAGGAAAAGATTAACACACATCTAGATTTACAGGTGCTGGCCCAGGTTGCTATAAATTTGCAGGGAGAGCAATCAAAAGAACACTGAGTTTTTGATGGAACAACAATTTTGAATATGAAAGGTTTCCTTTTTGACCAAAACAGAGCTTTCACCATCACAGAAGGCGAAATTATAACCAATTAGTTGTTGAAAAGGAGAGCTTTCATCAGCTAATTAGCAAATCTTAAGTCGAAATAGCTGGTGAAACTACAGAATGAGAATTTTTGAAAGATAAACTGGAACAGAGTGATTTTGGAGTGATTTAAAGGGTAAGAGAGTATCAAAATATTAATCACCGAATCAAGAAACATTCAGTATCAAACATTCGTGGAGATTTTGGGGGTGAATGTTTAATTGGTCAACTAAAGTTTTGGTTACAGATTGTTCAAAGATTTCCAGCCACTGAAGACATGTGTCTTTTCCCTCCACGACACATCAGAGACATAGAAGTGATGAAGACCATATGTCAAAGATCAACTAAAAAGACAGTTCGATTCCTAGGAACTAGTTCTTTAATTATCCTATTGTATTCAGTTAGTTTTACTTTCTATATTTAGAAATCCAGATCCAATTTTTCAGGATCTTAGACTTGCTGTAAAGGCTATAAATGCCTATATTTTTAAGATATCAGGGTTCGATTTTGGATACAAAAGTTGATTATATTGTAAACAGACTTTTTCATGATAATACAAATTGCAGTTTTCTCTCTCTATTTATGTCAGATTCTCATTTTCCCTTCTGTAATTTTTATTAAGTTGTTTTAGCTACAAAATGATTGTTAACTCATTGGTTAGCTCATAACTTGATAAATATTTTCTTGTCATTGTTTATTAAACCCTACACTTGGTATTTGGTTTATAAGCATTGTCTTTTCATCCTCTTTAAGCTATCATCTGATCATTAATCCTTGAGAGCACTGGTTCATTTGATTCTCATTTTGACTATTTGAATACCTCACTATAATTGAGTTATCCTATTGATCCATATATCCAAAAATACAAAAACAAGTTTACCTTAAGTTACCAAGCATCTTTGTCTTGCAACCACAAAGAGTTTCTTGGAGTAGTAGCAAATTGACGTTGTTATCGGGGACCCGAGACTGAAGCTCAACTTTCCTGGGATACGACACAGAGCTAATATTTGATGATAGACAAAGATTAGACATTACATTGGTTGTAATTATCTATCTGGCGACTCCACAATTTCATCCTGGCTCCAAAGAGGATTAGTACTAGGGAGAATCCACAAGAATCACATGTCACACCAGTGCCCAACCCATAACTAATTCTCAGAAGAGAAATATCATTCCAAGGTCAGAATTCAAAATCAGGCACTAAAGATAATCCTCTTTTTAGTTCTAAGAAATCTACTATAGAAAACATTGAATCTTCTTCCACTAAGATTGTTAGTGAAAAAGAAACTGTAACCACTGTAGAAGAATCAATTATTTCTTATCAATAGGAAAATGTCATTGCTGGATAAGTGATAGACTCAAATTTGGTTGAAGAGTCATCTAAGACCCTAGAAAGAAATCATAACTCTTCCTCTCTTGAGTCCTTTCATTCACAACAAAAAGAAGATCATATAAACATCTACACTAGCCTGCTTGTTGTAGAACATCTTCTTCAAGAGTTGTCTGCTAAAGGTGAAGAAAAATTGCCTGAACAACTTGCAAATTTCTATAGAGCCTCATATCAGATTTCTTTCCCGTTAGAGAATTCACCTTCTTTAAAATTAAATTCCCCCAGTGCTGAGGAATCAGAGAGAAGACTATCACCTCTCTCATCCATAATCATTATGGTTGCACCCCCTCCTTTGACCAAGATGCAGCAAATCCTAGCTGCTAGGTATGCGCCACTAATATTGCCAAATCCAGTATCAGCTATGCCGACAGGAGACTATCAGAAGTACATGCCCAAATTCACAGGTGAAGGCGATGTGACTACTAAAGAAAATATAGAGGCCTTTTACAGTTATGCAAAAAACCTTAACATTGAGGAGGAAGATGTTTGGACCCGAGTTTTTGTCCAAAGCTTAGATGGCCATGCTAGGAAGTGGTTCAAAGAACTTTCTGCTAGTTCAATAGCTGGCATCGAGAAATTGGATGATATCTTTTTGAAACACTGGGGTGATAGAAGAGATTTTTTGTACTATATTACTGAATTTGGAAAGCTAAGGAAAGAAAATGGTGAATCAGTCTATGATTTCACTAAATGGTTCAATAGAATGTACAGTAAAATACCAGCTAAGATAAAGCCTTCAGATGCCTCTGCCAAAATCACATATGCCAATTCATTTGACTCAAAATTTTGTTTGTTGTTGAGAGAAAGGAGGTCACCTACACTATCTCTGATGCAAGATTCTACCCTCGAGGTGGAATCAAATATATTGGCTGCTCATAAGTTGAAGAGAAACACTGATAGAAGAAAGCCAAGAGATGAAGCTTCCTCTTCATCCAATACTAATCCAAAATTAGATAAGATGGATAAAATGTTAGATTCTTTAACCTTTGAGATATCTAAACTCAAAATTGAAAACAAGCAGCCTGTCAAGGGGACGGGTACTTATGATTATGCAAGTAGAAACCCCAATTAGAATCCAAACAACTTCAGAAGAAATAATCAGCCAATGCAGATTTTGTAGAGAGACAGAAATCCTACTGAGGATCATAGGATAAAGGCTCCTCTTCAAAATGTCGTGATGGTTGAAGATGAAGGTGATTATCATGAAGACGGAGAGGATAATATTCACTGCGTTGGGGATGATACAGGGAAGTCTTATCTGACACAGCATGACTATGAAGAGGCATTAATGATTGAACAGATAGATGAAATTTCTGCTGATAATGGTCTTTTTCAAATGGAAGAGAAGAACAAATATAATCTCAGATCTAAGTCAAATACTGCCCAACAGAATGCACCAGCTTCTCCTAAGAAGATTGATGCCCCTGTCAAGAAAAAGGATCAGATATCAGAGAATCAACAGACAACCTCTTCAAAAGTAAACACACCTACTACTCCAAAAAAGACCGTTGTCCCTGCCAAACAACAAATTCAGAAAAATCAGACCCCTAATGACCAACAAAGTGTTTTGAAAGATCCTTCAAATGACGTAAAATTTTCTGATAAAACCTCTTATTCTTTTAATTTTGAGGCTGAAATACAGAAAATTAAAATCCCCATTCCTTTGGTTGAGTTAATGAAGAATGAAACATTCAAGAGAGATATCCTCAAAACTCTTGACCCCAAGTTCATATCCCCCTCCGCTGATATTCTTAATATATATGATGACAAGCCAACCATTATTTTGGGCCAAATGATAGAAGATAGAGATGAAAGTTGTCCACCTTTTTATATCTCTCTGAACATTCATGACAAAACATTACATAATTGTCTATTAAACTCTAGTGCATCTCACAACTTAATGCCAAAGGCAGTTATGGATGAGCTTGGATTAGAGATTACCAAGTCTTACCATGATCTTTTCTCATTTGACTCTCAGAAAGTTCAATGTCTTGGAATGATCAAGGACTTGGCTGTAACTTTGACCCAGGCATCTATGAAAACTATGGTTATGGATGTAGTAGTAGCATAGATCCTGCCAAAATTTGGATGTTTGTTATCAAGATAGTGGATGAAGAGGCTAGGTGGAACTCTTCAAATGGATTTCTCATATGATACTATCCCTATTTTTGGAGGAGTAAACAAAATACTATACAGGGAGTCAAAACTTGCATATGTTATCAGTGATGAACAAAATCCATCCAACCATCCTATTTACTTAGTTGACACGGGTATGGGATCTTGCATATTATAAATTGATGATTCATTACCAGATTCATTGTTGCTTAGGAAGCCCGTAGTTTAGTCCACAGAAGTAGCAGAAGACGACCTTTGGACCATGTTCTTTGATGGTGCTTGTACTAAAGAATCAGTAGGAGAAGGGGTGGTGTTAATTTCTCCTTCAAAGAAAACTACTCACTTGTCCTTTAAACTTGATTTTAAAGTGACTAACAACATTGAAGAGTATGAGGCGCTTCTCCTGGAATTAAATGCAGCCAAAGAGATGAAGATTCAAAGACTACAGGTATTCAGAGATGCAGATTTAATCATTCAGCAAGTAAACAAATCCTTCCAGGCCAAACATGTTAGGCTGAAAGCCTATAGGGATGAATTTTTTACAACGATCTATACTTTTACAGATTTCAAAATTTCATACATACCTAGATACGAAATCCAAGTAAAGTATAGGCCATCACTCCCTGATAATGTAAATTTTTGGAAGGTTTTCGAAGATGATGCCGAACTCACCAGATTTCTTGCAGTAATAGATGAGTTTGCAGATTTTCAAATTGATTTGGAAAATGAACATGATGAGGAAGTTGAAAAGACAAAGATTAGAAATAAAATTGCAGCACATGAAATAGTTCAATTGTTCACTAACAGAATCCCTAAAGGATTGGTTCCTTTAGAAAATATTTTTGATAATAACGATGTGGTTGTCAAAATGGAAGAGAAGGAAGAGGACTCAGAAGTCTTTCAGTATAATGTATCCAATGAACAAGATCCTAAATATGTCAACTTAGCTTCCCATCTGGCTGAAAAACAAAAGGTTGATTACGGTGAGTTGTTAAAATAATTTGCTGATATCTTTGCTTGGAAATATGATGACTTAAAGACATTCAACACTGAGATAATTCAACACAAGATTCCTTTGAACAAAGATACAAAACCATTTAGGCAGAAACTTAGATCTTTCATTCCTATGTTGCTGCCTACCATGGAAAAGGAGATCTAGAAGCTATTGGATTCCCGAATTATTATACCTCTCAGATACTCAGATTGGAATGCTAACCTTGTGCCTGTCAGAAAGAAAAATGGGGAGATCAGACTCTGTGTGGATTTCGGAAATTTGAATAAGAGTTCTAGGAAAGACAACTACCCACTACCCAAGATGGAACATATTTTATAGAAGGTGTCAGGATCAAAGGTGATGTCCTTTATTGATGGATTCTCCAGATACTATCAGATCGCTGTCCATCCGGATGACAGAGAAAAGACTGCCTTTACCACTCCATGGGGTACATTTATGTACGAAAATATGCCTTTCAGATTGATGAATGCGGGAGAAACATTCCAGAGGGAAATGGACATTGCATTCGTTGGAGAGAAACACAAATTTGTCTTGATATATCTTGATGACATAACTATTTTTTCAAGCAGCCATGAAAATAATTTGCAACACTTGAGAAAGACATTCCTAAAATGCCGAAGGTATGGCATTTTTCTTAATCCTAAGAAATCTAATTTTGCACTCAAAGAAGGGAAATTGCTTGGACATATTGTTTCAGCAAATGGGGTAAGGATTGACCCAAAAAGAGTAGAAGCCATCAAAAAATTGTCTCTTCCTAGATCAAAAAAGGATATTCAGTCTTTCCTTAGAACTATAAACTTTATCAGGAGGTTTATAGCAAACTTTGTAGAACTTACAAAGCACATTACTTGTATGTTAAGAAAGAATTCTAAAGTAATATGGACCAAAGAAGATAAACGCTCCTTCAATGCTATCAAAGAAGCCATTGTGATAGCCCCTATTTTAATCAACCCTGACTTTGACAAGGAGTTTTATATCTTTTCATTTGCTTCAAAAGATACAATTGCAGCTGTACTATTGCAGAGAAATGTTGATGATCAGGAGCAGCCAGTTGCCTTCTTCAGTAAATTCTTGAGATACGTTGAAGTGAAGTATGAACCGTAGGAAAAACAAGAATATGCACTCATCAAGTCATTAAAATCCTTTAGAGTTTACATCCTTCAAGCCAAGGTAATAACTTATGTACCTTCAAGCTCAGTTAAAGATGTGCTTATACAACCTGATATAGATGGAAAAAGGAGTAAGTGGATAGCAAGGTTAATTGAATTTGATGTCGAGATCAAGTCAACAAAACATGTGAAAGGTCAAGGCCTTGACAAGCTTCTTTCAGAAGAAAATTGTAAGTTGCTTCAGATAAATTTGGTGAGTGTAAATGCAGAAAATATTCAGTCTTCAGAGGAAAAAGGAAGTGAGAAATTGTAGCTTTCACCTCACCTAGATAACTATGAATGGTACAACCACACCTTATATTTTCTACAGACTTTATCAGTTCCTTCAGATTTGACAAGAACACAAGGGAGAGCCTTAAAGCTCAAAGACATAAATTTATGCATTAATGGCAACTTATTGTTCTGGAAAAATCCAATAGGGATACTCTTGAGATGCATAAACCAAGAAGAATCAGCTAGAATCATGACTGAATTTCATAATAGTGAGTGTGGAGGACATCACTATTGGAAGACTACTGCTCATAAAATCTTGAGAGTTGGTTACTATTGGCCATCTTTATTTTCAAATGTGTGTGAATTTGTGAAAACATGTGATAGGTGCCAAAGGTTTGCAGGCAAACAACAACTAAAATTTCTCCCCCTCAAACCTGTTGTGGTCACACGTCCTTTCCAACAATGGGGTCTGGAATTTATAGGTGAGATTCACCCGCCTTCTAACAATCAACATAGATGGATCCTTGTTGCCACTGATTATTTTACCAAATGGATTGAGGCCATTCCTACAAGAAATGCCAATCACACTGTCATCATTAATTTTCTGCAAGAAAACATATTCTCCAGATTTGGTTTCCCTAAGAGAATAGTCACCGATAATGCTGCTTCATTTAATGATAAACACTTGGTAAAATTATGTGAAGAGATGGGAATTCAGCTAGTACATTCTACTGCTTACTATCCACAAGGAAATGGCTTAGCTGAGTCATCAAATAAGAGTTTAGTCAGAATCATAAAGAAGTTGCTTGAACAAAATACCAAGGCCTGGGATTCCAAGTTGAAATTTTCCTTGTGGGTTGACAGAGTTACAAATAAAAAGTCAATTGGTACATCCCCTTTCAAGTTAGTATATGGGACTGAAGCCATCTTTCCTGTTCAACTTGCACTGCCAGTTGCAAAGTTTTTACAAGAAGCTGACTCTGAACCAAATGATCTAACTAGGAGGATCCACAATTTGGTAGAGTTGCAGCAATACAGAGAGCAACTTCTGGAAAAGACAGAGTTCCACCACAGGAAGATGAAGGAAACTTTTGATAGGAAAGTTAAGGCAGATACTTTCAAAGTAGGGGAGTTGGTTCTGAAATGGGATGCAACAAGGCAAGAAAAGGGAAAACATGGAAAATTTGATGCTCTCTGGACAGGTCCATTTGTCATAACAGTCGTTCAGCAGAATAATACCTTTGTCCTTCAAGATCTTGCAGGTGAAGAAGTATAAGGTGGCCCTTTCAATGGGCGGTTTCTGAAACCCTACTTTTCAGGAGGCTTTCCTTAAAGCCCTGTTTTATTTGTACATATGCTTTTCAGTTCTTTCTTTTGTTTTGTTTCATCAATAACTCCATGCCCAATGGTACTGAGTAAAACCATTTTTGATTTTAAGTTGTAATAAAGGCTACTGAGTCAAACTAGGTTCTTGGTGACCTCGCAGGGAGGTATCCATCCCAGTTGAAGCCAAATGTTATCTCGCAAAATGAATTAGTCAATTTTTTCCATTTTATAGGTGATAGCCTAGTCATTAATAGGATTCTATATAAATTTTTAGAATTTAGAAGTGTCAAAACATAGGATTTAAGATTTTATCCTAGAAATAAATTGATCCTCAAAAGGTCTTTTCAAAAATTTGTGAAAAAGATTTTCAATAGCTAACATATGTTTTGAAGTTGAAGTTAGCTTGTGAAAGCCTCGAGTTTCAA
The DNA here is from genome assembly GCA_010110895.2 of Picea sitchensis. Classification (NCBI taxonomy): domain Eukaryota; kingdom Viridiplantae; phylum Streptophyta; class Pinopsida; order Pinales; family Pinaceae; genus Picea; species Picea sitchensis. Next base: position 93,722 of record SNQJ01S0005641.1, on the reverse strand, counting down.
CATTTATAGTGTACTCCCCGCAGCAAGCAAGTTGGTGAAAGCGCTAACACAAATTTCTCTTCAATGACTACAGAAACCAAAAAAGGACACGCCAGCCACACATCATACAGTCATCATGGCAAGCTAGTCGAAACAAATGATGATGATACCGTTTGTTCACGTTTTAACAGGACATTATGGGGGATCATGCTCATGTATTTCATGCGACAACAAGAGGAGGGTTTGAGGTGATGAACTCTCAATCATCATTGGAGTCAGAGGATAAAGTACCAGCCATCCGACGACATCAAATCAACATTTCTTATTTTGAACTCACGGTGTTCACGGACTTGTATGATGAGGTTTCATATTTTAATTGATAACACATGGAGTTTTCACCAGTTCCAACCTTTTATTTATCAAGAATATTACCATGTCAACCGTGTGCAAATCGAGCGACGTTCAAGTCGCAGATGGCAAGGAAGAAAATAGGGTTACTGATGAGAAAAGAGCTAGATAATTTATCCTTTTTACAGTCTTATCTAGATGTGCAGAAGCGATTCTCAGATGCAGATTATATGACATATGTGGAAAAGTTACAGGAAGGTTATCACCACGCAACAACAGAAGTCTTTGCCAAGTCATATGATGGAAAGAAAGTTATCGTGGGCTCTCAAGAAATGATAATTGACGAATCTTCCATCACTACAACAACTGGATTACCCATAACAAGCCAAAGTTGGTTTAAAACAACAGTGACCAAGAACTTGGATTTTAGGGTATACCTAAACGCAGAATTCCGAAGCATAACTTGGAAGAAAAGCATCCCTGTTTTTTACCCGGAACATGAATGGAAAGATCTATTCAAAGGCATTCAATTATACTTAACCTCAAAAGGCAGGTATGACAAGTTAATGTTATATCATTTTAGACTTCTAGATCACTTCACAGGGAAGATCCTTCTGAATTTGCCTTTCTTCCTTCATAAGAGCCTAACCAAAGTGTGTAAGAAGATCAGAGCCGAACCTTTAAGCATAAAAAATGCCCTTTGTCATTATGGCCTGATTAAAATGATCATTTTTGAAGAACTGAGACGAAGAGAAAGAACTTGGCAACAGTTTATTTTCTAGGAAGGTTTTGAGACCCAAACTCAACCTATAAATGAAAAGAAGAAAGCAGGAAAAAAGTAGTCAACTCCTCAGAGCAACTCAAGGAGGAGGAGAGCTCTCCCAAAACCACTAGAGGATAGAAATTCTAGCATAAAGCCCAAGAAAGCTAAAAAGAAACTAGATTTTGAAACAAACTTAGAGCAATCCACAATGAAAAAGACAAATGTTCTAAATTTTCCATACACAGAGTCAGATACAGAGCCAGAAAAGGAAGATGAAAGTCCAACCATCAAAAGTCCATAGTACTCCATGGAAATTGCACAGTATTATGAGGCTTTTACTCCCAAATATGAAGGTGAAACCTCAAGAAATAAGAAATCAAAGAAATCACAAAAGATTAAGGAGCTGAAAGAGGTAATAGCACAAGAGGAGGTTCTGGAAAGAGTGATAAAGGCAAGATATAAATCCTTATCAAAGAATTTTGCAAAGACAAATGCATCTTTTGAGAAGCTATCATGTGAAAGTATTAAAGAAAAAAAGAAGAAGAAGAAAATCACAAAGGATTATAAAAACTTATGGTGGTTAGCTAAGCGCCTGAAGAGGAAAATCAAAAAATTGAAGGAAAATATTAACACACATCCAGATTTATAGTTGTTAGCCCAGGTTGCTATAAATTTGTAGAGAGAGCAATCAAAAGAACACTTGTTTTTGATGGAACAATAGTTTTGAATACGAAAGGTTTCCTTTTTGACCAAAATAGAGCTTTCACCAGCACAGAAGGCGAAATTATAACCAATTAGATGTTGAAAAGCAGAGTTGTCATTAGCTAATTAGCAAATCTTAAGGTGAAATAGATGGTGAAACTAGAGAATGAGAATTTTGGAAAGCTAAGATGGAACACAATGATTTTGGAGTGATTTAAAGGGTAAGAGAGTATCAAAAGATTAATCAACGAATCAAGGAACATTTAGTATCAAAGATTCGTGGAGATTTTGGGGGTGAATGTTTAATTGGTCAACTAAAGTTTTGGTTACAGATTGTTGAAAGATTTCCAGCCACTGAAGACATGTGTCTTTTCCCTCCACGACACATCAGAGACATAGAAGTGATGAAGACCAGATGTCAAAGATCAACTAAGAAGACATTTCGATTCCTAGGAACTAGTTCTTTAATTGTCCTATTGTATTCAATTAGTTTTACTTTCTATATTTAGAAATCCAGATCCAATTTTTCAGGATCTTAGACTTGTTGTAAAGGCTATAAATGCCTATCTTTTTAAGATATTAGGGTTCGATTTTGGATACAAAAGTTGATTATATTGTAAACAGACTTTTTCATCATAATACAAATTGTAGTTTTCTCTCCCTATTCATGTCAAATTCTCATTTTCCTTTCTGTAATTTTTATTAAGTTGTTTTAGCTACAAAATGACTGTTATCTCATAACTTGATAAATATTTGTTTGTCATTGTTTATTAAACCCTACACTTGGTATTTGGTTTATAAGCATTGTATTTTCATCCTCTTTAAGCTATCGTCTGATCATTAATCCTTGAGAGCAGTGGTTCATTTGATTCTCATTTTGACTGTCTGAATACCTCACTATAATTGAGTTATCCTATTGATCCATATATCCAAAAATACAAAAACAAGTTTACCTTAAGTTACCAAGCATCTTTGTCTTGCAACCACAAAGAGTTTCTTGGAGTGATAACAAATTGGCGTCGTTGCTGGGGACCCGAGACTGAAGCTCAGCATTCCTGGGATATGACACAGAGTTGATCTTTGATGATAGACTAATATTAGACATTACATTGGTTGTAATTATCTATCTGGTGACTCCACAAGTTCATCTTGGCTCCAAAGAGGATCAGTACCAGGGCGAATCAACAAGAATCACCTATCACACTAGTGCCCAACCCAAAACTAATTCTCAGAAGAGGAAGATCATTCCAAGGTCAGACTTCAAAATCAGGCATTGAAGGTAATCCTCTTTTTAGTTATATGAAATATACTACAGAAAACATTGAATCTTCTTCCACTAAGATTGTCAGTGAAAAAGCAAATGTAACCACTGTAGAAGAATCAATTATTTCTTATCAACAAGAAAATGTCATTGTTGGAGAAGTGATAGACTCAAATTTGGTTGAAGATTCATCTAAGACCCTAGAAAGAAATCATAGCTCTTCCTCTCTTGAGTCCTTTCATTCACAACAAAAAGAAGATCATATAAACATCTACACTAGCCTCCTTGCTGTAGAACATCTTCTTCAAGAGCTGTTTGCTAAAGGTGAAGAAAACTTGCTTAAACAACTTGCAAATTTCTATAGAGCCTCATATCAAACTTCTTTCCCATTAGAGAATTCACCTTCTTTAAAATTAAATTCGCCCAGTGCTGAGGAATCAAAGAGAATCCAGTATCAACTATGCCAACAGGAGCCTATCAGAAGTACATGCCCAAATTCATAGGTGAAGGCGATGTGACTGCTGAAGAACATATAGAGGCCTTTTACAGTTATGCAGAAAACCTTAACATTGAAGAGGAAGATGTTTGGACCCTAGCTTTTGTCCAAAGCTTAGATGCCCATGCTAGGAAGTGGTTCAAAGAACTTTGTGCTGGTTCAATAGATGGCATCGAGCAATTGGATGATATCGTTTTGAAACAGTGGGGTGATAGAAGAGATTTTTTGTACTATATTACTGAATTTGGAAATCTAAGGAAAGAAAATGGTGAATCAGTCTCTGATTTCACTAAAAGGTTCAATAGAATGTATAGTACAATACAAGATGAGATAAAGCCTTCAGATGCCTTTGTGAAAATCACATATGCCAATTCATTTGACTCAGAATTTTGTTTGTTGTTGAGAGAAAGGAGGTCACCTACACTATCTCTGATGCAAGATTCTACCCTCAAGGTGGAATCAAATATATTGGTTGGTCATAAGTTGAAGGGAAACATTGATAGACGAAAGCCAAGAGATGAAGCTTCCTCTTCATCCCATACTAATCCAAAATTAGATAAGATGACTAAAATGTTAGAGTCTTTAACCTCTGAGATATCTAAAATCAAAATTGAAAAAAAGTATCTTGTCAAGGGGAGGGGTAGTTATGATTATGCAAGTAGAAACCCCAATCAAAATCCAAACAACTTCAGAAAAAATAATCAGCCAATGAATATTTTGCAAAGAGAGAGAAATCCTACTGAGGATCATAGGATAAAGGCTCCTCGTCAAAATGTCGTGATGGTTTAAGATGAAGGTGATTATCAAGAAGATGGAGAGGATAATATTCACTGCGTTGGGGATGATACAGAGAAGTCTTATCTGACACAACATGACTATGAAGAGGCATTAATGATTGAACAAATAGATGAAATTTCTGCTGATAATGGTCTTTTTCAAATGGAAGAGAAGAACAGATATAATCTCATATCTAAGTCAAATACTTCCCAACAAAATGCACCAGCTTCTCCTAAGAAGATTGTTGCCCCTGTCAAGCAAAAGGATCAGATATCAGAGAATCAAAAAACAACCTCTTCAAAAGTAAACACACCTACTCCTCCAAATAAGACCGTTGTCCCTGCCAAACAACAAATTTAGAAAAATCAGACCCCTAATGACCAACAAAGTGTTTTGAAATCTCCTTCAAATGCGGTAAAATTTTCTGATAAAACCTCTTATTATTTTAATTTTGAGGCTGAAATACAGAAAATTAAAATCCCCATCCCTTTGGTTGAGTTAATGAAGAATGAAACATTTAAGAGAGATATCCTCAAAACTCTTGACCCCAAGTTCATATCCCCCTCTGCTGATATTCTTAATATATATGATGACAAGCCAACCATTATTTTGGGCCAAATGATATAAGATAGAGATGAAAGTTGTCCACATTTTTATATCTCTCTGAACATTCATGACAAAACATTACATAACTGTCTGTTAGACTCTGGTGCATCTCACAACTTAATGCCAAAGGCAGTTATGGATGAGCTTGGATTAGAGATTACCAAGTCTTACCATGATATTTTCTCATGTGACTCTTGGAAAGTTAAATGTATTGGAATGATCAAGGACTTGGTTGTAACTTTGACCCGGGCATCTATGAAAACTATGGTTATGGATGTAGTAGTAGTAGAGATCTCGCCTAAATTTGGATGTTTGTTATCAAGATCGTGGATGAAGAGGCTAGGTGGAACTCTTCAAATGGATCTCTCATATGCTACTATCCCTGTTTTTGGAGGAGTAAACAAAACACTATCCAGGGAGTCACAGCTTGCATATGTTATTAGTGATGAACAAAATCCATCCAACCATCCTATTTACTAAGTTGACACAGGTATGGGATCTTGTATACTACAAATTGATGATTCATTACCAGATTCATTGTTGCTTAGGAAGCCCGCAGTTCAGTCCACAGAAGTAGCAGAAGATGACCTTTGGACCATGTTCTTTGATGGTGCTTGTACTAAAGAATCAGTAGGAGTAGGGGTTGTGTTAATTTCTCCTTCAAAGAAAGCTACTCACTTGTCCTTTAAACTTGATTTTAAAGTGACTAACAACATTATAGAGTATGAGGCGCTGCTCCTGGGATTAAATGCAGCGAAAGAGATGAAGATTCAAAGACTATAGGTATTCGGAGATGTAGATTTAATCATTCATCAAGTAAACAAATCCTTCCAGGCCAAACATGTTAGGCTGAAAGCCTATAGGGATGAAGTTTTGACAGCGATCCATACTTTTACAGATTTCAAAATTTCATACATACCTAGAGCAATGAATGAATTGGCTGATTCATTAGCTGTATTAGCCTATGCTTTTATACCTCCTCTACCCCCTAAATTGAGTTACGAAATCCAAGTAAAGTATAGGCCATCACTCCCTGATAATGTAAATTTTTGGAAGGTTTTCGAAGATGATGCCGAACTCACCAGATTTCTTGCAGTAATAGATGAGTTTGCAGATTTGAAAATTGATTTGGAAAACGAACATGATGAGGAAGTTGAAAATCCAAAGCTTAGAAGTAAAATTGCAGCACATGAAATAGTTCAATTGTCCACTAACAGAATCCCTAAAGGATTGGTCCCTTTAGAAAAGATTTTTGATAATAACGATGTGGCTGCCAAAATGGAAGAGAAGGAAGAGGACTCGGAAGTCTTTTAGTATAATGTAGCCAGTGAACAAGATCCTAAATATGTCGACTTAGCTTCCCATCTGGCTGAAAAACAAAAGGTTGATTACGGTGAGTTGTTAAAAGAATTTGTTGATATCTTTGCTTGGAAATATGATGAGATAAATACATTCAACACTGAGATAATTCAACACAAGATTCCTTTAAACAAAGATACAAAACCATTTAGGTAGAAACTTATATCTTTCAGTCCTATGTTGCTGCCTACCATGGAAAAGGAGATCAAGAAGCTATTGGATGCCCGAATTATTATACCTCTCAGATACACAGATTGGATTGCTAACCTTGTGCCTGTCAGAAAGAAAAATGGGGAGATCAGACTCTGTGTGGATTTCAGAAATTTGAATAAGAGTTCTAGGAAAGACAACTACCCGCTACCCAAGATGGAACATATTTTATAGAATGTGTCAGGATCAAAGGTGATGTCCTTTATTGATGGATTCTCCAGATACAATCAGATCGCTATCCATCCAGATGACAAAGAAAAGACTGCCTTTACCACTCCATGGGGTACATTTATGTACGAAAATATGCCTTTCAGATTGATGAATGCGGGAGAAACATTCCAGAGGGAAATGTGTTACACCTCAATATTGCTCACTTTAATAAGTGTCATAAGTGTCGCATGATCCTCTCGATTGTCACAAGTGTCGCATGTCATTCACAAGTGTCGCAAACATCAAACAAAGCATACTGTCATGATGATGACACCAATGGGACATCTATAATAGCTCGAACACTTGGTTTGGAGGAGGAAGAATGATTAACTAGAGTCAAGGATCTTTTGTCACCTAAGAAGAGCTCTTAAACAAAGGTTTTGAAGGGGAGCGCTCCCATAGATAAGCCTTAGGAGCGCTGGTGCTCCCCTACAAGGTCTCAGGGAGCGTTATAATGCTTGTATTCCCCTCAAGAGGAGAGCTATCCATCCTTGGAGTGCTGGCGCCCCCCTCAAGCTTCCTAGAGAGCGCTATGGCTCCCTAATGCCCCTTTTGAGGGAGAGCTGCCTAATCTGAGTCAATAGTTGCCCCGTTGAGGAGAATATGGGGAGGATCTTTCAAGTTTAGAAGGAAGTTGCATTCGAATTCTTGGTTTCATCAGGAGATCCCTGATCCAAGGAGGGAATTCCTCAACTTGTTCTAAAGATAACTCAAGAGGTTAAGCTCCTCTTAACCTATATAAGCAGGCTCTATGATGGTGAAAAGGGGAAGAATTGCTAGCATGAAACCTATGATCTTATAGGAAACACACAGTCAGTTGAAGAAGAGTGATCAGTGAAGCTGCTATCATCCAGGTTGTGGATCTTTCAAGCAAGGGTTAGACGAAGGGGACTTGATGAAGCTGTCGCATTTGCATCTACTTTTGTAAGTACTGCTGTCGTTATTCTCATTAATATGACACGCTTGGCATGTTTCTTTCTAGTTTGTGTCTGATTTTACATGAACTTATCATCGATAGATAGATCTGTTTTCAAGCTAACATCAATAGAGTAGGAAGCGGTCGTACTTTGTTTGTCTACAGGACTCAGCGAGGAGAGAGATTTCAGAGCTCGATTCGGAGCGTGCAGGGACAAAAGTCGATTAAAAGGTACTTCTATCATCCTTCCTTCTCATGTATTAGTTCGTGTAGATCTGAAAGGAAGTCAGTGTCCACGTTAAGCACTTTCTGTCTTAGAGTTAGGGTATAGCTCTTTGAGGCAATCTACCTGTCCGTAGGGAGATTTTCCTACAACAAAATGGACATTGCATTCGTTGGAGAGAAACACAAATTTTTCTTGATATATATTGATGACATAACTATTTTTTCAAGCAGCCATGAAAATCATTTGCAACACTTGAGAAAGACATTCCTAAAATGCCGAAGGTATGGCATTTTTCTTAATCCTAAGAAATCTATTTTTGCACTCAAAGAAGGGAAATTGCTTGGACATATTGTTTCAGCTAATGGGGTAAGGATTGACCCAAAAAGAGTAGAAGCCATCAAAAAATTGTCTCTTCCTAGATCAAAAAAGGATATTCAGTCTTTCCTTAGAACTATAAACTTTATCAGGAGGTTTATAGAAAACTTTGCAGAACTTACAAAGCACATTACTTGTATGTTAAGAAAGAATTCTGAAGTAAGATTGACCAAACAAGCTAATAACTCCTTCAATGCTATCAAAGAAGCGATTGTGACAGCCCCTATTTTAATCAACCATGACTTTGACAAGGAGTTTTATATCTTTTCATTTGCTTCAAAAAATACAATTACAGTTGTACTATTGCAGAGAAATGTTGATGATCAGTAGCAGCTAGTCACCTTCTTCAGTAAAGTCTTGAGAGATGTTGAAGTGAAGTATGAACTATTGGAAAAAAAAGCATATGCACTCATCAAATCATTAAAAGCCTTTAGAATTTACATCCTTCAAGCCAAGGTAATAGCTTATGTACCTTCAAGCTCAGTTAAAGATGTTCTTATACAACCTGATATAGATGGAAAAAGGAGTAAGTGGATAGCAAGGTTAATTTAATTTGATGTCAAGATCAAGCCAACAAAACTTGTGAAAGGTCAAGGCCTTGCCAAGATTCTTGTAGAAGAAAATTGTAAGTTGCTTGAGATAAATTTGGTGAGTCTAAATGCAAAATATATTCAATCTTCAGAGGATAAAGGAAGTGAGAAATTGCAGGTTTCACCTCACCTAGCTAACTGTGAATGTTACAACCACATCTTATATTGTCTGCAGACTTTATCAGTTCCTTCAGATTTGACATGAACACAAGGGAGAGCCTTAAAGCTCAAAGCCATAATTTTTTGCATTAATGGAAACTTATTGTTCTAGAAAAATCCAATAGGGATACTTTTGAGGTGCATAAACCAAGAAGAATCAGCTAGAATCATGACTGAATTTCATAATAGTGAGTGTGAAGGACATCACTATTGGAAGACTACCGCTCATAAAATCCTGATAGCTGGTTACTATTGGCCATCTTTATTTTCATATGTGTGTGAATTTGTCAAAACATGTGATAAGTGCCAAAGGTTTGCAGGAAAACAACAACTAAAATCTCTCCCCCTCAAACCTGTTGTGGTCACAGGTCCTTTCCAGCAATGGTGTCTGGACTTCATAGGTGAGATTCACCCGCCTTCTAGCAATGAACAAAGATGGATCCTTGTTGCCACTGAATATTTTACCAAATGGATTGAGGCCATTCCTACAAGAAATTCCAATCACACTGTCATCATTAATTTTTTGCAAGAAAACGTATTCTCCAGATTTGGTTTCCCTAAGAGAATAGTCACCGATAACGCTGCTGCATTTAATGATAAACACTTGGTAAAATTATGTGAAGAGATGGGAATTCAGCTAGTACATTCTACTACTTACTATCCACAAGGAAATGTCTTAGCTAAGTCATCAAATAAGAGTTTAGTTAGAATCATAAAGAAGTTGCTTGAACAAAATACCAAAGGATGGGATTCCAAGTTGAAATTTTCCTTGTTGGATGACAAAGTTACAAATAAAAAGTCAATTGGTACATCCCCTTTCAAGTTAGTATATGGCACTGAAGCCATCTTTCCTGTTCAACTTGAACTGCCAGTTGCAAATTTTTTACAAGAAGCTGACTCCGAACCAAATGATCTAACTAGGAGGATCCACAATTTGGTAGAGTTGCAGCAATACAGAGAGCAACTTCTGGAAAAGACAGAGTTACACCACAGGAAGATGAAGGGAACTTTTGACAGGAAAGTTAAGGAAGATACTTTCAAAGCAGGGGAGTTGGTTTTGAAATGGGATGCAGCAAGGGAAGAAAAGGGAAAACATGGAAAATTTGATGCTCTCTGGACATGTCCATTTGTCATAACAGTTGTTCAGCAGAATAATACCTTTGTCCTCCAAGATCTTGTAGGTGAAGAAGTATCAGGTGGCCCTTTCAACGGGCGGTTTCTGAAACCCTACTTTTCATGAGGCCTTCCTTAAAGCCCTGTTTTATTTGTACATATTCTTTTCAGTTCTTACTTTTTTTTTGTTTTGTCAATAACTCCATGCCCAATGGTACTGAGTAAAACCATTTTCGATTTCAAGTTGTAATAAAGGCTACTGAGTCAAACTAGGTTCTAGGTGACCTCATGGGGAGGTATCCATCCCAGTTGGAGCCAAATGTTATCTCCCAAAATGAATCAGTCAATTTTTTCCATTTTGTAGGTGATAGCGTGGTCATTAATAGGATTCTATATAAATGTTTAGAAATTAGAAGTGTCAAAACATAGGATTTAAGATTTTATCCTAGAAATAAATTGATCCTCAAAAGTTCTTTTCAAAAATTTGTGAAAATGGTTTTCAACAACTAACATCTGTTTTGAAGTTGAAGTTAGCGGGTGAAAGCCTCGGGTTTCAATGGTTAAAGTGTACTCCCTGTAACATGAAAGCTGGCAAAAGCGCTAACACGGATTTCTCTGCATTGACTCCAGAAACCAAAAAGGGACATGCCAGCCACATGTCATACAATCATCATGCCAAGCTAGTCAAAACAAATGATGATGATACCATTTGTTCACGTTTTAACAGGACATTATGGCGGATCGTGGTCACGTATTGCATGCGACAACAAGAGGAGGGTTTGAGGTGATGAACTCTCAATCATCATTGGAGACAGAGGATAAAGTACCAGCCACCCGACGACATCAAATCAACATTTCTTATTTTGAACTCACAGTGTTCACAGACTTGTATGATGAGGTTTCATATTTTAATTGATAACACATGGTGTTTTCACCAGCGCCAACCTTTTATTTATCAAGAAGATTACCATGTCAACCATGTGCAAATCGACTGACGTTCAAGTCGCAGATGGAAAGGAAGCAAGGAGGGTTACTGCTGAGGAAAGAGCTAGATAATTTATCCTTTTTGCAGTCTTATCTAGATGTGCAGAAGCGATTCTCAGATGCAGGTTGTATGACATATGTGGAAAAGTTACAGGAAGGTTATCACCATGCAACAACATAAGTCTTTGCCAAGTCATATGATGGAAAGAAAGTTATCGTGGGCTCTCAAGAAATGATAATTGACGAAGCTTCCATCACTACAGCAACTGGCTTACCCATAACAAGCCAAAGTTGGTTTAAAACAACAGTGACCAAGAACTTGGATTTTAGGGTATACCTCAACGTAGAATTCCGAAGCATAACTTGGAATAAAAGCATCCCTGTTTCTTACCTGGAACATGAATGGAAAGATCTGTTCAAAGGCATTCAATTATACTTAACCTCAGAAGGCAGGTATGACAAGTTAATGTTATATCATTTTAGACTTCTAGATCACTTCACAGGGAAGATCCTTCTGAATTTTCCTTTCTTCCTTCATAAGAGCCTAACCAAAGTGTGTAATAAGATCAGAGTCGAACCTTTAAGAATAAAAAACGCCCTTTGTCATTATGGCCTGATTAAAATGATCATTTTTGAAGAACTGAGACGAAGAGAAAGAACTTGGAAACAGTTTATTTCTTGGGAAGGTTTTGAGACCCAAACTCAACCTATAAATGAAAAGAAGAAAGCAGGCAAAAAGTAGTCAACTCCTCAGAGCAACTCAAGGAGGAGGAGAGCTCTCCCAAAACCACTAGAGGATAGAAATTCTAGCATAAATCCCAAGAAAGCTAAAAAGAAACTAGATTTTGAAACAAACTTAGAGCAATCCACAATGAAAAAGACAAATGTTCTAAATTTTCCATACACAGATTCAGATACAGAGCCAGAAAAGGAAGATGAAAGTCCAACCATCAAAATTCCATAGTACTCCATGGAAATTGCACAGTATTATGAGGCTTTTACTCTCACAGATGAAGGTGAAACCTCAAGAAATAAGAAATCAAAGAAATCACAAAAGATTAAGGAGCTGAAAGAGGTAATAGCACAACAGGAGGTTCTGGAAAGAGTGATAAAGGCAAGATATAAATCCTTATCAAAGAATTTTGAAAAGACAAATGCATATTTTGAGAAGCTATCACATGAAAGTATTAAATACAAAAAGAAGAAGAATAAAATCACAAAGGATTATAACAACTTATGGTGGTTAGCTAAGTGCCTGAAGAGGAAAATCAAAAAATTGAAGGAAAATATTAACACACATCCAGATTTACAGTTATTAGCCCAGGTTGCTATAAATTTGTAGAGAGAGCAATCAAAAGAACACTTAGTTTTTGATGGAACAACAATTTTGAATACGAAAGGTTTCCTTTTTGACCAAAATAGAGCTTTCACCAGCACATAAGGCGAAATTATAACCAATTAGCTGTTGAAAAGCAGAGCTTTCATTAGCTAATTAGAAAATCTTAAGGTGAAATAGCTGGTGAAACTAGAGAATGAGAATTTTGGAAAGCTAAGCTGGAACACAATGATTTTGGAGTGATTTAAAGGGTAAGAGAGTATCAAAAGATTAATCAGTGAATCAAGGAACATTCAGTATCAAAGATTCGTGGAGATTTTGGGGGTGAATGTTTAATTGGTCAACTAAAGTTTTGGTTACAGATTGTTGAAATATTTCCAGCCACTGAAGACATGTGTCTTTTCCCTCCACGACACATCAGAGACATAGAAGTGATGAAGACCAGATGTCAAAGATCAACTAAGAAGACATTTCGATTCCTAGGAACTAGTTCTTTAATTGTCCTATTGTATTCAGTTAGTTTTACTTTCTATATTTAGAAATCCAGATCCAATTTTTCAGGATCTTAGACTTGTTGTAAAGGCTATAAATGCCTATCTTTTTAAGATATTAGGGTTCAATTTTGGATACAGAAGTTGATTATATTGTAAATAGACTTTTTCATGATAATACAAATTGTAGTTTTCTCTCTCTATTCATGTCAAATTCTCATTTTCCCTTCTGTAATTTTTATTAAGTTGTTTTATCTACAAAAGGATTGTTATCTCATAACTTGATAAATATTTGTTTGTCATTGTTTATTAAACCCTACACTTGGTATTTGGTTTATAAGCATTGTATTTTCATCCTCTTTAAGCTATCGTCTGATCATTAATCCTTGAGAGCAGTGGTTCATTTGATTCTCATTTTGACTGTCTGAATACCTCACTATAATTGAGTTATCCTATTGATCCATATATCCAAAAATACAAAAACAAGTTTACCTTAAGTTACCAAGCATCTTTGTCTTGCAACCACAAAGAGTTTCTTGGAGTGATAACAAATTGGCGTCGTTGCTGGGGACCCGAGACTGAAGCTCAGCATTCCTGGGATATGACACAGAGTTGATCTTTGATGATAGACTAATATTAGACATTACATTGGTTGTAATTATCTATCTGGTGACTCCACAAGTTCATCTTGGCTCCAAAGAGGATCAGTACCAGGGCGAATCAACAAGAATCACCTATCACACTAGTGCCCAACCCAAAACTAATTCTCAGAAGAGGAAGATCATTCCAAGGTCAGACTTCAAAATCAGGCATTGAAGGTAATCCTCTTTTTAGTTATATGAAATATACTACAGAAAACATTGAATCTTCTTCCACTAAGATTGTCAGTGAAAAAGCAAATGTAACCACTGTAGAAGAATCAATTATTTCTTATCAACAAGAAAATGTCATTGTTGGAGAAGTGATAGACTCAAATTTGGTTGAAGATTCATCTAAGACCCTAGAAAGAAATCATAGCTCTTCCTCTCTTGAGTCCTTTCATTCACAACAAAAAGAAGATCATATAAACATCTACACTAGCCTCCTTGCTGTAGAACATCTTCTTCAAGAGCTGTTTGCTAAAGGTGAAGAAAACTTGCTTAAACAACTTGCAAATTTCTATAGAGCCTCATATCAAACTTCTTTCCCATTAGAGAATTCACCTTCTTTAAAATTAAATTCGCCCAGTGCTGAGGAATCAAAGAGAATCCAGTATCAACTATGCCAACAGGAGCCTATCAGAAGTACATGCCCAAATTCATAGGTGAAGGCGATGTGACTGCTGAAGAACATATAGAGGCCTTTTACAGTTATGCAGAAAACCTTAACATTGAAGAGGAAGATGTTTGGACCCTAGCTTTTGTCCAAAGCTTAGATGCCCATGCTAGGAAGTGGTTCAAAGAACTTTGTGCTGGTTCAATAGATGGCATCGAGCAATTGGATGATATCGTTTTGAAACAGTGGGGTGATAGAAGAGATTTTTTGTACTATATTACTGAATTTGGAAATCTAAGGAAAGAAAATGGTGAATCAGTCTCTGATTTCACTAAAAGGTTCAATAGAATGTATAGTACAATACAAGATGAGATAAAGCCTTCAGATGCCTTTGTGAAAATCACATATGCCAATTCATTTGACTCAGAATTTTGTTTGTTGTTGAGAGAAAGGAGGTCACCTACACTATCTCTGATGCAAGATTCTACCCTCAAGGTGGAATCAAATATATTGGTTGGTCATAAGTTGAAGGGAAACATTGATAGACGAAAGCCAAGAGATGAAGCTTCCTCTTCATCCCATACTAATCCAAAATTAGATAAGATGACTAAAATGTTAGAGTCTTTAACCTCTGAGATATCTAAAATCAAAATTGAAAAAAAGTATCTTGTCAAGGGGAGGGGTAGTTATGATTATGCAAGTAGAAACCCCAATCAAAATCCAAACAACTTCAGAAAAAATAATCAGCCAATGAATATTTTGCAAAGAGAGAGAAATCCTACTGAGGATCATAGGATAAAGGCTCCTCGTCAAAATGTCGTGATGGTTTAAGATGAAGGTGATTATCAAGAAGATGGAGAGGATAATATTCACTGCGTTGGGGATGATACAGAGAAGTCTTATCTGACACAACATGACTATGAAGAGGCATTAATGATTGAACAAATAGATGAAATTTCTGCTGATAATGGTCTTTTTCAAATGGAAGAGAAGAACAGATATAATCTCATATCTAAGTCAAATACTTCCCAACAAAATGCACCAGCTTCTCCTAAGAAGATTGTTGCCCCTGTCAAGCAAAAGGATCAGATATCAGAGAATCAACAAACAACCTCTTCAAAATTAAACACACCTACTCCTCCAAAGAAGACCGTTGTCCCTGCCAAACAACAAATTCAGAAAAATCAGACCCCTAATGACCAACAAAGTTTTTTGAAAGCTCCTTCAAATGAGGTAAAATTTTCTGATAAAACCTCTTATTATTTTAATTTTGAGGCTGAAATATAGAAAATTAAAATCCCCATCCCTTTGGTTGAGTTAATGAAGAATGAAACATTCAAGAGAGATATCCTCAAAACTCTTGACCCCAAGTTCATATCCCCCTCTGCTGATATTCTTAATATATATGATGACAAGACAACCATTATTTTGGGCCAAATGATAGAAAATAGAGATGAAAGTTGTCCACATTTTTATATCTCTCTGAACATTCATGACAAAACATTACATAACTGTCTGTTAGAATCTGATGCATCTCACAACTTAATGCCAAAGGCGGTTATGGATGAGCTTGGATTAGAGATTACCAAGTCTTACCATGATATTTTCTCATTTGACTCTTGGAAAGTTAAATGTCTTGGAATGATCAAGGACTTGGTTGTAACTTTGACCCAGGCATCTATGAAAACTATGGTTATGGATGTAGTAGTAGTAGAGATCTCGCCTAAATTTGGATGTTTGTTATCAAGATCGTGGATGAAGAGGCTAGGTGGAACTCTTCAAATGGATCTCTCATATGCTACTATCCCTATTTTTGGAGGAGTAAACAAAAGACTATCCAGGGAGTCACAACTTGCATATGTTATCAGTGATGAACAAAATCCATCCAACCATCCTATTTACTAAGTTGACACAGGTATGGGATCTTGCATACTACAAATTGATGATTCATTACCAGATTCATTGTTGCTTAGGAAGCCCGCAGTTGAGTCCACAGAAGTAGTAGAAGATGACCTTTGGACCATGTTCTTTGATGGTGCTTGTACTAAAGAATTAGTAGGAGTAGGGGTTGTGTTAATTTCTCCTTCAAAGAAAACTACTCACTTGTCCTTTAAACTTGATTTTAAAGTGACTAACAACATTACAGAGTATGAGGCACTGCTCCTGGGATTAAATGCAGTGAAAGAGATGAAGATTCAAAGACTATAGGTATTCGAAGATGTAGATTTAATCATTCAGCAAGTAAACAAATCCTTCCAGGCTAAATATGTTAGGCTGAAATCCTATAGGGATGAAGTTTTGACAGCGATCCATACTTTTACAGATTTCAAAATTCCATACATACCTAGAGAAATGAATGAATTGGCTGATTCATTAGCTGTATTAGCCTATGCTTTTATACTTCCTCTACCCCCTAAGTTGAGTTACGAAATCCAAGTAAAGTATAGGCCATCACTCCCTGATAATGTAAAGTTTTGGAAGGTTTTCGAAGATGATGTCGAACTCACCAGATTTCTTGCAGTAATAGATGAGTTTGCAGATTTGAAAATTGATTTGGAAAACGAACATGATGAGGAAGTTGAAAATCAAAAGCTTAGAAGTAAAATTGTAGCACATGAAATAGTTCAATTGTCCACTAACAAAATCCCTAAAGGATTGGTCCCTTTAGAAAATCTTTTTGGTAATAACGATGTGGCTGCCAAAATGGAAGAGAAGGAAGAGGACTCAGAAGTCTTTTAGTATAATGTAGCCAGTGAACAAGATCCTAAATATGTCAACTTAGCTTCCCATCTGGCTGAAAAACAAAAGGTTGATTACGGTGAGTTGTTAAAAGAATTTGTTGATATCTTTGCTTGGCAATATGATGACTTAAATACATTCAGATAATTCAACACAAGATTCCTTTAAACAAAGATACAAAACCATTTAGGCAGAAACTTATATCTTTCAGTCCTATGTTGCTGCCTACCATGGAAAAGGAGATCAAGAATCTATTGGATGCCCGAATTATTATACCTCTCAGATACTCAGATTGGATTGCTAACCATGTGTCTGTCAGAAAGAAAAATGGGGAGATCAGACTCTGTGTGGATTTCAGAAATTTGAATAAGAGTTCTAGGAAAGACAACTACCCGCTACCCAAGATGGAGCATATTTTATAGAAGGTGTCAGGATCAAAGGTGATGTCCTTTATTGATGGATTCTCCAAATACAATCAGATCGTTGTCCATTCGGATGACAGAGAAAAGACTTCCTTTACCACTCCATGGGGTACATTTATGTACAAAAATATGCCTTTCAGATTGATGAATGTGGGAGAAACATTCCAGAGGGAAATGTGTTACACCTCAATATTGCTCACTTTAATAAGTGTCGTAAGTGTCACATGATCCTCTCGACTGTCGCAAGTGTCGCATGTCATTCACAAGTGTCGTAAACATCAAACAAAGCATACTGTCATGATGACGATACCAAGGGGACATCTATAATAGCTCGGACACTTGGTTTGGAGGAGGAAGAATGATTAACTAGAGTCAAGGAACTTTTATCACCTGAGAAGAGCTCTTAAACAAAGGTTTTGAAGGGGAGCGTTCCCCTAGATCAGCCTTAGGAGCATTGGTGCTCCCCTATAAGGTCTCAGGGAGCGTTATAAATCTTGTATTCCCCTCAAGAGGAGCGCTATCCATCCTTGGAATGTTGGTGCCCCCCTCAAGCTTCCTAGGGAGCGCTATGGCGCCCTAATGCCCCTTTTGAGGGAGCGCTGCCTAATCTGAGGCAATAGTTGGCCCGTTGAGGAGAATAAGGGGAGGATATTTCAAGTTTAGAAGGAAGTTGCATTCAAATTCTTGGTTTCATCAGGAGATCCCTGATCCAAGGAGGGAATTCCTCAACTTGTTCTAAAGATAACTCAAGAGGTTAAGCTCCTCTTAACCTATATAAGAAGGCTCTATGATGGTGAAAAGGGGAAGAATTGCTAGCATGAAACCTATGATCTTATAGGAAACACACAGTCAGTTGAAGAAGAGTGATCAGTGAAGTTGCTATCATCCAGGTTGTGGATCTTTCGAGCAAGGGTTAGACGAAGGGGACTTGACGAAGCTGTCACATTTGCATCTACATTTGTAAGTACTGCTGTCATTATTCTCATTAATATGACACGCTTGGCCTGTTTATTTCTAGTTTGTGTCTGATTTTACATGAACTTATCATCGATAGATAGATCTGTTTTCAAGATAACATCAATAGAGTAGAAAGCAGTCATACTCTGTTTGTCTACAGGACTCAGCGAGGAGCGAGAGTTCGGAGCTCGATTCGGAGCGTGCAGGGACAAACGTCGATTAAAAGGTACTTCTATCATCCCTCCTTCTCATGTATTAGTTCGTGTAGATCTGAAAGGAAGTCAGTGTCCACGTTAAGCACTTTCTGTCTTAGAGTTAGGGTATAGCTCTTTGAGGCAATCTACCTGTCTGCAGGGAGATTTTTCTACAACAAAATGGACATTGCATTCGTTGGAGAGAAACACAAATTTTTCTTGATATATCTTGATGACATAACTATTTTTTCAAGAATCCATGAAAATCATTTGCAACACATGAGAAAGACATTCCTAAAATGCCGAAGGTATGGCATTTTTCTTAATCCTAAGAAATCTAATTTTGCACTCAAAGAAGGGAAATTGCTTGGACATATTGTTTCAGCTAATGGGGTAAGGATTGACCCAAAAAGAGTAGAAGCCATAAAAAAATTGTCTCTTCCTAGATCAAAAAAGGATATTCAGTCTTTCCTTAGAACTATAAACTTTATCAGGAGGTTTATAGCAAACTTTGCAGAACTTACAAAGCACATTACTTGTATGTTAAGAAAGAATTTTGAAGTAAGATTGACCGAAGAAGCTAAACACTCCTTCAATGCTATCAAAGAAGTGATTGTGACAACCCCTGTTTTAATCAACCATGACTTTGACAAGGAGTTTTATATCTTTTCATTTTCTTCAAAAAATACAATTGCAGCTGTACTATTGCAGTCTTATCCAGATGTGCAGGAGTGATTCTCAGACGTAGGTTGTGTGACATATGTGGAAAAGTTACAGGAAGGTTATCACCAGGCAACAACAGAAGTCTTTGCCAAGTCATATGATGGAAAGAAAGCTATCGTGGGCTCTCTAGAAATGATAATTGACGAAGCTGCCATCGCTACAGCAATTGGCTTACCCAGAACAGGCCAAAGTTGGTTTAAAACAACAGTGACCAAGAACTTGGATTTTATGGTATACCTCAAGGAAGAATTATGAAGCATAACCTGGAAGAAGAGCATCCTTGTTTCTTACCTGGAAGATGAATGGCAAGATCTGTTCAAAGGAATTCAATTATACTTAACCTCAGAAGGTATGTATGACAAACTAATGTTATATCATTTCAGACTTCTAGATCACTTCACAGGGAATATCCTTCTAAATTTTCCTTTCTTCCTTCATAAGAGCCTAACCAAAGTGTGTAAGAAGATCAGAACCAAACCTTTAAGAAAAAAAAATTCCCTTTGTCATTATGGCCTGATTAAAATGATCATTTTGGAAGAACTGAGACGAAGAGAAAGAACTTGGCAACACTTTCTTTTCTGGGAAGGTTTTGAGACCCAAACTCAACCTATAAATGAAAAGAAGAAAGAAGGCAAAAAGCAGTCAACTCCTCAGAGCAGCTCAAGGAGGAGGAGTGCTCTCCCAAAACCACCGAAGGATAGAAATTCTAGCATAAAGCCCAAGAAAGCTAAAAAGAAACTAGATTTTGAAACAAACTCAGAGCAATCCACTTTGAAAAAGACAAATGTTCTAAATTTGCCATACACAGATTCAGATACAAAGCCAGAAAAGGAAGATGAAAGTCCAAAGCACTCCATGGAAATTGCACAGGATTATGA
Organism: Picea sitchensis; assembly: GCA_010110895.2. NCBI lineage: Eukaryota > Viridiplantae > Streptophyta > Pinopsida > Pinales > Pinaceae > Picea > Picea sitchensis. The sequence goes on along the minus strand of SNQJ01S0005641.1, from coordinate 73,654 downwards.
AGCTTTTACTCCCAAAGATGAAGGTGAAACCTCAAGAAATAAGAAATCAAAGAAATCACAAAAGATTAAGGAGCTGAAAGAGGTAATAGCACAACATGAGGTTCTGGAAAGAGTGATAAAGGCAAGATATAAAGCCTTATTAGAGAATTTTTCAAAGACAAATGCAACTTTTGAGAAGCTAGGACGTGAAATTATTAAAGACAAAAAGAAGAAGAAGAAAATCACAAAGAATTATAACAACTTATGGTGGTTAGCTAAGCGCCTGAAGAGGAAAATCAAAAAATTGAAGGAAAAGATTAACACACATGCAGATTTATAGGTGATGGCCCAGGTTGCTATAAATTTGCAGGGAGAGCAATCGAAAGAACACTGAGTTTTTGATGGAACAACAATTTTGAATATGAAAGGTTTCCTTTTTGACCAAAACAGAGCTTTCACCAACACAAAAGGAGAAATTATAACCAATTAGTTGTTGAAAACCAGAGCTTTCATCAGCTAATTAGCAAATCTTAAGGCAAAATAGCTGGTGAAACTACAGGATGAGAATTTTGGAAAGCTAAGTTGGAACAGAGCAATTTTGGAGTGATTTAAAGGGTAAGAGAGTATCAAAATATTAATCATCGAATCAAGAAACATTCAGTATCAAAGATTCGTGGAGATTTTGGGGGTGAATGTTTAATTGGTCAACTAAAGTTTTGGTTACAGATTGTTCAAAGATTTCCAGCCACTGAAGACATGTGTCTTTTCCCTCCACGACACATCAGAGACATAGAAGTGATGAAGACCAGATGTCAAAGATCAACTAAGAAGACATTTCGATTCCTAGGAACTAGTTCTTTAATTGTCCTATTGTATTCAGTTAGTTATACTTTCTATATTTAGAAATCCAGATCCAAATTTTCAGGATCTTAGACTTGTTGTAAAGGCTATAAATGCCTATCTTTTTAAGATATTAGGGTTTGATTTTGGATACAGAAGTTGATTATATTGTAAACAAACTTTTTCATGATAATACAAATTACAGTTTTCTCTCTCTATTCATGTCAGATTCTCATTTTCCCTTCTGTAATTTTTATTAATTTGTTTTAGCTACAAAATGACTATTATCTCATTGGTTAACTCATAACTTGATAAATATTTTCTTGTCATTGTTTATTAAACCCTACACTTGGTATTTGGTTTATAAGCATTGTCTGTTCAGCCTCTTTAAGCTATCATCTGATCATTAATCCTTGAGAGCACTGGTTCATTTGATTCTCATTTTTACTGTCTGAATACCTCACTATAATTGAGTTATCCTATTGATCCATATATCCAAAAATACAAAAATAAGTTTACCTTAAGTTACCAAGCATCTTTGTCTTGCAACCACAAATAGTTTCTTGGAGTGATAACAATGGGTATGGTAGAAATGGTTCTATTGTTGGTGGAAAAACAAGGTTATTTAATTTTGGTAGTGTGTGTTGGAGATTCATGGAATGGCCATGGGAATCACAAAGAGCACATCGTGGAGGGATGAAAAATTACAAAGGATGCTTAGGTGTTTCTCCCTACTTTCGTATTCTTTCCTTGACTTGATTTATTGGCCACAAGTGTTATTGGGGTGATACTTGGTGTTATGGGGTGAATAAATATATGGGAGGATGGTGTTGGTTATTGTTTAAGTGTTTGGGGTGAGAGGTACCATAGTCGTATTCCCAAGTTCATCCCTATGAAGCTAAGTGTGTAAATCAATAGATTTCCCACCACTCCTAATGGTGGAAATAAAAAGGCTTAATGTGGGTGATGGGATTGAGTACCTAGTTGGTTGTCTCCACCATTGGAGATGGATTGCCAATGATGGATAATGAGATCGACAAAAAAGTTTAGTAGATGATGCTCCCTCTACTTGCATAATTGTGCATACTTAGGTGGAGTTTGTCTCAATGTATGAGGGGGTTTCTTGGATTTCCCCTATGAGGGGGAGGATGTTTTCTAGGTTAAATATTGACTAAGGTTCATAATGTGAGATGATATATGCTCATGAACTTCCCATTATAAGGGTATATAATTTTGTGGAATGCCAAGGAGGAAACAATTTTCATAGAATACATATAATTGCATCCAAGAAAGATGTTGTAGTTGCATGGCATACCTACTACCTCTTTGTCAATGAATACTAATTTTTACACCAATTTGATGGAAAAAATTTCATAAAATCCTTCTAGTTGGGATGGTTGACCATAATAATCCCTAACAATAATGGTTTAGGGTGTGAGATTTGGGGAGAAACATTTCTTCCAAGTAGGTGCTCCCTCATTCATGATACATAGATAAATAGTGATATTTATAATTGAGATAGTGATTTGGAAAGAAACTTGGGATGGAAACCCATGATCATAATTATCCAAATCTAACATTATCAATTTAGAATCAAAAGGCATGACCATGCCCAACAATGATACCAAGGCTTTCCTTTAAGGAGAACAATTTTGGAGGACCTCAAGAGCTAACATGGCCACATTTTATTGTGCCAAATAGTCATTTATTCTATAAATATGAGAGGCCCTTGCATGAGGGTTATGAATATTACATGGTACAGGAACCATTGCTACATGTTGTGTAGAGTTACTACTAGGGCATGGAATCATCAAGCGACCATTATTGGATGTTTGGGTGGTTTCTAGTTTTGTCAAAGTCAAGTTAGGGGCATACATTATTGTCATTTGTATGTTTGGAGATTAATCTCTACCGATTTCACATAGATATTATAATAGAAAGGGTCTCCTAGTGATGTAGGAGCATCACTATCAAATCAAGAAAAGTGGACGTGGAAGTGAAGTCGACACTTCAATGCATTGAAAGATACAAACCGACTCCTAACCATCTTGGTAGTGGTGTGGAGATATTTTTGAATATCTCGTTAATTAATTAGTTGTATGTAAAGTCGGGCCACCATTTTGAACTGATGAATCATTGTAAATCCTTACATAAATGTAATATATTACAAGTGTGGGATATTAGCCCGTATTATTCATTAGGTTGCATTAATTAAGCTGAGTAGGTAATCGCTAGAGTGATAGGTGATAGATTTTAGATAGGAGGAAGAAGAGCGAGGAAGCTCTGGGTCCTTAGACAAGTTTTTCATTGTAATGGTTGTAAGAGATAGCAGTGTAATCATGTTTTTTCTTTGAAATGAATAGAACAAAGAAACTTGATTCAATTGTATAGTGTTGATATTGTTTGACTGTTGTCATGTATTATGTGAATGTATGAGGTTCATGGAGAATGAATAATTGAATAAATTTCAAGTTTTCTCTTCTGTAAGTTATGCAAGGAGTGCATACTGAACGCAAGGAGTGCATGTGGCAGACTCTTTCTTTGACTCAAATCTCAGAAGAGATAGCGTGGAACTTTTGTATGAAGAGTGTACATATTAAGCACAAGGAGTGCGCATAGAGGCGAACTTATTCTAAGTTCAAAATCTCAGAAGGTCGAGCACAGAGTGTGCCAGGAGGGCATCCGAAAGTTTTTTGAAATACGCAGAAGGATTGAATCCCTTGGAGACTGAGTAAGTCAAAAACTCAGGGAGGAATAGTGAAAGTTTGCACGCAGGAGCGTAAGTGTGCACCAAGGTGAAGTCAAATTTCATTGACAAAAGATCAAGAGGGAAAACACCCCTGAGACTTTTGAAACAATTGAAATCTTTCAAGTCAGGAAAGAATTCAAGCTCAGAAGGGTTGACGCCAAGTTATTTGGCAAGGAGCTATTGAGAACTTAGACGGACGGTAGAGACTCATGGAGAGAGAAGCGTCGATAGCCTTGTGTCGTTAGATCCAGAGAAGCTGTGAGGAGGATAAGGCTGAGAGTCATTCAATATTTGAAATATCAAGAGAGGTAGGAGTTTTTGATCTAAGGGGAGATCGAACCATTGATTGCTTTCATCGGGAAATTGGAAAGCGGGAGTTTAGAGAACGAAGGAGACTATTTTCCAATTTCGAGAACCGCTAAGTCTCGATTTGCGAATAGTTGATCTGGACTGTTGAAACACAAAAAGTTGTGGACCATTAATCTAAGGCAAGTGGGATTCGGAAGTTCATACATTAGGAGAAGAGAGGAGAACTAATTTGCAATTTCGCGAAGTGTGAAGTCCCATAGCACTCGAAAGTTGGGCCCCAGGTCACAGTCAGAGGTCACATCAAGGAAGATTAAGGGAGGAGCTAGCACTCACTAGATTCCTAGTTTGGAGTTCGGGAGTTTGAGAGTCGGGAGAGTCAAGGTTATTTCACATACAAATCTCGCACATACGAAGTCACAAAGTGCCTTTTGGTTAAGCACATGGTCACAGTCACTGGTCACGTGGAGAAGGCTTGTGCCTAGTGTTAATTTGGGCAGGAGGAGTTTCATAAAGACCTGTGGATTATTTCTCGGAGGTTCCAACAAGGAATTGAAGAGATGTTCAAGATCAGTATTGTGAACGATCTTAGACCGGGAGGTCGCACAACCCTTAGAGAGAAGGGGGGGCATGAATCAAGTGGTATCAGAGCCTGAAAAAAATTGAAGTTGTATTATGTGTGTTATGATCAGTTGAAATAATGCCGCCAAGGATATGCGTAGATCCACCTATGGTAAATCGTGTTGTAGGAAGGGAAGTGAGAGAACTTCGTGCAAGGTTGAAAGAGATGGAAGCAATGAAAAGGAGAACATATTCCATTGGAGATGTCGGTGATGTAGAGAGTGAAGAAATAGAAGTTGAAGAAGCTACAGGGGAAGATGCAGGTGATGAGCGTTTCTTGAAAGTTTTTATGAAGTTGGGAGCTAGAGCGAAGATGGACGTCCCAATGTATGAAGGTAAATTGGATTCCAAAGAGCTATTGGAATGGATAAGGTCCATGGACAAGTATTTCGAATAAGAATATGTCGATGAAGGAAGGAAGGTGAGACATGTTGTCACCAGATTAAAGGGACATGCAGTACTGTGGTGGGATGAAATGCAGGCAGAGAGAAGGAGAAAAGGCAAACAAAAGATAAATAATTGGGATAGGATGGTAGCCAAACTAAAGGCTAAATTCATACCTAAGGATTACTAGATAAATTTGTTTAGAAAGTTGCAGAACCTGAGACAGAGGGATATGACAGTGAAAGAGTATACAAAAAAATTCTATAGGCTAAATATTAGGATTGGACAAAGAGAGAAAGATGATAAAAAAGTTGTCAGGTATATAAATGGCTTGAGGTATGAAATCCAAGATGAGAATAGCATGATGACCATAAGGACAGTGGAAGATGCTTATCATATTGCACTCAAGGTAGAAGAAAAGTTGGTCAAGAATCAGAATCAGCGAAACAAAAGTAAAGGCATGAATAGAGGTAAGGGGATTGTCTATGATAAGGCACCAAAAAATAAGGATGAGAATGAGAAATCCTATGGTCACTTTGAAAGGGGAGGAATTTCCCAAATAAGATTGTTTGGTGGGAGAAATTCTTTTCCTTGAGGAAGAGGAAGAGGTAGGGGAGGTTGAGTTAAATGTTATGCATGTGGAAAGACAGGTGTTGGTCACTATAATTGCTTATTTGATTAAACAATCAAGTGCTACATAAATTGTCAACCCAGGGAAGTCTGTTTATTTCAAAGGTAATCATGCACTATATATGCTCAATCTCAAAAGCAACCTAGAGTTGTAGTAAAAACATATTAATCACAATTTTCCTTGAACAAACTGAAGTTCTAACTTGAATGACAGGAAATCAATCTACCTATTGCAGAGTTCAATGTTTAAAGAAATAATTGTCCAAAGAATCCTGGATTACATTAAGGAAATAACAAACTACAAAAGGAATCCTTCAAGACACTGCAAAAGGAAAGACCAACTATTCTATAACCAGAGAACAGGACCCTATTCCCAAAGAAGGAATCTTCAGCACCTGTTTCCGATCACCATACTTTTATGAACTCATTGCTAATTGAAATGATTGACACACACTGAAGGCTAACTATCTCTAACAGAGAACAAGACCCTATTCCCGAAGCAGGAATCTTCAGCACCTATTTCTAATTAGCACACTTTCATAAACTCATTACTAATTGAAATGATTGACATGCAATGAAGGCTAACTATCTCTAACAGAGAACAGGACCCTATTCCCGAAGCAGGAACCTGCAACACCTATCTCTGATTATCAAGATTTCATAAATTCACCAAGCAGGATTGCTAACTAGAATGATTAACAGTTACCCAAGCATGAATCATATGAAAACAATGTAATAGCAAGACAGAGTTCAGTAAAGTAGTGTTTCAACAAAACAAAGTTCA
>SNQJ01S0005641.1:42924-56048 GCA_010110895.2 Picea sitchensis | reverse complement strand
ACTCATCTGTCAACTGTGTCACATTACAATCTAAAGTGAAACACGTCCCTCTCTATGAAATCCTTTCTTAGCAAAAAGACGATGATCTCTAATGATGATTTCCTCTTATTTAAAGAGGAGAATCCCTTTGATACAATTTGATCCACAAATTACAGGTGTACATCTGAGTCCTATTCTTAGTCAGATCGACTTTCTAAACTGGAATAGGATATCCTAGTCTCCCGCAATGCTATTACAAGTGCTGAGTGAGGTGTTGTTGTTGCAGCTGGAGTAACAGCTTCTTTATTTGTCTTCATGTTACTGTTGTTGTATGTTGTTTCAGCATTGCAAATCGCGGGTTGTTTCAACCACGGGATTTGCGTTCCAACTGTTTCAGCAACTTGATCTCAGGCAGCAGCGATGGTTAATGCTATCTCAAGGTATGGCTGTTGTGGTCAATCTGTGTGAGTTGTTGTTTCAACATCGTTGACCATGGACTGTGTAACAGCTTCTTCTGTGTGAGTTGTTGTTTCAGCATCGTTGACCACGTACTGTGTAACAACTTCTTCTGTGTGAGTTGTTGTTTCAGCATCGTTGACCACAGACTGTGTAGCAGTTGTTGTTTCAGCATCATAAACCACAAAGAGTGTAGTAGTTGTTGTTTCAGCATCATAGACCACGGAGAGTGTAGCAGCCTCTTCTGTGTGAGTTGTTGTTTCAGCATCGTAGTCCACAGACTGTTTCAGCCACAGGGTTTGCATGCTTTAACTGTTTAAGCAACAAGCCTCAATGCTAATCTGCAGTTTGAACTATTTCAACACTTATATATTTCTAATCAATGGTTAAGTACGAGAGTAATGTAAAATTATATGCAAAACAGATTAAACATATAGTAAAGAGAAGAGACGTTGTATACCTTTGGAAAGATAGGGTAAAGTGATAATGTGAGTTTAAATGTGAGTGAACAAGGGTGTAATGGTGGAAAAAAGTGTGGGAAAAAAGGTACATTGTATGGTCCTAATAACATGACACATGTCTTGGGAATGCCCGGAGAGGAAGAAAGAATGAGGAGGATAATTACACATTTCTGAAGCCCAGAAGAATGTGGAAGCATAAGTAGCAGAAGGAGGACAGAACCTTATGATGAGGAAAGTTCTTCTAAAGCCCAAGAAAGAAATAGAAGACTCAGTTCAACGACGAGATTGTTCAGGATTGATTGTAAAACAAAGGACAAAGTTTGCAAAATGATTATAGACAGTGGGAGAACTGATAATTTAGTATCTATGGAAATGGTGGAGAAGCTGGAGCTGGAGACAACTGCACACCCAAGTCCATATAAAGTATTGTGGTTGCAGAAAGGACATCAAGTAATGGTAATTCAACAATGCAAAGTTGAATTTAAAATAGGAGTCTATAAAGATGATATTTTGTTTGATGTAATTCCCATGGATGTTTGTCATATTTTGTTGGGGAGACCATGGAAGTTTTATAGGAATGTCATTCATGATGGGAGGAAGAATACTTATACTATGGAAAAAAATGGTAGAACCCACATGTTACTGCCAATAGAAGAGAAGAAAGAAAAGGAAGAAGCCAACAAAAGAATATTTCTCATGAGTGGGAAGGAACTCTTGAAGGAAATCACGAAGGATCAAGAAATGTAGTTTGTTGTAGTGATGAAGCTGAGATTTATCCTTACCAATACTTCCATGGATGATTTACCTGAAGAAATACAGGAATTGTTAGAAAATTTTGCTGACATAGTAGTGGATGAGTTACCTCACTCATTACCACCCATTAGGAGCATCAACCACCATATTGACTTGATTTCGGGAGCTAGATTACCAAACAAAGCAGTGTATAGGTTGACATGTCGAGAGAATGAAGAAGTTAAGAATCAAGTTCAGGAGTTGTTGGATAAAGGTTTAGTCAAGGAAAGTCTAAGCCCATGTGCAGTGCCAACTGTATTAAGTCCAAAGAAGGATGGAGAATGTGTACACATTACAGATCCATCGATAAGATTACCATTAGGCATAGGTTTCCTTTACCCAGGATGGATGATTTGATGGATTGTTTGAGTGGAGCAAGCTATTTTTCAAAAATAGACTTGAAGAGTGGATTTCATCAGATAAGAATGAGAGAGGGAGATGAATGGAAGACAACATTCAAGACAAAAGAAGGTTTGTTTGAATGTCTAGTTATGCCATTTGGATTGAAAAATGCTCCAAGTACATTTATGAGGTTGATGAATGAGGTATTGAAGGAGTTCATAGGTAAATTTGTCATTGTATATCTGGATGATATATTAGTTTTCAACAAAACAAAGGAAGAACATTTAAAGCACTTTACATTAGTGATGAGGATATTGCAGCAGGAAACATTGTTAATAAACTTGAAGAAAAGTTCTTTTCTGAAGAAAGAACTCATATATTTGGGTTTTGTGATTTCTTCAAATGAATTGAAGATTGATCCAGAGAATGTGAGAGCAATCAAAGAATGGTCGTCACCAAGGAGCATATTTGAGGTGAGAAGTTTCCATGGGTTAGCAAGTTTTTATAGAAAGTTTATCAGAACTTTTAGTGGTATATGTGCACCCATAATGGACACTGTGAAAAAGAAATATAATTCTTTTAATTGGACAGAGGAGGATGAAAAAAGCTTCAGAGTGTTGAAAAAGAAGATAACAGAACAACCAATTCTGGTTTTACCAGATTTTGTAAAAACATTTCAGGTGAGATGTGATGTAAGTGGAATAGCCATTGGAGCAGTCTTGAGTCAAGATAATAGGCCAGTTGCTTATTTCAGTGAAAAATTGAATGAAACTAAAGAGAAATATTTTACATATGACAAGGAGTTTTATGCAGTGATTCAAGCTTTGAAGAAATGGAGACATTATTTATTTCCAAAAGATTTTGTCTTGTATAGTGATAATCAAGCTTTGCAATTTATTACTAGGCAAGAGAAGTTGAATCAGAGGCATGCTAAGTGGGTAGAATTCATGCAGAATTTTACTTTTGTCATTAAACATATTTATGGAAGTGATAATAAAGTTGCAGATGCTTTGGGCAGGAGGAGTTTGGTTATACAGGAATTTCAAGTGAAGACCTTAGGGTTTGAGCACCTTAAGGAAATGTATCAGGAAGATCCATATTTTAAGGAGGCTTATGAAGCATATGAAAATCCTTTGTTGAGGGATAACAATTTATGGGAAGAATATTTAATCCAGGATGGATTGTTGTTTAAAAGAAGCCAATTGTGCATACCGATATGTTCAATGAGAGATAATTTATTGAAAGAAAAACATAGTGGAGGTCTAGCCAGACATTTTGGTCATGACAAAACATTTGCATAGCTGAGTAGTTTGTATTATTGACCAGGTATGAGGATGAATGTGAAGAAATTTGTAGACCGATCTAAGATTTTTCAACATGCAAAAGGGAAGAGACAAAATACTAGTTTGTATCAGCCATTGCCTATTCCAGAAAGGCCTTGGGATGCAATTAGTATGGCTTTTATATTAGGATTACCTACAACCCAGAAGGGGAGTGATTCCATATTCCTTGTGGTCGATAAATTCTCTAAGATGGCACATTTCATACCATTCCAGAAGAAAAATGATGCTACACACATAGCCAATGTGTTTTTCAGAGAAGTTGTGAGATTACATGGATTGCCCAGAAGTATAGTTTCAGACAGGGACACTAAGTTTGTAGGACACTTTTGGAGGACTCTATGGAAGAGGCTGGGAACTAATTTATCTTTTAGTTCAGCATATCACCCTCATACAGACAGACAGACTAAAGTGGTGAACAGGAGTCTAGGAAATTTGTTAAGGAGTTTAGTCACTGAATAAGGCCATCAGTGGGATCAGATTCTGGCACAAGTAGAATTTGCATTTAACAATTTAATTAATAGGATCACTGGAAAAAGTCAATTTGAGATAGTATATGGAAGATAACCAAGAGGGGTTGTAGAATTGAGAGAGTTGAAACAAGATGAATTCAGGAGCGCTGGAGCAAAAGATTTTTCTACAAAAATGCAAAGACTTCATGATCAAGTTAGGAGGTAGATACAAGATAGTAATCAAAAGTATAAGGACAGAGTTGATAAAAAAAAAAGGGAAGTTCAATTTGAAGTGGGAGATGAAGTTTTAGCTCATTTGAGGAAGGAGAGGTTTCCAAGAGGAACATAGAATAAGTTGATGATGAAGAAGATAGGACCATGCAAGATCCTTAGAAAATTTGCAGCAAATGCTTATGAGATCGAGTTTTCGGACAATGTTGGAATATCACTGATATTCAACGTTGTAGATCTTTATCCTTATAATAGAGATGACACAAGAGAATTGGATGATCAAGAGGAGATTCAATGGGAAGAACAGATGCCCACAGTCGAAAAACCTCAGATGGAGAAAATATTAGAACAAAGAATTGGAAGTAAAACCAGAAGAAAGATGCATCCTAAATATTTGGTAAAGTGGAAGGATCACCCTATGGGTAACTGAACCTGATATTTTGAAGAATAAAAAATAGTACAAGAGCTCATGGACAGGAGTCCATGAATATTTTGGCCAGAGGAGTATGATGCAGGAGCATCGCTATCAAATAAAGAAAAGCATACGTGGAAGAGAAGTTGACACTTCAACGCATTAAAAGATCTAAACTGACTCTTAACCAACTTGGTAGCGGTGTGGAGAGATTTTTGAATCTCTCGTTAATTAATTAGCTGTATGTAAATTCGGGCCACCATTTTGAACTGATGGATCATTGTAAATTCTTATACAACTGTAATATATTACAAGTGTGGGATATTAGCCTGTATTAGTGATTAGGTTGCATTAATTAAGATGATTAGGTAATCGTTAGAGTGATAGGTGATAGATTTTATATAGGAGGAAGAAGAGCAAGGAAGCTCTAGGTCCTTAGACAAGATTTTCATTGTAATGGTTGTAAGAGATAGCAGTGTAATCATGTTTTTTCTTTGAAATGAATAGAAAAGAGAAAATTGATTCAATTGTATAGTGTTGATATTGTTTGACTGTTGTTATGTATTCTATGAATGTATGAGGTTCATGGAGAATGAATAATTGAATAAATTTCAAGTTTTCTCTTCTGTAAGTTATGCAAGGAGTGCATACCGAACGCAAGGAGTGTGTGTGAGAGACTCCTTCTTTGACTCAAAGCTCAGAAGGGATAGCGTGGAAATTTTGTATGTGGAGTGTGCATATTAAGCGCAAGGATTGCGCATAGAGGCGAACTTATTCTAAGTTCAAAAGATCAAAAGGTCGAGCACAAAGTGTGCCAAGAGGGCATCATAATTTTTTTTGAAAGACGCATAAGGATTGAATCCCTTAGAGACTGAGTAAGTAAAAAAATTAGGGAGGAATAGTGCAAGTTTGCAAGCAGGAGCATAAGTGTGCACCCAGGTGAAGTCAAATTTCATTGACAAAAGATCAAGAGGGAAAACACCACTGAGATTTTTGAAACAATTGAAATCTTTCAAGTCAGGAAATAACTCAAGCTCAGAAGGGTTGATGACAAGTTATTTGGCAAGGATCTATTGAGAACTTGGATGGATGGTAGAGACTCTTGGAGGGAGAAGTGTCAATAACCGTGTGTCGTTAGATCCAGAGAAGCTGCGAGGAGGATAAGGCTAAGAGTCATTCAATACTTGAAATCTCAAGAGAGGTAGGAGCCATCGATCTAAGGGGAGATTGAACCGTTGATTCCTTTCATCGAGAAATCGGAAAGCAGGAGTTTAGAGAACGAAGGAGACTATTTTCCAATTTCATGAACCGCGAAGTCCCGATTTGCGAAGAGTTGATCTAGACCGTTGAAACACGGAAAGTTGTGGACTGTTGATCTGAGGCAAGTGAGGTTTGGAAGTTCAAACATTAGGAGAAGAGAAAAGAACTAATTCATGAGTTCACAAAGTGAGAAGTCTCGTAGTGCTTGGAAGCTGGGCCCCAGGTCACAGTCGGATGTCACATCGAGGAAGATTAATGGAGCTAGCGCTCACTAGATTCCTAGTTCATAGTTTAGGAGTTCGGGATTCGGGAGAGTCAATGTTGTCTTACATACAAATATCGAACATACGAATTCACGAAGCACATTTTGGTTAAGCGCGTGGTCACAGTGAGTGATCACGTGGAGAAGGCTTGTGCCTAGTGTTAATTCATGCAGGAGGAGTTTCATAAAGACCTGTGGATTATTTATCGGAGGTTCCAACGAGGAATTGAAGAGTTGTTCAAGATCAATATTGTGAAAGATCCTAGAACATAAGGTTACGCGTCCCTTGGAGAGAAGGGGGGGCTGCACCACCTGGTCTAGAAATATCCAATGGTGGGTATCATAATGATGGATTGTAGGAGATGTTGGCTTCCTATTGGTTATCTACAAATCCTTTCTAAGAGAAGGGGTTATGAAAGAAATAAAGTTGTGGTGGTGTAGTAAATGGTTTTTGAGGGTCACTTGTCCCTTATGAGGGGCTAGAGCCTTGGTTAGATATCATCTCCTTCATTTATTTGTACTCCGCTATCTGGGTCCAATGGTGAGTGTGGTGAAAAAACTCACCACATAATGCACAAGGGAAAAGATCCCTAAGACAATTGTTTTTTCCTTGTTTGGGTTGGCTATTTTTTACTAGAATTTTGGTTCTAGTTTCCAAGGTTAGGATTTCCCCTAGTATTGTTGGGTGGGTTGGGGGCATTATCCCCTAGTCCCGAGGTAGGTGTTGTTGTTTCTTATTTCCTTTCTACTCTTCGTCACTCTATGAGTTTGAGGGATAGACTAGGCTCACTCTATGAAATGATTGAACTTGTTAAGCAGGTGAAGGTTGAATAAAATTCACACTATCTTGTTATGTAGTAAATGGTGGTGTCATGGCACCTAATGGAAAACTAGAGAATCGATAGTAAGGACTGGTTTATGAGGGGAGACCATATGGGTTGTAGAATGTGGACATGCCTCTAATACAATTTTGGCTATTGTGCATGGGGGCATGCACATGTTGCAAGGCATGCAATATAGAGGGAAAAATGATAGGCCCTGAGTGTGATGGACTTGGTCCACCATACAAGTTGATGTGAGTGGCATAAGGAATATCATAATTCTCATGTGTGGGTTTCCCATATGAAGTTATAGAATTACTTTGAGATATATTGGCTCCAATATAATGGTTACCATAATGACTAGTTCCATAGGGCGGTGGTTGACCATATGGGTTACTGATGCAGGCCATGGATCCCATAAGGTTTTCAGTTGAGTAAGAAGAACCAAGACTTTCATGTTCGAAGGGTGAGGGTGAGATGAATTTGATATGACTCTAAATAAATACTCTAACGGGATATAGATTTGGTCAAAATGTTGTTCTTTAATAATGGCCTCGTATTATACTTGAGGCATGGTGGTGGTTACATCTTTTGTGATCAAGGGTTAGAGGGATTACAAAAAACATTATAAGTGGTGTTTGTCTTTGACTTCGATCATACACATGATATGTTGTTAATGCCACTTATGGATTTGTTATGTGATGTATTTGGATGTTGTTTGTTATAAAATAGTAAGAATTTATAATCTTTTGTCATGATGGAATCTTAATTGGAAAAATGTTAAGAATGCATTAGATAATGATGTAAAGTTGACATGTGGTCTTATTTATTCATTAATCCACCACTTAACTGATGGCCTAATGAGGGTTATTTGAAATAACACAATTCAAACTATCTATATTGTATCCTTATATAAATTTTCATCTATATTCGTACTTTATGGGTGGAAAAATTGGATGAATTGGCTCATAGGGCCCATTTTAGTGGTAGGTCCCAGATTCGATATTTGCGATCCAGAACCTTCCAAATATGTTTTGAAGAATAAAATGGTATATTTTGGGGTAAAAAATTTGTGAGAATAGCTATCAAACCATTGAATTTTTTCTACACATCAATACCTTTCCAATGGTGTAAAAATTACCTCAATTAGAGCACATATGTGAAAGTTATGTCTCCCGCAAGTTGACCTAGCTTGTTGGCCCCCATGGTACTAATTGGATGTCATGTCAACCCCTAATAATCACACATGTTCAAATAGCCACATGTGGAATTTCAATAATATTATATAAGTTACAAAGCCATATCACTAATTGAAGGTTGAGGGTGCAAAAACCCTAATCATAGATGACTATCAGGCTATGTTGAATATTGGGTTTCTAAGAGGAGAAAGGGTTCCATTATTTGGTATTTTACTTGTTCCATAGTTGAGTACAACATATAGGAGTGGGATTTGAGATAATAGCAGATGAGGAAAAATATTTTGTAGTAGCCATTCATGCCACAATGTCAAAGGAAACTCCATAGTGAGTTCACCCTTACTTTGTACTTGCATTTCATAACCTGTTAACACTTCTTAAATTCCCAGAGATTGTCGTGATGAAGAAGAAATTTACCAGAGGTAACTTTATCCGACCACTTCGAAACTGGGATCTAGCCCTTCCAGTTTCAGAGAGGGATCTCTCTGTAAGATTTAGCTATGTTTTAGGTTTCATATGTTAGGCTAGTTAAATGAATAAGAATGTGTTGTTAGTTTTTATAAAATGGCTGAAATGTGTTTTACGCATGCATTGGGATATGGGGTCTGTTTTATAAGGTTTGATACCAAAGAACATATTTTATAAGGTATTTTCGCAGGGCAGGATAATGCAACTGTTGGATCCTTTAGAGTTAAAATGAAGGATAGCAGAAGAGATGAGATAATCAATTATAACCAAGAACAATTTAATAATTTCTTAATCATAACATCAGAAGACAAACACTTCGATATTTAAAAGCCAGAAATAGAGTACACAAGGATAAATTCTGCAACTTTAACTTCTTTTAAATGATCAGATATAGAAAACACAGATGATAACGAAGAAAGAAAAAACCATTCAACGAATAAAAGTAAACATCACCAACAATTGACATGTGGGAATCCTATGAAACTTCCTTTTTATTACTGGTAGGTCTCTGAGAAAAATTACAGTGCTTACAACTTGCTTGGGCGTAAAAATCAACCCTCGGTACTTCAAAAATTGAAGTATATATATAAAATATTACAATCGATCCTGTCATTAATGATCGGGACGTGGAAAAATCTTATGCTAACTAACTAGATAACATAATACAAAATTGTAGGAACTGCTTATGATCTGTCGAATTCTCCATGTTGATTTTGGGGGAAGTTGTTGGTGAGTCATCAACTTGACTTTGACTGTTTTGCATGCTGACTTGTACGTCCACCTCATCTTCTACTCGATCAATTCGCACAACTCTTCCCGTCTTTCTTGATTAGGGATGGTGACTTTTAGTAGCCTGCAGTAGATTTCATCCATCTCGGTATATTTGGCAAACATTGGTTTGGTGATAAAAATGTACTTGATTTCATGTTGGATATTGAGATCCAACTATAGAGTTTCTAGGAATTCCCTGCCTATTATGCTTCTCTGTATCCCTGAGAATTTGGAATTTTCCTTTGCCACCATGACAATATTTTGCTTGTAGTCTAGAAGTGTCATTAGCTTGTGATTTAGAACCAGTAAACCAAGAAGACCCTTCTTCTGTAAGGCATTGATCTTGTTGAAGAATCTTTGAACTCCGATATCCATGATTTAGGATTTCTTCTCCAGTTGCAACATCAGTCCTCTTTTGGTCAGAACTCTCTTGACCTCGAGGATAGTCTCTTTCCTATCCTCAATCTTCAGGTTTTCCAGCTCTTCTTTAGTTTTTGAATTGCGAAACCTGATTATTTCATTTTCTTCTATGGGCATTTCTCCCAACTCTCCCTTGATCCTGTCGATGGCCTTCTTGCTCCTTAACACCAATTCATGTTGCTCGAACATGATTTGCACCATGGGACAGATTTCATTTATGGATTTTGAGATATCCATCCAAATGTTCTCTTTGGCTTCTACCAGTGTTTTTCCCACAACTGTTTGCTTCTGCAGCTGTTGAATCTCCTGCTTCATCTTTTCTTATGTGTGTCTCTCTGTATTGTAACTAGATTGGAAAGAAGCTTTTAGATTCTGAAGATTCTCTATATCCTATTCCAATATTTTGATTTTCGTTCCTTGTAAAGTCATCTTCTCCATAGATGTTTCTAAAGCTTCAAATGTCCCTGGAACTGTCACTGGGGAAGCTAATGAAAGTTCTGCAGTGGTGGTTGCTAATGTTGTTGCTATGCTAACTCTTATGAGGGAAATTGCACTCAGTGGGATGACTTCCATAGGTGTTGCCCGTTCCTTCTCCTTTACTAACCTTTCCAGCTCTGCTTCCATCTCTTTTATTTGTGCATTCTGTTCCATGATAAACTTTAGCATCTCCTCCTTCTCACCTTCTATTTCAACCATCTCTTTGGCCTGTGAGTCTTATGTAGCTGAAAGTCTTAGTTTCTTCCTCAGAGATGCTATGTCAACATTATTTTTCTCGAGCATCTCCTCAGTTGCTTTCACATTCGAGGGGTCATACCCAATTTTGAGCACCAATTCTTCTAAAGACTTAATCCTGTTATCCTTTGCAAAAGATGAGACCTTCTCCAGTTTTAATTGAGTCTGAACATTGTTCAGAGAAACCTGTAATTTTGCAGCAGTAGTGGAAGCACTGACCAATGTTGAGAAAAACATCTCTCCAGTATGCCTGTGTAGATACATATGATCAGCTGGATGTACATCTTTAGCATCAAATTCAAGTGTTGATCTTTTGTAGTCATTGATTTCCTTTGGGTGAGGTACTTGTGCCTGTAGAAATGCCATGTACATTCTCCCCTTCTCTGTGTCAAAAGTAGAGAGCAGCCTATATTGTGTTGTTGATGTTTGTTTCTAGAATTGTGCATAAGTGACGCTGGCCAACCTCTCATTTTCTTCTTAATCATATCGTATTTCTAAAAAATACTCAACTTTGCAACCCCTTGAGTTTCCTGGTTGATCAGTGAGGTGTCAGTCTGCTTCTTGGATGAATAAGTAGACATGATCTGTTGGTTGCTTGAGACAAGAGGTGAATGATCTTATTGCATAACTATAGTGGACTGGGTCTCTTCTTTGCCAGACCTGTCAGTTGTATGACTAGTTTTTGGCCTTTTCCTGTATACCTGGAAATCCTCAGCTAAGACTTTAGTGATTGAAGGGGAGGTATCCTTTCTAGGTGTTTTCTCCTTTGGGACCTGTGGAGTAGTGGTTTGTGAGATGATGGATGAAGGAGATTGTTGTTCTGCTTTTTTCAAAGTGTTCACCTCCCACTCTGATTGGTTCATAAACTTCTCGATCTCTAGTTTGGACACATGAGCATATGGGGAACTTTTATTCCTGAATCTCATTTCTGCAATAACCCCACACAGATCATAGTGCCAGGGGAAACGGATGTCAAATTTCATTTCCTTGAGTAGTTTGTTTGCCTCTTCCCCAACAGCTCGAATGTTAGAAATAAAGGATCCTATCTGTCCTTTAATTCTCGGTTGTTGTTTCTTCTTCACCGATAAAAAATGTATATCATCTGAATTGATCATTTGCCTAATGTACTCCAGGGTGAATATTCTAATAGGCAAGTATTTGGGCAGATTATAGGGAGCTAACTCACACACACATATTTTGATCTCCATGTGACTCTAATATAGATACCAATCTCTCGTCTTGGTGAGGTCCGAGAGGTGTAGAATTCTTTGGATCTCTTCATTTATACTCTACTCTTGACTACCACTAAGCATACTTACCACTGGGTGGTAAAACTTCTCTATGAATTGCTTGAAACTGAACTCTCTTGAGTTCCTTCACAGTAATGAAGTCCAAGAGGTGATAGGTTGTGACTTGCCATCCTGCTCTAGCTTCTGCATGGGGAAAAGGAACTTATCTACTTGATAGAACATGAACATGTACGCCAATACTGAGGAGTATTGAAACATTCCTTCTGTAGGAAACCTGAACAACTAATCGTGAATGTTGTCAGCCAGGAAAACACTATAGTTGAACTGCACTATGGTGCTTCCCTCGGTGGAAAAGATAGATAGGTAATCCAAGATTGGCTCATTTACCCATTCGTCTGAGTAGTATCCAAGTAGGTTGTAGAGGGAAGAAATGATTTGATTTCCTTTTACCGAGAAAATCGATTAACGATAGGGGGGATTGGTTTTGGGTATTGGGGCATTCTCAGGGAATAGTTCGAAGATCTGTGCTCTATGTGGAAAAGACTACTTCTGATACATGTCAGTTAGGATCTCAAAAGTTAAAGGAGAGAAGGCTTCGGCTATGGTTATTTCCAGCATCTGGTCAATGGCTTCGGATGTGCTGGAGAACAAGGTCTCTCCAGAGGATGACACAATAGTTCTCTAGTCGGGAAGGTAATGTTCTTGGAATTTGAGGGAAAATTTAGGGAAATGTTGAATCTTGGGAAACATGTATAGCAGAAGATTGGACTCCCAGAGTCCAATCTTATCACTCTGGTCTAGGAAAATGTCTCTGAGCCACGAATATAGCTCAGTGAAATCGAAATCACATCTTGGCTTGGAGATGAGGTAGTCTTTGTCGGCCAGAGGGATCCGGTCGAGATCGACGGGAGGTGGTAAGAAAGGATTTTCCTCGATTTCTGACTGTTTGGACTTTGGTACCATCACTTCAACAGGTACCTACAATTTGAAACAAAAAACGTTAGTGGGTAATGGCTATGGCTGGGTCACTGACTGAAACGGTGAGGAAAATGAGCTTCTGGTGTGCGGAGAGTGTGAGCAGTGCGAAAATGGTGGAGGAACATGATTAGATTTGGGTGAATGGGTATCCATTGGGTGTGGGGGACAGATCAGCAAGCTAACGGATATGTTAGCCTGTATTAATTTGCCAACGGATATATGGGAATGGCGCGATGGGCCAGTGACGGGTTAAGGGTGTGTGAGGGTGACGTGGAGGGTAATGAGTGGGGGAAAATGACATGTGGTGGGTGAATGGTGGATGAGGTACGTTGACAGAGTAATGGGATATGACCAGTGATAAGTGGTAGTGGAATGTGACATCACGAGACAGCGGGGAAGTGGAGTGTGATTTCATAAGGTAGAGGTGGTATAGAAAATATGGTATGGCGGTATATCAGAGGGGGGTGGGGTAGTAAATAACCGGTTTAGAGTGAGGGGGGT
>SNQJ01S0005641.1:30624-42724 GCA_010110895.2 Picea sitchensis | reverse complement strand
CCCCCCCCCCCACCATTAAAGATAGAACAGTCTGGGGGGTCCAGAATTTCTTGTCAGTCGTAGATCTAAGCACCATTAGATAAACCGTAGATCTATGTGCACTCTTTAATTTCCGGGCGTGAATCAAAATGCGCAACTAAAACTTAGGATAGTGCTCTTTTGTGGGTTTTTTGCGTTGCTTCCCTTGCAATTTATCACCATGGGGTTAGGAAACTCACTTCAAACATCAAAATCATGAATTTCATCGAACATCATACATGTTTTATTGAAGGAAAAACTGGCTAGCCTATGTCCTATCCTACCTACCTACACATTTAGCCTAGATTAGACTATTGGGCTAAGAAATTTCTCTACCCTGGGGCTATTTCACCAAGTTTGAATAGTTTGATCAAATTTATTCACTAACTAACCTATCTACTTGGATAAGATTAAACAATTTAGCCAAGTCTTATTCACTAAGCCTATCAACATAAATTCAAAAAGACTCAACCATGATTAAAATGTATGGATGAGTCATCATTATTTTATGGGGCCATATCATTTTATTCTATGCCCTCTTTTATTCTTTTCTTTTTTCTCTCTTTTCATCTTTCTTTTTTGTTTTTCTTTTCTTTACTTTTGAAAATAATTTGCAAAACATGAAATATTATTTACAAGCAAACTACATCAAGATTAAAAATTTCCAGTCACCAGTTGATCCTATGAAATATAGGGTTATAATAGTGGCTCCACCTGGGGATGGTGCTCTCCTTGCGAAGTGCCAAGAGCCTGCTTCCTAATGTTTGTGAAGATTTTCTCCATAGCTTATTTCTGCTATCTTTTTTGTTTTTATTTTCAAAATTAGGTTTCAATGGTTAGTGGCTTAGGGCCTTCTCTGCGGGCTTCAACCATCTGATCAATATCACTCACATAGATCTTGAATCTAAAAACAATAAATGGTATGTACAATGGAAATGGATCGATGATATCTCTATTGGGGTGGAAAATAATGCTTCAACATCCTGCCATTCACAGGTCCACCTGGTTGGTCTGTTCCATCATTGTTTTTGAGTAGAAATGCATTATTTCCTCTGAATGCCTAAATGGTGTAAGGGCATTTCCATAATCTATCAAATTTTCCATGTTTACCCTTATCCTCGTTTCTGGAATCCCATTTCAGAACCAAGTCGCCTAACTCAAAATCATCTTCTTTAGTCCTTCTGTAAAAAATCTTTTTGATGTTCTCCTGGATGACTTGAGTCTTTTTGTATACCTCTTCTCTAGATTGCATTAAATGAATCATTTGATTTATTCTCCTTTGGACATCATTTGTCTCTACTTACGCTTCCTGCAATAGTTTCATGACAGGGACTCCTAAGGAAAGGGGAAAAATTGCTTCAGTACCACACACCAATTGGTATGGAGACATGCCAATTGATCTTTTGGTACTTATTCTGTCATCCCAGAGCGCGAAAACCAACTTATTATGCCATGATTTCTAATTTTCTTGCAGTGTTTTCCTGAGGATGTTCACCAGACTTTTGTTTGAGGACTCAACCAACCCATTTCCTTGAGGATAATAAGTTGTTGAGTGTCCCAAAGTAATGCGGTATTGGCTGCAAAATTCTATGAGTTTTTTGGATCTGAAAGCCGTTGCATTGTTAGCTATAATTTTTCTGGGGCATCCAAAACAAGACAAGATATTAGTTTCTAAAAGTTTGATGATAACAGAGTCAATAGCTTGCCTGCATGCCACAGCCTCGATCCACTTCGTGAAGTAGTCTGTGGTTGTGAGGATCCACTTGTGTTGGCGCGAGGAGGATGGATGTATTTATCCAATAAAGTATAAACCCCATTGTTGGAAAGGGGCTTCAACTATGATGGGTTCATGGGGAGAGGCAACAGTTTCCTTTTACCTTCGAAAACCTGGCATTTATGACAAGAAGTAACTTTTTGATGAACATCAACAAACAATGTAGGCCAGTAGAAACCAGCTCTCAAAATCTTGTTATTTGTGGTCTTCCAGCTCAGATGCCCACCACAATCTCCTGCATGGAAATCCTGCAAAAAAAATTTAGCTTCATCTTTTAACAAGAAATTAAGCAAGATACCACTAGGATATTTCCAATAAAGATTACCTTCTAGAATACAAAATTTCAATGCTTTTAGTTTGATAAATCTGGCTTTGGTCTTAGTCAAACCAGGAGGAGCTTGTAAGTTATGAGGTACAAAAATGCAGTCTCCATACCAAGGAGAGTTTAAGAATACCTCTTTTACATTTGGAGTCGCCTTCTCTTCCTGCTCATCACCTGAAGCCAAAAAATTAATGTCTAGATCATGAAAATTAAATTCAGCCATTAGCTTGGCCAAACCCTAACCTTTGATCTGTTTAGTGGGTTTTATTTCGATGTCATATTCCAGAATAACCGCAATCCATTTTCCTCTCCTACCATATGGATTTTCTTGAGTCAATATATCCTTTACCACTGCGTTTGGAACATATGCAATTGTGTGAGAATGAAGAATATAGAATCTGAAATCTTTTATGGCCTTTACCAGGGAAAAGGCTTGTTTCTCCATTTTGTTATAGTTTAACGCAACATCTCTTAAAGATTTGCTAAAAAATGCTATGGGTTGTTCGTACCCTTCGTTGTTTTTCTTCAATAGTACTGTTGCGATGGTGTGTTCAGATGCAAAAGAGAAAAGGTAAAAGTCTTTGGTGTAGTCTGGGCTGATCAAAACTGGGGCTTGGGTGAGTGCATGTTTCACTTTCTCAAATGACTGTTTAGATTCGGTGTTCCATCTAATTTTTTTGTATTTTTTCAACATGTTTGTGATGTTCCTAAGAAGTTCAGCCAAGTTGGGTATGAACCTTCTCAAGAAGTTTATTTTTCCAATGAATGATTGTAACTCTTTGATGTTCCTGGGGTGTTCCACTTTCTGGATGGATTCTATTTTGTTGGGGTCTATTTTAATTCCGTCTTTAGAGATTATGTGTCCCAACAACTTTCCTTCCTCTAAACCAAAAAGGGTCTTTTTGGGATTCAATGAAATCCCAAATTTTCTGCAATTCTCAAACACTCGTCTGAGATGATGTAAATGTTCCTCGTTAGATTTGGAGTACACAGTCACGTCATCCAGATATATGAATATAAATATCCCGAGTTTGTCCACAAAAGAAATATCCATTTCTCTTTGGAAGGTGGCACCAACATTCATCAGGCCAAAGGGCATTTTCACATACATGAAAGTTCCCCAAGGCATCGTGAATGTTGTTTTCTCCTGGACATCTGGGTGGACGAGGAATTGGTTGTAACCCAAGAAACCATCTAGTAAGGAGATCCTACTAGCCCCAACTACCTTCTGTAATATGTGGTCCATCTTAGGAAAAGGGAAATTGTATTTAAGAGAAACCTTGTTCAGATTTATGAAATCTATGCAAAGTCTGATTTCACCAGTTTTCTTCCTGGTAGGAACTATGTTAGAAACCCATCTGGAAAATCTCAAGGGCACTATAATTTTTGCATCATACATCTTTTTGATCTCTTTCTCTATCAGGGGAAGCAACTTGGGATTGATTCTCCTAAGTTTTTTCATGAATGGCTTGTTTTCTTCTTTTATTGGAATCTGATGATGTATGATACTTGTGTCGTAAGATTTTAAGTCTTCAAAACCCCAAGAAAACACATCTATATATTCCTTAAAAAGTTCAATGTATTTGCGTTTTTGCTCAAGGGGGAAAGATTTGGAAAGTTTTATCATCTTGGGTTTTTATTCTGTTCCTATGTTACACTCTTCAACCTCTTTACCACTAGCTTCAATTTTCGAATTTTTGGCTACATCGTTAAAATAGAACAAGTCTTCTAGCGGAACTAAACCTCTAGGAAACACATTATTTTTCAACTGTAGAATACTAGGATCTGCCTCATTTTCATTCAATTCCTCTATACCTACTTCATTTTCATTGAATTCCTCTGTATCTACTTTATTTACACTACCAATTTCAAAAACAGATTTATTTACATCAACATCATCATTTTCTAAATCTATATTTGTACACTTGAAATCATTCTTACACTGTAGGAAGTCTTCAATTTGATCGTCATTCCCGAACACCTGCCAGTATCTTATTTTGTCTGGAACGGTTGGTCTACACTTCACCTCCACTGTGT
The DNA here is from genome assembly GCA_010110895.2 of Picea sitchensis. Classification (NCBI taxonomy): domain Eukaryota; kingdom Viridiplantae; phylum Streptophyta; class Pinopsida; order Pinales; family Pinaceae; genus Picea; species Picea sitchensis. The sequence goes on along the minus strand of SNQJ01S0005641.1, from coordinate 38,573 downwards.
ACTTGCGAGTGGGATGGAAAGGAATATTACATGTAGCTGTTGATGTGGCCAACCCATCTACAAGTATGTTTTGTCCCTTGGGCATTACTTGCAAGTCGATTTCAGCAAAGCATTGAAGGGCATCCAAAATAGCACTACTGTAAGCTCTAAGTCTGGGATGTTTAACTGCATAATCACCTTTAATTTTCTTGATAATAAATTCAAAATCACCCCTTACCATAATCTGTTTGGCACCAACTTTCTTCAGTAGTTTCAGACTGAGCATCAAAGCTTCGTACTCAGCTATGTTGTTAGTGCATTGGAAATTGAGTTTGTAAGAATGACTCTCTGAATATCTTGATCTGTGATTATGAAACCAAAATCCATCTCCAACTCCCTCTTTACTCATCGCACTATCGAAATCCATGCTCCATAATCTATTGGTAGTTCCTCATTTTCCACAGTTTCAGTATTTCTTACCTCGGTGATTGCTTTATCCTCTTTCGAATCAGGTGCATCATCTTCCAACTGAGTGATTTGTTCTTCCAAATCACCATCATTGTATAGAATGAAAGAATCTAGATGAGAGTATACAGAGTATAGTGGGTAATTGTGTGGCTTTTCCTGACTACTGACCATATACTTCATCGGGGTTTCTCTATACAATCTTCTCTGTTGTCCAAATACTGGGATGGTGGCGTAGGACATATCTAGCTGCAGGGTTCCTTTCATCGTAGCTCCCCATGATCTTGACAATAATATGTCATATTTTGGGGGAATTTGTGAAACTACGATATCCATTACCATACTCTTTGCTGGGATTTGAGCTAGAGTGATGCATGAATCCTTAATTATCCCTATACATTTGAACTTGCTAGAGTCAAAAGAATGCAAATCCTTGTAGGGTCTAGTGACCTCAAGTCCCAAATTTTCCATCATAGCTTTGGGCATCAGATTGTGAGAGGCACCCAAATCCAGCATAGCGTTGTGTAAGATCAATTCATGGATATTAAAGCTAATGTAAAAAGGAGCAACAACATCATTTTCAGTTTGACCATCCATTTCAAGACCAAACAGGAGCTCTGGTTGGTCATCAACAAGATTTACCGTGTCTGAGTAATTTGAAGATCTAATATTCAAGGCCTTCGTACCTATCTCTGGTTAGATGCTTAAAGATTTAATTACCTGTGATCTGTAAGCGTTCTTTCTCATCATCTCGGAAAGGGGAATGGGAATCTTCAATTTATCTAGTTCCCCCTCAAGGATGAAAGTAGTGGAAGGTTTGCTTGAGCTCTGCACTTCTGGTTTATCCATCGGAGTTCTATGGGTAGGAGCACTTGGTTGACTAGTAAATGAAACTTTAGTCTGATTTTATCTTTGTAAAATTTCGGGATTTCTTTTTGCAGGAGATTCAACATTATTCCTCTCAGGGACTTTGTTGGGAGCGGTTTTTGAGGTTTTCTTGGTCTCGACTATTCGCTTTATTTTGGTAGCGTTCTTTGTTTCAGCAACCTTCTTTGGAGGGTTGTCATTTTCCTTCTTGCTTCTTAGGTTATATTTCCTATGGACCTCCATTATATCATTTTCAAAGGCATGTTGTTTTGTTTCTTATGCTTCCTCATTTACCTCTGTTTATGAAAGGAGAAAAAGCTCATGCTCTTCTCGAGTAAGAAAAATGGATTCATCATCGTGAACGCCCATGAGGTTTATACGAGTGTCATCAAACTCCTCGATTACATCCTCCCCATAATCAGCGTAATTCTCCTGGAGGGGTGGTCTGATTTGTTGATCGCCCCCCCCCCCTCTATTCTCTTTGATCTCTAGGATCTCTCTGTCGGATCTAGGGTGGATTTCTTTTGATGTTTGGGTTTCGAATTTGAGGAGAAAATTGGTTCTCCCTGGGTGGGTTTATGTCATCTATAGTAAGTCTCTCCACCATTCTCTCCATAGCTTTGGCTAGAGAATCTAGTTTGGCATATGATGAGGAAGTGGAAGGCTCTTCCTTGAACTCCTTTCTGTTCTCTGCCTGACTCTTCTGGCTAAAAGATTTTCTTCCACACTAACGACACTTTTCTTCATGTCTTCTAGAGTAGCAGAATTTATTTCCCTTAGATGATATGACATGTCAGCGTCAAATCCATCAGGGAATTTTATTAATGCCAAACCTCAAGGTTGTTTGATATCAGCTAGAATTTCATTTTACAAATTGTTGAAACAAGTGCAGTAATCCTGCACTGTCTCTCCTTGGTTCCTTCTGATATTCTCATATTCTGACAAGATCTGAAGAGGATTTTTCTTTACTTCCCATCTATCAAGAAAACTTCGATGAAAAGAAGAAATGTCAGTTATGAAAGAAGCACGTAAGGTTTTGAACCACTTTTTGACTTCTCCAGTCAGACTATGTGAAAATAGTCTCATCTGCACATTAGCTTCATCTACTTCCTGGAAATCAAAATAATCATTCATTTTGTCAACATGTTGTTGTGCATTCAGAGGACTAGTACCATCAAACTAAGGAAGACTAGTTTGATAGTCCTGAGGTATGGCATGTAAAGGAGCTGCCAACACCAATGGTGCATATCTTTCTGCCATGATTGGTGGAAGAGGTTGGACAACAACTTGTGTGATTGGAGGGGAAGTGACTGAAGATGTGGAAGATGAAGGGCTGGGAGGAATGGAGTGAGTTGGTTTATGTTTAACAAAAGCTACAACAATAGTCAAGGCAAAAAGTTTGACTGACTGTTGAAAGTGCGTTTTGTCTAAGGCTTTATCAAGATTTGCAACTATATCTTCTATCTTGTCAAATTCTTGGAGAAATCGTTGATCAACGTCATCTCTGGGAGAAAGTATTTCAGGAGTCCTAGGTTGAAGGATGGTTTGATCTAAAACTGTTTCACTTACAAAGCTGTCGGATTTTGTTCTGAAAAGGCTTTGTTCGAAAGATATGTCAAACTCAAGATCTTGAAGGGAAACAAGCTTCTCTGGGAGAGAAGGGGACCTATGAAGAGGACTGTGACTCTCGGAACCCTTTGCAACGCTTTTCTTTCTGAGTAATTTTTCGGGATTGTCTATTGCTATTGGAGGTTCTGGATCTGGATGAGATCTAGTAAAAACTCTTTTCGGAGCCAAAATTTTTAATTTTAATTTTATTTTTAGAAATTTTTAAACTAACTTATATACAAACTTTAACAACCTCTGAACATTATCTCTTTATGAGTTTAAATCTTGTGATTAGTTCAGAAATAAATTTTTCTTTATCTAGGGAAAAGAAATCGTGGGATGGAAAGTTTGTTCAGTTCCCTAGTATGGTCGCCACTATGTTAACGCTCTATAAATTCCTAGAGGTTGTCATTATGAAGAAGAAATTTACCATAGGTAACTTTATCCAACCACTTCGAAACTAGGATCTAGCCCTTCCAGTTTCAGAGAGGGATCTCTCTGTAAGATTTAGCTCTGTTTTAGGTTTTAGATGTTAGGCTAGTTAAATGAATAAGAATGTGTTGTTTGTTTTTATAAAATGGCTGAAATATTTTTTACACATCCATTGGGCTATGGGGTCTGTTTTATAAGGTTTGAGACCAAAGAACAAAATTTATAAGGTCTTTTCGTAGGGAAAGATAATGCAATTGTTGGATCCTTTAGAGTTAAAATGAAGGATAGCAGAAGAGATGAGATAATCAATTATAACCAAGAAGCATTTAAGAATTTATTAATCATAACATCAAAAGACAAACACTTAGATCTTTAAAAGCCAGAAACAAAGTATACAAGGATAAATTATGCAACTTTAACTTCTTTTAAATGATCAGATATAGAAAACACAGATGATAACGAAGAAAGAAAAAACCATTCAACGAAGAGAAGTAAACATCACCAACAATTGACACGTGAGAATCTTGTGAAACTTCCTTTTTATTACTGGTAGGTCTCTGAGAAAAATTACGGTGCTTACAGCTTGCTTGGGCGTAAAAATCAACCCTCAGTACTTCAAAAATTGAAGTATATTTAGAAAAGATTACAATCGATCCTGTCATTAATGATCATGACATGGAAAAATCTTATGCTAACTAAGTAGATAACAAAACACAAAATTGTAGGAACTGCTTATGATCTGTCGAATTCTCCATGCTGATTTTGGGGGAAGTTGTTGGTGAGTCATCAAATTGACTTTGACTATTCTACGTGTTGACTTGTACTTCCACCTCATCTTCTACTCAATCAATTCAAACATATCTTCCCATATTTGTTGATTGGGGATGGTGACTTTTAGTAGCCTGCGGTATATTTCATCCATCTCAATATATTTGGCAAAAGTCGGTTTGGTGATAAAAAAGTACTTGATTTCATGTTGGATATTGAGATCCTACTGTAGAGTTTCTAGGAATGCCTTGCCTATTATGCTTCCCTATATCCATGAGAACTTGGAGCTGTCCTTTGCCACCATGGCAATCATTTTCTTGTAGTATGAAAGTGTCATCAGCTTTTCATTTAGAACCAGTAAACCAGGAAGACCCTTCTTCTGTGAGGCATCGATCTTGTTGAAGAATCTTTGAACTCCGATATCCATGATTTGGGATTTCTCCTCGAGTTGCAACATCAATCCTCTTTTGGTCAGATATCTCTTAACCTTGAGGATAGTCTTCATCCTATCCTCAATCTTCAGGTTTTCCATCTCTTCTTTAGTTTTTGAATTGAGAAACCTATTGATTTCATTTGCTTATGTGGGCATTTCTCCCAACTCTCCCTTGATCCTGTCAATGGCCTGCTTGCTCCTTAACACCAATAAGTGTTTCTCGAACATGAGTTGCACCATGGGCCAGATTTCATTTATGGATTTTGAGATATCCACCCAAATGTTCTCTTTGGCTTCTGCCAGTGTTTTTCCCACAACTGTTTGCTTCTGTAGTTGTTGAATCTCCTACTTCAGTTTTTCTGATGTGTGTCTCTTTGTATTGTAACTGGCTTGGAAAGAAGCTTTTATCTTCTAGAGATTCTCTATATCCTGCTCCAATATTTTGATTTTCATTACTTGTAAAGTCATCTTCTCCATAGATGTTTCTAAAGCTTCAGATGTCCCGGGAACTGTCGCTGGGGCAGCTGATGAAAGTTCTGCAGTGGTGGTTGCTGATGATGTTGTTGTGCCAACTCATGTGAGGGGAACTGCACTCAGTGGGATGAATTCCATAGGTGTTGCATGTTCCTTCTCCTTTACTAACCTTTCCAGCTCTGCTTCCATCTCTTTTATTTGTGCATTCTGTTCCATGATCAACTTTAGCATCTCTTCCTTCTCACCTTCTGTTTCAACCATCTCTTTGGCCTGTGAGTCTTCTGTAGCTGGCAGTTTTAGTTTCTTCCTCAAAGATGCTATGTTATCATTCTTTTTATTGAGCATATCCTTAGTTTCTTTCACATTTGAGGGATCATACCCAATTTTGAGCACCAATTCTTCTAAAGACTTAATCCTGTTATCCTTTGCAAAAGATGACACCTTCTCAAGTTTTAATTGAGTCTAAACATTGTTCAGAGAAACCTATAATTTTGCAACAGTAGTGGAAGCATTGGCCAATGTTGAGAAAACCGTATCTCCAGTCTACTTGTGCAAATACATCTGATCACCTGGATGTACACCTTTAGCATCAAATTCAAGTGTTGATCTTTTGTCGTCAGTAATTTCCTTTGGGTGAGGTACTTGTGCCTGCATGTACATTCTCCCCTTTTCTGAGTCGAAATCAGAGAGAAGCCTATGATGTGTTGTTGATGTTTGTTTCCAGAATTGAGCATAAGTGTTGTTGGCTAGCCTCTCATTTTTCTTCTTAATCCTATCGTATTTCTAAAAAATACTCAACTTTGCATCTCCTTGAGTTGGTTGGTTGATCTGTGAGTTGGTTGGTTGGTTGACCTGAACAACTGATCGTGAATGTTGTCATCCAGGAAAACACTGTAGTTGTACTGCACTGTGGGGCTTACCTCGGTGGGAAAGATAGACAAGTAACCCAAGATCAACTCATCTACCCATTTGTCTGAGTAGTATCCAAGTAGGATGCAGAGGGAAGAAATGATTTTATTTCCTTTTACCGAGAAAATCGATGAACGATAGGGGGGATTGGTTTTGGGTATTGGGGCGTTCTCCGGGAGGAATAGTTCAAAGATCTGTGCTCTTTGTGGAAAAGACAACTTCTGATACATGTCAGTTAGGATCTCAAAAGTTAAAGGAGAGAAGGCTTCGGCTCTGGTTATTTGCAACATCTGGTCAATGGCTTCAAATGTGATGTATAATAGGGTCTCTCCGAAGGATGACACGATAGTTCTCTAGTCGGGAAGGTAATGTGCTTGGCATTTGAGGGCGAATTCATGGAAATGGTGAATCTAGGGAAACATGTATAGCGGAAGATTGGACTCCCAGAGTACAATCTCATCACTCTGTTCTAGGAAAATGTCTCTGAGCCACGAATATAGATCAGTGAAATCACAATCAAATCTTGGCTTGGAGATCCGATGAAGATCGACGGGAGGTGGTAAGAAAGGATTTTCCTCGATTTCTAATTGTTTGGACTTTGCTGCCATCACTTCAACAGGTACCTGCAATTTGAAACAAAAAACATTTGCGGGTAATGGCTATGGCTAGGTCACTGACTAAAATGGTGAGGAAAATGAGCTTCTAGTGTGCGGAGAGTGTGAGCAGTGCGAAAATGGAAGAAGGATGTGATTGGATTTGGGTGAACGGGTATCCATTGGGCGCGAGGGTCAGATCAGCAAGCTAACAGATATGTTAGCCTGTATTAATTTGCCAACGGATATCTAGGAATGAGGCGACGAGGCAGTGACGGGTTAAGGGTGTGTGAGGGTGACATGGAGGGTAATGAGTGGGGGCAAATGACATGTGGTGGGTGAATGGCGGACAAGGTAAGATGAAAAAGTAATGGGATATGAACATTGATAAGTGGAAGTGGAATGTCACATCACGAGACAATGAGGAAGTGGAGTGTGATGTCATGAGGCAGAGCTGGTATAGAAAATCTAGTATGGTGGTATATTAGAGGGGGGGGTAGGCAGTAACCAGTTTAGAGCGAAGGGGGTCTGACATCACGGATTTGCACCACGTTAGTGTTGGTAAGTTTTCAGGCAGGTGAGATTGTCATTGATGGAAAGATCAGAGTATGCGGCATTGGATTCAGGAGAATTCCCAATGAACATTAGATCTGAGCCAGAGATCTGATCGGATTTGGATCCAGAAGAACCTGCATGCTCTTTAACGAGCAAGGTGACATGCAAAACCCTAAAAAATCCAAAACAGGCACCTCAATGAAGACTCCATTTCGGAGTTTCGGTTACTAGGAGATGAAGAAGTCAAGAGTTGAGACTCTCCAACACAGGAGTCCTGAAGTCGCGAAATGTGAAACCCCGAAATCATGAAACGAGTGCATCGCTCGAAGTTTCGGCTACTGGAGTTTCGGATACCGGGAGATAGATATGTTAGGACTCACGTCATCAGGAGTCCCGAAGTACCAAAATGAAAAATCCTGAAAACCCGAAACAGGCACACCACTCGGAGTATTGAATACCGGGATTTCAATGAAGCCAGCAAAGATGATCACTAGGTTAAAGTAATGAATGATGAACTTGATCAAATTGAGAAAAACAATCATGGGAGATGGTTCATAAACCTGAAGGTAAAAATGTCATTGGCTTCATATGGATCTTTAAGAATAAATTGAATGAGCAAGGACAAGTTGTCAGGAACAAAGCAAGGTTAGTCTGTAAATGATATGCTCAGATAGAAGGACTGGATTATGATGAAACATTTGCCCCCGTAGCAAGATTAGAAGATATTAGAATGTTTCTTGCCTATGCTTGTCATAAAAGGTTTAAATTCTATCAAATGGATGTCAAGTCAGCTTTTCTAAATGGAGATTTAAGTGAAGAAGTCTATATGGAACAACCAGAGGGTTTCAAAATGACCAGTAACCCTA
>SNQJ01S0005640.1:161679-194635 GCA_010110895.2 Picea sitchensis | reverse complement strand
AGGGGGGGGGGGTGAATCACTATTGAGCACTTTTTACCCTTTGTAATCACAACATGTAAACATTAACGTATCAACAATGTCATTCAACAATGCATAACATGAAACACAATACACAACATTTTTACATGGAAACCCAAACAGGAGAAAACCACAGAATGTTTTTGATATATATATATATTAAAAAGCACCGACTTCCAATATTTTTCAACATCAACTGGAAGGAGGTACCAACCCCCTAATTTACAAGCACCAAATCAAAGGAAGTTGCAACTCTCCTGCAAGCACCAACTTGCTGACTAAAGACACCAATATTCACGTGCACCACCCAACCACCCTTGTTTCTCAGGTACCAACTTGAAGGAGACCTCGTTCTCCTTCCTTGCACCACCATGCCACCCTTGTTTCAAAATTATTATCACAATATGGTCTGGTACAATATCAACTCTAGGTCCTCAACTAATTTGTTCCAAATCCCTCACACAAATCTACAACAAATGTTGACGTCAAGATACTCACATTGTCACTGAAGACAAGTTATGTCACTGGAGATAAGTTATGTCACTGTCTTTGTCACTATCATTGATGCATCATCATCAATAAACTGGATCCACTTAGAAACTGGGTCCACACAGAAATGGGGTCCATATAGACTGTCACTGTCATTGATACTTCAAAACAGGGTCCACATAGAAACTGGGTCCACATAAAGATCTCAGGTCCACTTGGGTCCACATATAAACCCTAACATTACTTCTTAAATTTATTTCAAACACTTGTTTAGGACTAGTTTATGGATTAGTCACAAACCCTAACTTCCAACAAGTATAACTCCAATCCTATAATGAATCAAGGTCTGAAACTTGTACCCAATATTCTTTGATATATTCTCTGAAATTCCTCCAAATTTCTCTCCTTGATTCATCATTGAAAAATAGATATAACTAAAATGGAAAACCTTCCCGAATTTTGGCCTATTCTGGAGAGCGAACGTGTACAACATGCCACACACTCAATATTTGATATCTGATTCTAAAACTCACACAAAAAGTACTACAGACTGTATTATTTCCAATTTAATTGGTCTCACGGAATTTGGATCCTCTATGAATAATTTATTATTGTTTTACCCGAAACACCCATTTGAGACTAGTTACAGGACTAGCCAAAAACTCTATCTTCCACAGAGTGTATCTACAAAAGTAAAATGACCCAAAAGATGAATTTGTACCACATGTACCTTGATATGTCTTCTCAACAACCTCCAAGTTTTGTTATCTGAATAATTCTAATGGAAATATGACCTTTAAAGAACATACCTTAGAACACATCATCACAAGACTTCATCTTCCCTTGGAATTTCACCCTTCTTCACTTCATCTTCCCTCTGAAATTTGCTACCAAGCTTGTGCTAAGAGATCATAAGATTGAATTGTGAAAATGAGAGGTTATAAATGTGTATGTATACCCTTCCATGCGCTTCATTTACTTAACTTTAGGGCTAACCTATAACTTCTTGTTTGCAACACTTTTTAGGGGCAAATTGTATTTTAATTTCTCTTGTAGGGCCGACTTGTCCTTGTACAATTAATTTCATATTTAGTTCATTGTACAACTAGGGTCAACTTTGGGGACTTCATTCCTTTACTTTTGGGGTTTCGTTACCACACTTCTGGGGCTTCTTTAGGGCTTCTTGACCATACCTTACATGATCATCTTTAAGAAGGGATATCTCCTCAACCGCGAGGAACCACATGGCATGCCACCTACCATTGGAAATAGATTGAGAAGGACTATCAATCCATAAAGATTTTGCATGCATTTGTAATGTCCTTCACCCTCTTTTTCCTCAACCCATTGTGGGGCTTCTTCACCATTTATTCGGGCTTCATTTCCTCTCTTTCGGGGCTTCTTGTCCATTGGTACTTACTATCATTGTAATCCACAAATCTATATTAAAAGAGTTCATGTCAAGGTTCCTTCATCACTTGAATTCAAGTCTTCATGGCAATGAATTTCCTTCTCTTCTTCACTACTTCCAAGGAGGATGTGTTCTTCATGTCTTTTCTTCTTCACTGCTTTGATTCCATCAATGACATAATCACCAACGATTGACTTTGACATCAATGAAAACAACATTCAACAATATCCCCTTTTGGCATTGATGGAAACACTCATACTCCCCATGTGATTATGCTCCTAATCATTCTCTCCGAATCTTTATCTCCCCCTTTGACATCAATGTCAAAGGGTAACTCCCCCTGACAGTTTCTCTCCCCCTATCTTGACAATTCACCTAAATTCATTTGAAAAAAGGTGAAAGGATTAGAGATTTGAACTTAAGATTTTTCAAGACATTAAATCGGATTTCGGAAGTAAAAAATCCAAACAATCCAGTCACACTTGGATGTTATAAAAATGCAATGCCCTCAAATGTAAGATTTGCTATCAGGGCTTCACAAATTGAAGACTTAGATGGAGCTATGCATAAAGTGACAGAGATGGAAGAAAGCATGCTAGAAACAAATGTTGATCCTGAGATCATCCTCGAGAAAGTCCAAATACAAATGGATTCTCTTGCTATCTCAAATCAAGGGGCATCAACTTCAATAAATGTTGAAAATCGAGGAACAAGGAATGTTGAAAATAGAGGACTTGGTGGAGGAATTTTTCAATGATTGATCCCTAATGTAAGAAGTGATATAGAAAAAAATAAAGAGACAAAATAAAGATTATAAATAGATCAAATGAATTGAACAATTCAACCGATGCATAATGAGCTAACTAGATTAAGAAGAGGAGAAAAATTTGTCCCAAACAATCAAAATCCCAGAATTCCTGCTCAGGAACAGAGAAGAAATCCTATTGAAGAAAAAAGAATAAGAAAAGATGATAGAACCGAAGAGCATAGGCAAAGAGTACCAAGAGTGAAAAACCCTAATGTTGTCATATTAAAAGAGATCTTTGATGAAGAAAATTTTGATAACTTTGACCAAAAGGTCAAAATCATTCTATATGAAATTCTTGAATCTGTACAGATGGATGAAGGTGAGTCATCCTTGTATAATTCTTATGAACATGAAGAGTCAGATATCTCACAATAAAATGTTGTGCAAACAAGGACACAAGTCAATAAATTCAAAACAAGAGAAACTGTTGAAAAAGTAAAAGAGAAAAAAAAATGAATGTTGCAGAAACATCAAAACATCAAGCAATTGAAAATCAAGTAAAGAATCCTCCACAAATGACTTATAATGTAAGTGATGACTTGACCAAATTGAGAATTACTCTCCCTTTCATGGAAGTTGTAAAAATCTCACAACAAAGAGGAAATATTCTCAAGATTTTGGATGAGCCAAGTATGAGAATTGAAGCCACTGTAACAAATTACAAGCTTCAACAAAATATTTCAGTTGTCAAACCAAGGGGTAAGGTCCCTTTGTTCTACATCACAATCGAAAATCATGATGTAGTATTACACAATTGTTTGGTTGATAGTGGAACAACCAATAATATTATGCCCTTTTTAGTAATGGAAGCTATGGGAATGGGATGTATGAAGTATTATGAAAGTGGAGAAAGTATCTATGCCATAGATTCAAGAAAGGTCCCACCATATGGGGAGATTAAATATTGGTTTGCTTGGATAACTGCAACCCCCAATATCACAATTGGTTTCACTATTATCGCTTTGGATTTGCCTCCAACATATGGAGTAGTTCTGGAAAGAGATTGGTGCTCACTAATTGGAGGTTATATCATGAACGATGGAAGTTGTATGATGTTACCAAACAAAGATGAAACAATGGTGAAAGTCCCTCGAGAAGCTTGAAAGCCAGTTTCTTTTAGAAAAAAAAAAAATGAATTCGTGCAGGACTACATTGATGCTGGAATTGGAAACTATGATGTGCTTCACACAGAGCATCCCAGTATTTCAAAACAAGAAGGAGAATTTTTTTTTGAAGGATTTTGGAAGATGTTTTTTGATGGTGCTTGCTCCAAATTTGGAAGTGGAGTAGGGATTGTTTTCAAGAACCCCAATTTAGTTATATATCCACATGCCATCATACTCAAATTTCCGTCTACAAATAATGAAGTTGAATATGAAGCATTGATACAAGGAATTAATCTTGCATTACAAATGAAAATCGAACACTTGATAGTAATTGGTGATTCTGAACTAGTTATAAATAAGATAAAGAAGAAGTACAAGATAAAAAAAGAGAAATTGAAACTCTATGCCAAAAGAGTAAATGAACTCATGAATTATGTAAGTTCATTAACATCTCTTTCATCCCAAGAGATAAGAATCATAAGGCAGACTCATTGGCGGTTGTTGAAAATTTATTCAATCTTGATAATTAACAGAATCAAAATACATTCCAGGTCAAAAGGATTTTCAGGCCTCTAGTTCTTGATAATCAAGATTATCTCCAAGAATTTGAAAATGATGAACAGTTGGTTGAATTTCTTGTTGATACAAACGATTCTGTAGAAATCCCTGAAGATCAAAGTCATGTATATCTTTCAAAGGATTGTATCAATTTTGAATCTATTTTCACAAGAGAAGACCAATCTAAAATTCCCAACTTGAAAGAAGAAGTGTCCATTAGAAAAGTGTGGGAAACTCAGAAAATAAATATTGACACTCAATATTCAGACACCCATGATAACCACACGTCACATGAGGAGATGTTAACTGACAGGTATGATGGATGAGCTTAGTGTGAGGATGCACACCATGGGCCAGTGGACCATTAGATCCATAGGGAATGTGCAGGTTATCTTGTGAGTTGATCTCACACATACAAGTCAGCCAGAGGAAATGGAGTCACAACTATTGGAGAATCCATTAGTTGGTATATTCAGGAGGATGATGAGTTGATGAGCACTTACTTCCAGGATCGATTTGCATTGATGAGGATGCACTTTTGGTGGGATGACCATATGCGGTAATGCGGATACATCTCTATAGGATCCAGTGGGAGGATAATAAATGAAGGATAGGTGCACGGAGAAGTCTAGCTATACATCTGAAGGATATAGTGTAGTCAGGGGAGATGGCATCTAGTGATGGGATGCGGTGGAGGCAGAGTACCTAGTATGTACCTGCAGTAGGCAGTGGCGATTCATCACTTTATCATGTCTGCAGTGTTGTGTTAAGTGATAGCACTAGCTTGGGTGAGAGAGGCATGAGGGGTACCCTAGCATGATTATGTCGGGGAGTCACACCCTTACTTATACGATTAGGGTATGATCATGGAAGCCACCAAGCATAATGATGACATGCATGCATTGATGGAAAGATTGGGTTAAAGGAGAGCATGTCAGGTGTGCGAGAATTGCTTCGGATGGAAGGTAACCAATGGATGATTTTCACACTCTCCTGGGGAGAGTGTCTATGATGAGGGCCCGACTACGGCCCGGTTGGTAATGAGAGCGAGAACGCTACCTAAAGTTGGCGGGGTTGCCATCATAGGAGCCTGAGAGCGAGAGTTGGAAGGTAGACCCGACTCCTGCAGGGATGGAAACACTACGAGATTCTTGAGAGCATAGACCGCCAACTTCAAAGTCGAGTCTATATCGAGAGGGTCTCTTGAGGAGATTGTAGAGATCCACTTCATCTCTTCCAATCTGAATGATCGAGATATCCAGTCGATCCACATTGTGAGAGAATGTTGATGATGATATAATGATACCGATCGATGGGGAGACACTTCCATTGTGTCTTGGGAGTGGTTGATCTCCATGCCCGCAGGAGTGATCGGTAAATGCATGAGGAATCATGTGATACATCATGAGTTGTAGGAGCATGAGTTGTAGGAGCATAAAGTGAGTGATAGCTCAGAGAAATGTCTTAGCGTGTATGGTGGCATTTGGGGGTATAGTGCCTTGCGGGGAGGATACACACTCAGGGGAATATGTAGAAGTCACTCCTCTGCGACAACCTATAGTTAACTAGGAGATCCTGCCTTCACCATTCGAGAAGTTGCATGGTAGATGAGAATGGAGGTTGATATGATGGAGGAATTTACTTAAGTTTATCTTGGATGGTTGGGACTGGGTGATGACCACAGTAAACTATCGATCTCATGGTCATTACGACAAGCTTCTGAAGAATCCTTAGGGACTGACCAAAGCACAGCTCTCTCAGTCCTAGTCATTCTGGAATATGTATGTTACCCTTTTCAACATGCATCATTGACAACAGCATGAAGAGGATAGAAGATGAGCACATAGGGCTTGTGATGATTAGTCTCACAGAGGCAGGTTAGAGGGAAATTAGGTGACAAACTTCCATCTAGGACCTCGGAGTCCATTTTATTATACGATCTAAAATATTGACCCATATTTGCACAGGAAACCACACACCTTGGTTTGGTTTGGAGTAGGTTTGTAGGTAATTGTTCTATGGGGCGAGACATTTTCTTTCGCTTAGCCATCATGATAGGGCATGGAGAGGTTTGAGATGCACTTCTTCTCTGAGAATGCCTATACAAATACAGGACAATAGGTCCAATGGTCATAGGTATTTTAACAGGAGGACCCAAGAGAGGGTTAGGGATGTGTTCAAAGGAAAGGCAGTCCTTAGTGAGGAAGTAGTGCGATGTCATCATGAGGATCTTCCTTGAGAGAGAGGTTAGCATGGGACCCGAGGATTGGAAATTGGCGGAGTTCACTGACTGGCAGAGGGGAGTGGACCATTGCAGGGGAAAATTACTCTAACTTTCCATTGATCTTCGATGTTGAGAGGCGCGCCGGTTTGCGAATTGCCTCACAGAGGAATCTTACATCATCTCTAGTTGAAACATCAACAAATGCGTTGATGGAAGCCATGTGGATCTTGGTAGAAATTTGGAGGATGGACTCATTCGAGGATGAGGCCATGGGTGAGATGCAGGATGTTCATAGGGTTGATATCTTCCCGGTTGTTCTTCCACGGGAAGTAATGCAGTTCCGCTACTGATACTTGGGATCCGGGGGTGGAGTGTGCTATTATTCATCGTTGGATGGGTTCTACTATGTATCCCACAGTGGACGCCTGGGATCCTGGTATTTTACTTGTAGGTATTTGGGTATTGCTTGAGGACAAGCAATTTTTCTATTTGTAATGTATATGTCCCCACTTTAGGACATCATCAGTGATTTATAAGTGACGAGAATAGCCAAATGTGCTAGAAGAGTACATGGGTATTTGAGAGGCATTGTAGGGTCCATCTTGCATTGATGATCATATTCCATAATTATAATCCATTCCTCACAGGTTGGCTTTAGGTTAGATTGCATTCCGCCGATTTCCATTATTTTGACTATTTTGAGCTATAAGTCAATGGAATTCTTTGAAGAGGTCATTTTGGGAAAATTGCTTGGAGGAACCTATAGGTGCTTAATAATAGCTCATTGGAATGGGAGGAGCTTACTCTGAGGAGGATAGCTAGAAGTGACTTTTAGTGGTCGGGGAAGCCACAAGGAGATAAGGAGCTTTTCAAGGTAAAAAGGTTAAATAATTAAATAAAAGGTGATTTAGTGGAAGAATTAATAAAATGAAAGTCACTGGAGGGACAAGGTGAGCAAAGAGTATAAAGGAAGGCAAGGGCCTCTTCTCATTCATTCATGTGATCTTGTACGATTTGACACACTGCTAGTGAGCCCAATATTGGGGGTTTGAGGGGTTTTGACATAACAAACCCTAGAGGAACACTCGGTGGTGAAATATTCCACTATCTTGTCCCAAGCCCGGTCTGGGAGATGCACCACCCTCCCACACCATTCTAGTTCCATATCTACTTTCAGTTGTGGAGGGATTCTACATCAGTTTCATGTGCAGAAAAAGAGAGGGCGCACCAGTTAGGGATTACACACGACAAGAGAGCACCATCTTTGAAGAGATTCATTATACTAGGAGGTGGAAGGTTAGATTGATTCACAGCACTTGGGTTTTTCATTGCGGAGGCCTTGGACATCGAGATCTAGTGCTACGAGGCAGGTTTATGACGAGTTGTGATGGGGCGAAATTGAAAGGGGGATTTTGAGATCCAGATCTAGTTTTTTTGGAGGGGTTACACTTCAGATCGACCCTGAGACTTTACCTAGTGACACGGTGTCGATCTATATTTATGGATATTTTAACTGTTGGAGGCCTGTGGAGACGAATTATCTAGGTTCAGTCATCCGATTAAAGTTGCACCATTAGGTGGGGATTTGAGATCGAGAGATTGAGAGGGATCTTGGAATTGATCCACTGGAAGTTATTCTTATGTCGCCCGATCTATATATTCTTGGAGATTTTCAAATAATTTGCAGGCCTCCTTCATCAAGGCAGATCAGCTGAGTTCAGTCCACCCTGGTGGGGCACCTTATTCGATTAAAGTCCAGGATCTGATTGAGAGGATCTTGGAGATTCAGTCCCTGAAAGTTTGTTCTTACCATCACCTGATCTATTAGTTAGCATATTTATTAGGGTGATTGGACACTTTGGCGGGGCCAAGTTATTGAGGGTTCCGACCTTGTTAGATGGCATTCTTGGTGGAGGAGTTTGGCATTGGATACGCGTATTGATCTTCATTTCTCATTGAACCTTTGGAGGCATCTTTTGTATTAAGCGGGAGCATTTGTATGAGATCTCTATTGTCTATCTTCTTGTCCATCTGGTGAGCATTCCATATCGACATCTTCATTGTGAGTTTCTCTATTTTATGAATAAAGAAGAATTAGGAATGTTTGGCTTGTCTATCTTATTGCATATGGTTGGTATGTTCCATGATTGTATCTTCTTTACATTATTTGCACCATACACACATATAAACACACACATCTAAAGGTAGATCATCTAAGGTAGATCAGCAAAAGTGTTTGACGAAATACCTCACTCAGAAAAAGTTTAAAAGACACCAAAGCGGTGATGATCCTTGCATAATGGCCAATGTGATCATTACACTACATCTAAGAAATGTTTGTTTGCAGTGTTAGAGGGAAAAATCTTGGGACATATAATTAGTAAAGAAGGAATTTATATTGATCTAGAGAGAGTTAAAGCTATCAATGAATTGATCCCTCCAACATCGAAAAAACGACTTAGTCATTTTGGAAATATAAATTTATTAAGGAGGTTTCTCCAAGACTATGCCACAATTGTGAAATAGATAAGCGTTTATTGAAAAGGATAAAAAAATTGAGCGGACACAAGAATTCAAGGCATTCACTAAGATCAAACATGCAATTTACTTCAGCTCCATTTCTTGTAAGTCCAAACTTTGATCAAGATTTTATCATATATTATTTTGCATCCCGGAAAGAGACCATTGCTTCTATTTTTGAGACAAAGAAATATCAAAGGAGAAGAACTTTCAATAAGTTTTATGAGTAAAACTTTACATGATTATTAGTTGAGATATTCAAAAATGGAGAAGCATACCATTTCTTTGGTTAAATCGATTGTACATGAACTTACATTGTGTCATCTCATTTTATAACATATGTTCCAACATCTCTAGTTAAAATGCTCCTTAATCAACAATTGAGAAAAGGGAAATGGGAAAACTGGCTTTGCAAATATTCAAGAGTATGATATCAATATCAAACCATTGAGAAACAGGCCGGGGTTATGTAAACTTATGATAGGGATTGATGCATTAAATGGGTTATATCTATTTCAATAGGATCTTCATCATCCACATCAAAATGGTATAAGGATATAATTTTCTATCTAAAATTTGGTCAATTCCCAAATAGTATGCCTTACAAAGAAAGAATGGCATTGAATGTGAAGGAAAACCACTATGTACTAATTGCTTAAATGTCGCATTGAAGAAATTTTGATGGAATCTTTGCTGCAAGATCATTTGTGATTCAATGAAAGCCCAAAAGGTGTTTATTCAATTTCATGAAGACATTTGAAGAGGACACTTTGCACCTACATTTACAACATATAAATTATGATACAAGAAACTATATAAGCGATGGGTTCCCCTACCATGGGTTTCATCACGTATTGTCTTACTCCATGGACCACAATAAAATATTTTCCTTGTGTCGATGGAAATACCTTTTCAATACTTCTGATGGGTATTCAATGGAATTTGATTTTTCTTCCTATATAAAAGTTTATGAATGAAATGTTAGAAGAGGTTGCCTATCCCAAGAATCATGATTTTGCATTGTGAAAATATTACTTATTTATTTATTTATTTATACCCATGTAACTATTAGTTAACAAAACACTTAACTCCTTATAATTTGCAATTAAAGCAAACATCCTTACCAAATGGTATTATAGTTCATCCACAAAATATGATTAGGGGTTATACACACTTAAAACCCTCTTCATTGGAAATTGAAAAATTGTAAATGTGTTCCTACTTTAAACATTACATGGTCTATTTTTTCTTTAGCATGGGTCAAATGATGGGAACCATCATTTTGTAAGGAATTTGAATCTCATGGGGGTGATTCAAAATGGATCATTAATAGAGAAACAATTTAATTTTAATTGCTTTTATGTTTGAATTTAGTGCTTGAGTTGTAGGTTGATAGCCACAAGTCTTTGCTAAACCCTCCTCTATAAGTCTCGCCAAAGCCCTAATATATATGCCTTAGAAAACAAATTGTGGAGATTTATGTATGTGGAGATAAGCATGAGTTGAAGGGAAAATGATACCTCCATGATCTACATCAAATAAAGGGGAAAAGAAATAAAAAATGACCTTTAAGGTGAAAGGTATCATGAGTTGGAAGGCAGTGGAGTGTTATGGCTATGCAGAGCTATGGGCACATGGAGATGTAGAGATATGCAACATTGTGGTAACATGGATATCTAAACAAGTCCTAGCTACATCCACACTCCACACTCCTCATAGGCTAAGAGTCACACAAAGGTTGGGAATGAGGAGCTAAGGATCATGTAGAGGAATTGAGCTTACCTTTTCACTCTACAAAGGCTAGGTAAGAAAAAAGGCTAATGGAAAGTCTAAGTGTGTGTGGACCAAGGCATGTAGAAAAATATACTTTCCCTACCTGCCCTGGAACACTTCCTCATCATTTAATAAGAGAGCCTCCACTCATAGACTGAATAAAGCAGAAGAACCCAAGACAAAAAAAATAACCTATGTGCCTAGTAGGTGTATCCATATAATGGTGTGTGTACAATAATGGTGGAAGATGTCACATGGCATCCCTGTTAACAAACAACCCCTATGAATATGAATGTGTGTTCAAAAATCTGATTATGGGAGGTGGTTACATTGATTTCTGAGGCAACATTCAAGGATTCTTGGGGGGCTATTTCCCTTCCACGAGGAAATTGAAACTATGGAAGTGGAGGTAATAAAGAGGCATATTGAATAATAGGAGAGGGTCGAATCTCATAAGTTGGCATTGAGATTTTTAGCTTGGGAAGTTAATTGTACATAAGTAGATAGACTAAACATTGATAATGTGAGGCTTAAGAACAAAGAGAAGTGTCTAAGTCTCTCCACAAGAAAAAAATTTTATCTCTAATCCAAACCACTATCTATAAAACATAACCAAGGAGTAAGAATACAAAAAATGTATGTCTAAGAGTGTATAGCTCAAATTTGTAATCATTCTCGAGCATTAAAAAAAAATCCATACAAAGGCCATTTCTTGTTGTTTTTCCCAAATGGGTTACCAAGGTAAAATATTTGTGTTATTAGTGTGTTTAAGATTGATTTATTCAACATTGTTTCTTCATTTACTTACAATCTGTAAATATTACACAATCAAAATTAATTGCTCGTGAAATAGCAAACATAGATAAACATTTTTAATTTCTGCAAACATAATTAAGGTTTTTTATTAAGAATCGACTCAACTATAGGTCGAGCAATTACAGATCATATTGGCATAAAATACCAAGTTTGAAACAACTTGGTGAACAAATTGTATGTGAGTAAGCCATAGTGAATACTAGAATGGTGGGAACCATTGTTGCAGGGTCTTGGAAGAAAAATAAAAAATGATGGCAACTTCTAATGAAGAACAACCCAAAGAAGAGAGTGAAGATAGGTTTATTCGGTTCTAGTAGAGTGTGTACTTACTAACTTAAGATTCTATACAGGTGATTGGGGATGAGGATGAAGAAAGAAAATATGTAGCAAGGACATGGCAATACATTCCTTCAATTCATATAAGTATTCTTGGAATCAACATGAAATCAAGTTTTCTTAGATCACATTCTTATATGAAAACTTTCCCATGCTTGCATGAAAGAGTTATTCAAACATATCACTCTTAAAAAAAAAATTATTGGTAGTATCATGACTAGATGTGATCAAAACTTCAACTTTTGTGGTGTAAGCAACCCAAAGGTCCACGGTATTCGAACACGGGGGCTCTACTACCCACTATAACAACCTAGCCAGTAAGACTGGTGGGCATTGTTACAGAATTCCTAGAAATCTCCAAACATAAAAGAAAATCAAATATTCATGGCCACTAATACAACACCCAATTATTTATTAATCAAGAAAATGGAAATCAAAATAATATTGTTCATTTTTAACAGCTAGATTTTAAAAACAAGAGGAGAGAGAGGGAGAGGGATAGGGGACATGGTGTAGGATCTTCTCCTTAGGATATTCAATAAGTTGGCACTTCCTCCAAGATTTGTCCTCCTTAAAAGCTAGCCTCAGATGTAGCTATGCTCAAGACTAAGCATTTACACACAACCAATGTACCCTTAAGAAACTAAGGATAGATCCCATGCACGCTCCTGAGTAGGTATCCAAAGACACAAAGGAAGAAGTCATATCGACTAGAACCCAATTCCCTCTCTAATAGGTTGGTCATATACTAACCATATGCGTCCACCCAGTGATCCAAATCTTGGGGGATTTATAGTCCAAGTTTAGATGTATAATTCATAAAGCCATATTTTTATTAAATGTAAAGGGAATGTGATGAACATGTATTGATGGAGTTGAGATTAATCAAAGTTGACTTCATAAAAAAATCACCATTTAAAAAGGTAGTAGGAAGAGAATTAAAATCAAGAAGACAATGCCCTAAAATGACCTCATTGCATGTAACATTTCATCTTAATAGAATCCTTCTTCCCCAACTGTTTTTTCTCATATTTTGTGGTGTTTTTGAAAAACACATTATTTTTTAATTATCTTTAATGGCTTTTGTCAATGTTCACTACCCCTACAAATCTAGTTCTTGATGAATTTCATGGTTGATGTATGTGTTAATCTCCTCCTCTATCGACATTCAAGGCTTTTGATTCTCAACCCATGAGATCTAAATCATTGGTGTTAGGGTAGATTATCACTCTTTGGGATTAAGGGCTTGAAGTGTATTGGTTTGAAAATTTTGTAGCAATCTCAACCTACCTTTGGGATCCCTTGGATTCCATTTGTTGAAACCATAGTCATGAAACATTATAGTCAGTCCATGCATTGTGGTTTTCTCTTTGACCTCATTCACTATTAGAACATCATTATAGAATTTTACTACATGTACACTTGGCCATTTAGAATTTCCTAGAGAAAATATCAAGACAACACAAAATGCATGCACATAGAGACAATATATTATCCTAGAAACCTTAACTAGGAAAATAAACACCCAAATAGAACTATTATTATCCTTGGTCAAATTGGCCAAGCCAGCCAAGTCAAGCCAACACCAACCACTTGAGGCATTTTACAAGTAAGAATATCTCAAGCCATTAAATATGCTTCATCATATAAAATACGATGGGAAAATCATGTGGGTTACCATGGGCTTGTAAACTACCATTGGTAAACCCAACAATCATTGACTCAAGGTTATCTTAAATACTCTAAGATTGAGTGAAGATTAACCCAACACCTTGGTTTGTATTATTTTCAGATGTTTTTTGGGCTTTATATGTAACCCATGGAGGTTCCTCAACCCATGCAATAACACATGCTACTCTACAAACCCTTGGCATTTTGTGTTCTCTACACACTTATCCCTCTAACATCAAGTGTTCTTGTATCTTCACAAAAGCATGGCTTGACCTAAAAAATTTAGGTCAACATTTACAATCTTGGGTGACCTCATTCCATCCCTGTAAGCTTACCTACAATTGTCCAACCATCATATCACCAATTCATGAATAGAATGAAGCATGTGCCTCTAAAATGTATTGTAGATTTCATTGTAGTTATTCAAAGTTAACTACAATGGCATCTACAATGCATTTTAGAGGGCGAATTATAAATCATTTGAAAGGTTTTTATGTTATCTAAAAATGTGTTGTTAGCATATTTTTTTTCCGTAGTTTGGGAGATATAATCACTAGAGCACCAAAGCTCGCCTGCTTGACACTACCTCTATCTTGAGTTTCAAGATGTATTTTCTTTCTCCATGGGCTATGATAAAACAATTTCCTTATACTCATGGAAATATAGTTTTGATACCTCAAATGGATCTTCAACAAAATTTTGTTTTGCTTCTTGTAGAAAAAGTTATAAACAAAATATTGGGAAGGCAGCTTATCCCAAAGTCACAATTTTTGTATGGAAATTTTGCTTATTTATTTGTTTATTTGTGTAATTATAGAGTTAACTTAAAAGAAACATTTAAAATAACAAAATTTAAATCATTTATTTTATTTATTTTTGACACATGTAGTTATAAGTTAACAAAAAACACTTAGATCCTTGTAATTTGGGATCAAGGAAAGGCTTATCCTTGCCATATCAATTAAAGGCCATTCACAAAGCCATGAGTATAGGTTAGCCACGTAAAACCCCTCTTCATTGGAAATCAACAAACTATAAACATGTTCCTATTCTAAACATTAGAAGGTCTCTTTTTTTTGGACTGTTCTCAATCTTGGGGCCTAATCCAAAATGGATCATTAATAGACAAATGTTTTATTTTTAATACATTTTAGGTTTTAGGTTTAGTGCTCAGGTTATACGTTCAATGGTCACAACTCTTTGCTAAAACTTCTTTATCATTTTTTGGTTCATTCCTATTATCTATGCCTTAGAAATTAGTTTGAAGCCCTATCTATTATATATGCCTTAAAGGTCCTTCACTTCTCTTCTTGTTTATTACTAGAATATTTATTTTTCATATTTTATGTAATTCTCTCTGCCAGTCCCTCCTTATTTTCCACCGTTCAGTTATCTGATAGTGGGCATCCAAGATGAGAACAAGTCCTAGCCAGTGGAGATTATAAAAAGAATCCAATCATCTAAATTAAAATAAAAATGAAAACAAAATCCACATTTTAACGGGACTTGCCAGTGGAGAATCTAAAGAACTATTCAACTTCTCAATGGAGCATCACTAAAATCCTTTACCTTTACATGCGTCGACTTCTCCTTTGAGAGTGGGAGGCACGCTTGCCAACGGAGAATACTTTACGGTCACCCAAATCATTAAATCTGTCACTCAAATTTTATTTGTTAACGGAGAATACAGCGTCACCCTTGAATCTGTTAGTGAGTGGAGAATCCTTGAATCTGTTCTTAAAAATCCTTTGTTTTATTTTTATTTTTAGAGTGGACTCTTGTCTATAAAATCTTTTAGCTTTACACGCGTCGACTTTCTTTAGAAGTGGAAGGCACGCTTACGTGACGCTTTCAGCGTGCTAAATCCATTGACTCTTAAAACTTTTAATAATATGGTTCTCTGTGGATATTGACCCACTGTCCTTTTAGTCCAATTTAATTTTTGTAAATCACTTACTATATTTTTAATCTTAGTATAAAACAGTTTGAAGTTTTTATGAAATGATTTTTTTTCAGATTTATGAAATTTAGTGAGAAATTGTTAGAATTACTAAATTTGGTGATTATTTCTGTATAATCCTAGTGTGTTTCAGAAATTTTCAACATGCTGAATTCATTTCTACATCCAAAATAATTTTAAAGAATAAAAAAATAATAATTTTTATGAAATTCAAAAAAAAAACACTTAATTATATACATTACATTTGTTGCATCATTAACATGCACCATGGTTATGGGATTTATTTATACATTCAGCATACTCACTTCATAGTTATATGTTTGTTTCAAAGATTAAGTTGTTATATAATTATTTAAAACATTCAATAATGTATGCATGTTTAAGTATGAACTAATTCCAATTATAGGAGAAATATATGGAAAATTTATTAAATTGGTTATAAATTTACAGTATTATAATTATTATAATTAATTTTATAATTATTATAATTAATTGTGAAAACTTGCATATCTCAATTATATATATATATATATATATATATATATATATATATTCAATTTTATAGTTATATTTTAGAAATCAAAACGAAATCAGGTTTTTTATTTTACACTTTATGAAGAAACTTCCATGCATGAATGTGGGGTTGTTCAAATATCGCTTTCATTAGTAAAGAAAAGTGAAGAGTTACAAACTATATCATATATGTGTTGTATTGTTAATAACTGAGAATGACATTCCTTTAAAAAATATATTAACTTTGTTTCGAATAAATGTGTGCTTAAAATCAAGCTTTAAAACTAAAGATGTATCCATTAAAAACGATGAATTTGGCATATGAGAAAGACATCAAACACTATTGTTTAGTTTTAAGTGTTCTTGAAGAAATTGTTAAATTTAACATGTTATTGTTTATAAAAATAATCTTTGTGAAATTAGTTGTGTAAAAAATAAATATGTATATGTGTTTTGAAATTTTTTTATAATTGAATTCTATTGAAATTTGTAAAAATATTATTTTTCAGTATAAAATGTTTTATAATTTTATTAGAAATTGGTTTAATTAATTAAGAATTTAATTATTAAGATTGAAATTTAAAACAAGACTTAAAATAATACATACAATACTCAACAAATTGATAAAAGTTTGTATGGGCAGCATCTCTGATCCGTTTTTAATTTAGAAGGTGATCCATTCAAAGGATATAATAAATTTGTTATTACATTAAAATGGTCTTCAAACTGCAACATAAATTTGGCTTCTTCCTACAAAAATGAACATAGGCTTCTGTATTCCCTCAATAATTGGGTTTCTCTTCAAGTGGGGGAATTTATTGTCTAGTGTCAGAAGCATATGCTCTGCATTTTATATGTGGCTCACCAAATAGACCACCTTCCAAAGCTCAAAGGTTTCCAAGATGACAATCTCGGTGAGAAGGACCGGAGTTGATCGATCCCAGAGCTAATCGTGTTAATAGAAGCAAACCTTGAAGCCACCAATTGTGAAGATTGCAAACAAGGATGGCCAAGGCTTAGCCTTTACATTCCAATAAATTGGGAAATCCCCCTCTCTTGCATCTGGTCACTTTCTATCTTATATCATTTCAAATCTTGTGGTTAAAGGCACTTATACCTTGTGATGAAGATAGAGGTTTGAATTCCTCCAAATCTTCCATCTTCAACCTTCATGAAGTTATCCCATACTGCTTGGGATTTGGATTGCACCCTTGAATCTATTATGCACATCCTTTGTAATGGTTTGGGCTTCAAGCCATCCTTTGGCCCCATTCAAATCATCTTGGAAAAACTTTGACCCTCTTTGCCTCATTTGTTTCAACACCCAAAAGGCTCATTTCCATTACATCCAAGGAACATGGGAATTTAAGACAACGTTATGGACCACAACATTTGGTTCAAGCCGAGGATCTCATTTTCAAGCTAATAATGTGGAATTTCTACATTATTAGCTTGGAAGGACAGACATCACGTGAAAGACATTCAATTCTTCTATTGGCCTCCTCGCCTTTCCAAGAACACAAATAAATGTTGTATATACATACCTCCATTGCAAGCCCCTATGTTGCACTAGATGGCTTGGAAATGTTGATTTGAAAGAGCTGACTTATCACTTGATCTCATGGAAACTACCTTTAATGCCTCTCCAATAGTGACGTGAAGTGAATGATTTTGGAAGAATCTCAACATATTTTTGTGATGGCTCCTTCAATTCCATTGTAGCATTACTACACCCTTGTTGAACTTTCTGATTCGGATTCGATAGTTATTGTTTTATAATTTCAATGCAAAGTTTTGTTTCATGCCACAGTTATCTTAGAATAACTATACACTAAAATCTCAACTATTACAATGCAACAAAATATAAGATTAAATATTAACCATGCACATTAGACACAGAACATAAATTTATTCTTGGAAACCAAACCTTGGGAGAAAACCAACAACCTTTCTTATAGAAGAATCAATTCAAGTTTACAAGTTTATCACCATCAAAATAAACCAAGAGATATCAAAGAGTCACCTCCCCATCCTAGTGAAACTCCCAAGAAGTAGCACACAATATATAATACCAAGAACTTCAAGTTCCAGCGAATTTTACCAAATAATACCTCCTTGAGCTTGCACCTTCTTTCTTGGTGAGGAGATGGTGGTGGAGTGTCAAATTAAATAAGAATGAACCTTTAATTATATTTTTCAAGTCACCTGTCTTTTCCATGTGGAGATTGACTTCTCTTCAGGATCTTCAATTTTCATTGCTTTCTATCTCTTTTCGTGGAAGTGATTCTCTTCGTGGGTCTTCAATTGCCCCCCAAGGCTTATTTAATGGTCAAATGAGCATCATCTTTCCTTCTTGACACTTCTTCTTCCTCTGAAATGTTAGCAGGCACAGTTGAGTAATCTTTGGCATGCACCTAGTTGATGTGTTCATTTACCATATAGCACCTCTAGTCTTTGTTGGTCCTTGTCAAGTCAACATGATCAGGATAGAGACTACTTGGGCCATTCTACTTAGCTAATTCATATGGCCATTTGATGAGAATGTGTTATTGATGCTAATACATGGGGAACATGAATGCCTTGGGCCATTCTCCTTCCAGCTAAGTCACATGGCCATCTGAGGAGAATGTATGCTTGATGCATATGTACCTCTAGTCTTTATCACTTCTTGTCAAATCAACATGAATAAGGATAAAGAGACTATCAAAATGAGCCATTCTCCTTAGCCAAGTCACGTGGCCATCTTAGGAGAATGTGTGTCTTGTTGGACAATTGGTTGTCAATGATACCAACCATACTTGGGCATTCAAAGATACCCCATAGTTGTGATCGAGATTGATGGTGAGATAGTTTTCATTGATGTCAGCAGAGTGGTTGATGTCAGTAGATGTATTGGGTGCATTTGATGAAGTCTACCTGACCCAGGTGATAAATTAATAATTTTTTCCACGTGGTTCCTCACGGTTAAGGATATTTTCCCTCATGAAGTTGGAAGCCCAAAAAAAATATTTAAGATGCCCCTGGTGGTTAAAGTCATTGTAGAAATTTAAAGTAGTTTACCTTAAAGTCAGAAGTTCCTTAGATGTTGATTCCTCGTTCGTTTTTGGAGGAGCATTTAAACTCATGGTTGTTTTCAATATCTCCTCTTAAGTGAGAAGAGGAGATCCCAGCTTCCGCAAGGATCTAAGTGAGTTGTTCCAAGATGACACTCATAGTTAAATAATATGTGAAAAGGGGTTCTTATAGTACCCAAATCAAAATAATAAAAAAAGCTAAACTGAAACCTTGAAAACCTCTTCACAATTGCAAAGGTGAAGTGCCGGTGAAATTACTAGGTCGAGTGCAGTGAAATCTGGCTGGAGTCAGTGCAGGGGTGAAACACTCCCATTACATACCTTATGTCACCTCAGGTTAGAACATATTAATCAAGCTAAACCTCAATCCATTGTGCTTCCCAGACAGCAGTACCATGTTGGGTGAAATATTGTGGTTTTGTAGTGTATGTTGTATTTAACCTATTTTAATTTGTCAATCCAAGGTTTGTAGGCTTATGAAGTACACGCACTATATATGCAGAACTAAAGTAGAAATAATCTAATCTAAATTGCTAAAATGGGAATTAATCTAGGAAAGCATTGAAGACTAACTATGAAAGCAGTAAACTAATCTAGGAAAGTCCATGCAACTGTGTGAAGAGTTGAATGGCAAAGACATATGTGAGCTCACTGAAAATACACCAATCTCAAATTATATTACAGAGTCAAATGGAAAATAGAAACATGAAGGAATAACAAAGCTATCCAAATCCTAAGAATCCTTCTCTGTTACAAGACTAAATTATGAATTCCATGATCTCTAACTCTCCAAGGTAATCTCCTATGAATAACATGATGCCCCTCATAAAGAGAGAACACTCTCATGTATATAAGAGAGTACTTGAAGAGTGTCATAATTCTAGATCCACTATTCTCTCAACCATTCTCAACTACTTTCATATTATTAGAGATATATGATTTCAAAATCCTCACACATCTCTCACATATCTTAGATAAGATATGCCATCCATATCTTCCATGATCTTCTCCTTTGAGATATAGCGTTGATTGTCCCAAATATTCTTGTGTACAAATCTTCCAAAGCAGAGATGAAATTCGAAATTGAAGCTAGGTGGTAATATTTAACTTTGTTAAAATCTTCACATATACCTGCACACATCATCAAACTCATCAACCTTGATATATAATGGAATATGTTATTTTCTAATATTTTAATCACAAATTCACTTATAATACTAAAAGAATACAATGGAAAATAATGGGAGAAACCCAAGTATCATTGTACAAATGGTATGATGGAAGAGGAGTTAATGGGACGTGATGAATTGTAAGGAATAGTGAAGGAAAAGAGGATATAAATGTGACATTTATGGGGCTAAAATATATATCCTAGACATGAAGAGAGAGAGAGGCGAAATACACAAAATGATTCAGGAAAAAAGTCTCAAAGACCAAGAAAATAAGGATGAAGTATTGGAGTGCCATATATGTTAGGAGCAATCCCAAAGAAGAGAGTGACCTTTTCCATTAGGCTTGGAGAAGCCCTACCCTTTGCCATTGATGTCAAGGGAGATAAGTGGGATCATGATGATAGGGGAGCATGAGTGTAAGCCATCAATGAGGGGGAGATTGTTGGAATATTGGTTGTTGTCATTGATGTCAACCCTAGTCATGGGTTTTGGACAACAATATTGATGAAGGTATTTGGACATGAAGGACAATGCACATGAATATACAACACCCATGTGGATGGATGGTATACATCATGTTGTTTCTGTGGTATGTGGCACATCATGGTCCCTCATGGTTGAGGGAAATGAATTTTTGAATGTAAAGAAAATTGAAAGAAGGAAGTACATGTAGGCCAAGAAAATAATAATTAAAAAGAAAGAGTTACAAAATAAGAAGTGTCGGTCGTCCCCTAATGTTAAAATGAAGTGACATAAGTATAAAATAAATATAATTATACATTCATTTGATATAGTCAAATTTCAAAGAAATCAGAAGTAAAAGAAGGTTGGATTTCAAAGGAGGATGAAACCTTTGGTGATGTGTTACAAGGTATGTTATTTTGGTCATCTTACCATTTTTCTATAGCGTTTTTCTAGAATGATTCAGATGGTGAAATTTCTATTGTGTGAGAATACATATCAAGGTAATTGTGGTAAAAATTTTAGCTCGTGATTAGCTATAATTATGGAGATACACTCATTGGAAGATAGGGTTTGTGACAGATCTGAAGCTAGTCAATGGTGTTCGGGTAAAAACAATCCTGCTTATTCATGAGAATCCAAATGACGTGGGTCAAATTTAATTGGAAAAATTACAGAATATAGTTTCTTGTGTGAGAGTTTCAGAATCGATGTTAAATATTGTGTGAGGAATTACATTACAAGGAAATCACAGTCTCTGAATAAACCCGAGGTGAACCACAGTCTACCATTCTCTTTATATGCTTTTGGGGAGGATTCAAGGGTGAAAAATGGAGGTTTATAGAATACATTGGGTAATATTATCCTACAATATCAGAGTACTCAAAGAATTGAAAAATTGCAGAAATTGGAAAGTCTCGAGGAAGAATTATCAGGTTCTATGTATTGATTGGTTGATGGTGATGTTTTTAATGTAAAGTTTATTATCTCTACCGTAGATTCTTGGGTGGAATGAAGGGGCAGGGATGGAGGTTAAAAATATCTCTTGATATTGGAGGATTGTATCTTCCTTTTGGAGTTTTATCCTCTCTTTACATTTGGAAGTTGTAGCTACCTTTGGAAGTCATTGCTTGTGAACAATAACTATTGATTATATGTCTCATATATTGTGCATGGTGTATTATGGTGTATTGGTGGCAACTCTTATACTGTTCATTTCTCATTGGAGCATGGTGTATTGTGGTGTATTGGTGTAACTCTTATACTATTGTTCATTTCTCATTGGATATAATTGAATGGTTTAAGTATAAGTTGAAAAAGGTTTTAAATTGTACTTGATATTGATTCACCCCCCTCTCAGTATCAACAGTGGTGTACAGAGGAAAAGGGCCAAGAAGTGGAGTTTTCAAGGCACCAGTGACAAGAACCTCGGGATCATACCCAGGGAAGCATCAATAAAAAAGTTGAGACAAAAATGAGACCATGGAGGAATTCGCCAAGGAGACTTGGAGTGAAAATAACGAGACTGGGAAGGTTAACGGGATGGAGGAGCGCAACCCCTGCAAACCCAAAACAACATTGATACCCAAGGTGGTACTGGAAGACCCACAAATGAAACTCTACAGGGATCAAATGAAGATGCATGGACTCATATGAAAAATCATGGGGTTATGGCCCAGAGAAAGAACTCTGCGCAACTGGATTAAATACCACTGGAAGCCAAATGGAGAAGTGGAACTCCACCTAGGCTCGAAGGGTTTCTTCATAGCAGTCTTTATTAAGCTGGAGGATAGGGACAAAATATTTGAGGGAGTTCCATACTTCCACGCCTCAACGAGACTCTACATGCAACCCTGGAAAGAAAAAATTTCCCCAGAAAAAGAAACGTTCAAAAAGGTACCAGTATGGCTGAGACTCTATTCCCTACCCCTAGACTATTGGCTTCCCTCTACCTTTGAAGCAATAGGAAACAAATTGGGGAAATATGTGAAGACCTCAGAAGCCACCCTAAAAGAAAGATACACATCGTATGTAAGAATCTGTATAGAGATTGACATTTATGGAGCATTCCCAGAAGCCATAAGTCTGGAATTTAGGGATGAGGAATGGATCCAAAACATAGATTACGAACATATCCCCTTTAGATGCAGACGATGCCATGATCATGGACACTTGATCAGAGAGTTCCCTCTAAACAAAAGGTAGGAAGCGGTAAATCCCAAAACACAACAAGATGAGGAAGCTTTTATAACCATGAATCCCAGGAACAGAGCAAATAAAAAGCAAAATAAAAACTCGGCAGGAAATACCCAGGAGACCTGGAATACGATGGAAGGAAGGGACCAAACAAACAAATGGACGGCAGAAGAAAATGACTCGGCAAAATTTCCAGAAGTCAAAGACCAAGTAACAAAAGAGCCCACTCAACAACCAAACATTACAACAACTCAGGGGAGTTGTGCAACCCCGATGGACAAAGAAACAAAAAAGGAAAACATTGTCATGCAAGATGCAGAGGGGGATGCAGAGATGACCCTGAGTAAAGTAGGTACATAAGACCCCGATCTCAGATACTTGGGAGAAAGGGAAGGGATAGACCTTTTGCACATATTAGAACAATGGAAAAGGCAGGGAGTCGACAACGTACCAACATAGAAACTCGATCGCATCCAATACTTGTTCCTCCTATGGGAGGAAGACAAAGATAGAGGGAAAAAAAACACACACGGGGAGATAGGACACCTAGGAGTGAAATCCGGTGAGGGACAATCGCAGCCATCACCCAAACAGACGTGAAGGAAAAAAAACAGGAAATCAAACAACATAGCACTACAGGATCTAGGAGCGCTACTGATAAACTCAGGTAAGATAAAAAAACTCTTTCCCCACTCTCCCCCACATGTTTAAAAATGAAGGTTATAACTTGGAATATAAGAGGCCTAAACAACCCAAGAAAACAAAGAATCCTTAGGAATAAACTAAAGCAGGAGCAACTAAATCTTTGTTTTATTCAAGAGACGAAATGTACTACAGACAGAATGGAGGAAATCAGTAAACACCACTAGCGCAAGTACAATATGGTATCCATCAAAGACCACCAAAGTTTAGGTGGCATACTCACTCTGTGGAACCCACAAATCTTAAATTTAATAGCAGCTGAGGCAACCAGGTACACCCAAATGGTACACATGCAAATCATAGGAAATACTGAGGAGATTCTATGCAACAATGTGTATGGGCCCCATGGGCCAGAGGAAAAGAAAGGAATGATGCGAGACCTAGAAGATATAAAAGTTCGAGCCACCAACCTCCACTGGATACTGGCAGGGGACTTCAACATTATCACCTCCCTTGCGAAAAAGAAGGGTGGTACAAGAAGATTGGATCGGGATGCAGAGGAGTTTTCAAATTTTATAGACAGAGCGGAGATGGTAGACCTCCAAACCAAGAATGGCCAGTTCACCTGGACCAATAAATGGATGAACCAGCTCCAGGTAGCTACAAGACTTGACCGATTCCTTATATCAGAGTCAATCATCATGCAGGGGCTAACCTTAGACTGCAACATCCTCCCCTGGGGTGGATCTGATCACTGGCCAGTACAACTAGAAGCAAGCTTCCAAACAACACCTAAGAATAGACCCTTCAGATTCGAGAAATTCTGGATCGATCACCCAACTTTCAAGGAAAAAATCAAACATTGGTGGTGAGAGGAGCAACCAGAGCAAGGGACTAGGATGTTCAAACTACACAAGAAACTTAAATACATAAAAAAAAAACTCAAGGAATGGAACGGGGATATCTTTGAGAATATAAGCACAGATAAAAATGGCATCGAAGTAAAAATGAAAAAACTCCAAGAAACTTGCTTACGGGAAGGCTATACGGAGGACCAGAAAAAGGAAGAGCTCCAAATGACACAAGAATGGGAGGCACGATGCCAGCAGGAGGAAACACTCTGGAGTCAAAAGTCTCGCATTTGATGGCTAAAGGAAGGAGAGTGGAACACCAAGTTCTTCCACAGAACAACCATGGCCAGAAGAGCCCATAAAAAAATACTGAAGATCAAGGACCAGGATGGAATCGAGCGCGAGTCACATCAGGAGATCGAAAGCGCTCTGGTCAACCACTTCCATGGGATAGCCCAAGAAACTCATCAAGACATATCAGAGGCCATCCAGAAAATAACCCAGCATATTCCACACCTGGTTACCGAGGAACAAAACATCTTCCTGAAAAAATCTATTGCCACGGAAGAAGTTGATCAAGCTCTCCAGGAAATTCCCAGTGGAAAGCACCAGGTCCAGATGGATTCACTGTGGAGTTCTTCAAAGCCTGCTGAGAAATTGTCAAAAATGACATCTATAAGGTAGTAGAGGACTCTAGAAGGTCTGCCTCCATCCTTAAAGCACTAAACGCAACCATGATCACCCTAATCCATAAAGAAAATGAAGCCAAAACCCCGGACCGGGACAAATCCATAGCACTTTGTAATGTGATCTACAATATTATCTCCAAAGTCATAGCAAATAGATTGAAACCCCTCCTACCTTCATTGATCTTGCAAGAATAGGAAGGCTTTGTAGAAGGTAGACAAATAATGGACAATATCATCCAGGCCCATGAGATCATTCACACCTTAAAACTTCAGAAGAGGGGGGGAATGCTAATACAACTGGACCTAGAAAAAGCCTATGATAAAATTAGCTGGCATTACATGATCAAGACTTTGGAAGACTTGGTTTCACCCAACACTGGATCAGTTGGATTGTCAGCCTAGTATCCACAACAAGCTACTCGATACTAATCAATGGAGCCCCAGCCAAACCTTTCTATCCCATGAGAGGGATTAGACAAGGCGACCCGTTGTCCCCCTTCCTGTTCATTCTAATGATGGAAGGCCTCAGTAGGAGCATAAAGAGCACAACAACAACTAGAGAAATAACAAGGCTCAAACCCTTCGAAAATTTCCCTACTTAAACCCACCAACATTTTGTAGATGATACACTCCTCCACGACATACCCACGGACAAAGAAGCCAAAGCCTACAAACACATCTTAGAAGATTTTGGAGAAGCCTCGGGCATTGAGATCAAACACTCCAAGTCGATGATCTTTTTCTTTAATACCAACCTAGCTATCCAAAGGAATTTGACCAACATTCTAGGATTTGAATGGAAAACACTCCCAACCAAGTATTTGGGGGTTCCTTTGACAGATAAAGTATATAAGTTGTCAACTTGGGAAGGAGTAATAAACATTTACAGGAGCGGGTAAAAAACTGGACATATAGGTCCCTTAATCTAGTTGGCAGATTGATCCTAACTAAGACTATCTTACAAGCTATCCCAACCTATATGATGTCAGTCTTCCCCACTCCATAGGGGATCCTACAGAAAATCAGATCCATCCAGAGGGACTTCTTGTGGCAAGGTGTGGAAACAAAGAAAAAATGGGCCCTGGTGGCCTGGGAGAAAGTCTGCAGGCCAAAAAGCAAAGGAGGCTTGGGGATGAAAGATCCACAAATGACCAACAATGCATATGGGGCAAAACTATGGTGGTGTTGGGTCAAAGAAACTACAACACATTGGTTAAACCTATGAAAGGCAAAGTACGCATCGGACACCCGCGACCAGGACAAAATCCGCTTTGGAGGAACCAAGGAAGGCTCAACCATCTGGAACCTAGCATGGCACAACAAAGCATGGATTCAGACACAACTTTTGGGACATCAGGAATGGAAGAACAACCAAATTCTGGGAGGACGCTTGGCAACAAGAACCAAAGATGGAAAACCTAGACAGAGGGATACTCCAACAGGACCTCATCACGCAAGGAAAAATAAATGTCTATCGATACTGGCAACAAGGAATGAACCGCAACAAATGGAGAACCTGGGACAAGATTATTCCCCAGAACAATGAGATACCCGCAACAACAATAAAAGAGGTGGAGGAGGAACTGGGTAGATGAAAAATAACAGTAACGGAAGGAGAAGACTAGCTGAGGTGGGGAAAAAAGGACGGAGGGGGATTCAACCTAAAAGAAGTCTGGCACTATATGGTGGACCTAGACCAAGATGACCTAGCGCAACACTGGGATAAGCTATGGAATAGCCCCCAATGGCCAAAGAGTAAGATCTTCCAGTGGCTAATATTACACAACCGCATCCTAACTTGGGATAACCTAAGGAAAAGAGGTTTCACTGGTCTGTCAAGATGTCATCTATGTCAAACTCAGGAATAAACAACCAACCATCTCCTCGACGAATTCCCCTACACTTCAGAACTATGGGACCAAGCAGCAAGTATCTTTCGTCAGTCAGACAGGATCCGTGGTAACATAGCCACAACAATCAATCTCTGGAGGGAAAACTACAGCGACCAAGCAGAGGTGAACCTCTGTTGGATCCTCACTCCAGGAATGATCATATGGTCGACATGGAAGGAAAGGAACATGTGCATTTTCAGAAACCAAAGCTGGCCAGAAGGGAAGATCAAGGAAACAATAACCTCCATGATACGGAAGATGATGATGAGCAGCAACTTCCAGGAGGGTAGCGTGCAACCCACTGATCAAGATTCCAGAGTCCTAGAGGTTTTCCAACTAACAGGTGGGCGCAACCCCACTCCAAAGAGACAACAACAACAACTCCAAGTAGGTGATCGCAACTGGAAACCGCCACCTCCAGGCTCTCTCAAGTTGAATTTTGATGGGGCGGCGAAAGGCAACCCAGGCAGAACAGGTCCGGGAGGAGTAATCAGGGACAGTAAAGGGAACATCATACGACTATACGCGGGGAGCCTGGGTAAATCCACCAATAACACCGCAGAATTCGGGGCCCTGGAGACAGGTCTCGAGATTCTCAGCTGGGAGGGGATGACGAATTCCATAGTGGAAGGAGACTCCACGCTAGTCATCAACACAGTGAGAAAAATCCAAAACGGTACCAGAATAGGCAATATCCAGAGGCACTGGCGATTGGCCTACCTACTCAAAAAAATCCAAGAGCACTTGCGGACAGGGATCAATGTGGAGTTGCACTGGGTGAGGAGGTCATCAAATGGACTGGTGGACATAATAGAAAACGAGGGGGTCGAGAACGAAAGTCCATAACTGGACACAATCTGGAGCAACATCTCGCAAGGTCAATTCCAAGCAGACTGCACCCAACCTGTGACAAAAGACTGGGATAACAGGAGTAGTATAGACGATTACGGAAAGAATGGAGGCGCAGCATACACTATAAGACATGTAGGTCCCAGACAGAATCTGATGGCCCACCAATCAAATAAGGTTGCAAATGAAAATGCAAATCACACATCAGGCGAAGATACAACACCACAACCCCGTCAATAAAAAGAAGTACAAAAGTTACCCATTGGAAAGCAAAAGAGATAAATCGTAGGCGACAAAGGACAATGGACCTAACTTGTAGGCGACAAAGGATGATGGACAACAGGTCTCACCAGGGCCAAGTAGGAACACACCTCACCTAAGTACCGAGATGGGATCGGGAAAGGGATGGCGTACAATGAGCAGGGCAGAGCATTGGCGCAGGGATAACGACAGGGTCATCAAATGCACACACTCTGTAACATAGTCTTCTTACTGGCAGTACCACCTTGATGAGCAGATCATGATTGCAAGGATGGGATCGTAGCCGGGTTGGCTCCAGAAAAGTTGGGACACCAGAACTTATCACAGAATGAGGCATTGCAATTACAGGAGCCACCTTACTTATCAGAAGGATGTGCAGCGAAACAGGGAAAGAACCCAACGTAAGAACCACCACCTGCAAGTTAATATGGTGCACATGAAGAAAACCAGCAGCAAGAGAAGGCCCCCAGGGAAAGGAACCTCCACAGAGCGTCCGTCGGATGACAAGAATTGAAAAGGTGGTCAGGGACGCAAGGAGAACCTTCCTCACGAAGGTAGACACCAAGGGGAAGATGATCATTAAAATATGGGAGGGAGAAATTAACAATGCCCACAGGGGCAAAGCCTGGTCAACACTAACCCAGGAAGCAGGGGGGATACAGGACCCCGGAACCACAGAATCAAGGATAACCCTCTACCACAGGATGATGAAGGAAGCTTGGAGAACCAAAATACTAATAGGTAATATGTGTGGGAACTAGGGGGAGACCAACAAGACGAAAACCAAAGAGCAGAAGAAAGAGCGCACAAGAATTCTCAACCGCCTCAACAACCTGGAGATGGGGGTAAAAAGGCTGGTGGAGGACCAGAAAAGACAACAGGAGAAACTGGAGCATATGTCAGGACAATTTCATCTCTATCTACACTATGTCCATCATATAGATATCACTCCAGCTGACAATAATGGAACCCCAGCTTGCATCAGAAAGATACGTCTGGTGAAACAGAGGGAGGAGGACACGACACAACATAAAGGGGATGTAGAGCACCCCATCAACCTAGACTAGTGAAAGACTTGCCCAGACCTTATCTCTTAGAGTAGGATCTCACCCTACTATGTTCAGACTTTTTTGATTTCTTTTGATGAAGTTTTTTAGACTGGATTATGGTATCCTGGGTTGGTTTCCTGTTGTGGTGACCGAGGCACTTTTTGTTTATTTTCAGATACTACACTCCAAGGACCCTAGATATGGTTTATGTTAAGGCGGATCCTGGGAATCCTTGCATCAGTTTTGTACTATAACCTTATAAATAAATATAGATTCACACACTCATTTACAAAAAAAAAACAGTGACATCTCAAAATACAATGAAGAAGTGGCCAACTTTGTCAGAAGATTGAAAAAGAGAACCGATGGTAGATATAAAGATAAGCTTCCATTGATTTGTTTTAATTGTGATGGTATTGGTCATTTTGCTAACAAAATTCCTCATAAGAAAAAGAAAAGAAATGATGAAGATGATTCAAATAGAAAACAAACATATAAAGGCAAAAGAACCAAAAAGAAAGTCTTCAAGAAAAGTTTATGCACCAAAGAAGAAAACTCCTCATCAGATGAGTATGAAGTCAGTAAAAGTGAGACATAAATACTTATATTCATGGCAATAGAAGATTCTTATAAAGAAGACATTGAAGAAGAATATGAAGAGGCAAAAGTTGACTACCAAGAAGAACTGTTAAGTGCTATAGAAGTTATAAAAAGAGAAAAGAATAAAAACAAGAAGCTCCAAGGAGAATTAGACAAGAAACAAGACACTCAAGAACTAGAGAAGATGATCATGAAATTGAAGGTTCAAATAGAAGAAGATAAAAGAATTGAAGAAGCACTAAAATAATAGTTAGAAGAAAGAGATAGGATCATTGGAAATTTGGAATCAGAGATTGTCACATTGAGAAAGGATCTTCAAAAGAAAAATATGCAGAACAACTCAAAAATTTTGGATGAAATTATCAGTAGTCAAAGGCTTAATCATGACAAGTCCGGACTTGGATACAATTAGACAGAAAAGGGATCAAACTCCAAAATGACATATCAAGAAACATATACAAAAATATATGTAGAAACAAACAGAGGGGATAGGAAGTTCTAAAAGGAAGATCACAGGGACACTCCTACACCGAGAAGATTTGGATTTCAAAATCAACGACAGTTAGAAAAAAAACATGCCTCAGGAAGAAGAAGGATTCAAAAGAGTAACTCCTTTCAGAATATAATCAACTCCCAGGTATCAAACTATATTTTTTGTTTAATGTTCTGCATGAAATAATTTTGGACATAAATCTATAAATTGCAGAGATAATAACAGGAAAAGAAACAACTTTGAAAGTCATACACAAAATGGTTATCCAAGAAGGCCTAGTGAAACACAGAGAAGAAGCTACAACAAGTTTGAATCCTTGAGCACTAAAGTGGAATGCTACAAGTGCAAAAACTTTGGACACATGGCCAAATATTGTAGAATGGCAGTCCCTCCTAGAGAATCACAACAGAATAACAATAATCACATACAAGAACCTCATAAGAGAACATGGATACGAAAGCAGAATCAATATAGAAATGAAGAATGCACATTCACTCTACAAGCTAAGCATAAGAAACGTGGTTGGTATGTTGACAGTGGTTTCTCAAAGCATATGACAGGTGATGAAGACAGGTTTCTAACATTGAGAAAGGAAAGATATGGATCAGTCTCCTTTGGAAATGACGACTCAACTAGAATCATTGGAAAGTGGACGATCATGATTGGAAACAAGGATACCAAGCTAGAAAATGTTCTACTAGTGGAAGATATGAAACATAATCTTCTAAGTGTAAGTCAAATGTGTGGCCAAGGTCACAAGCTTATGTTCGATTCACAAAAATGTGAAAAAAGAAAAGCAGGTTTAGTAAAGTTGGTTGCAACAATTGTACGAACTTCAAGCAACATATATGTATTAAGTGAAATTGGAAATGAAAAGTGTTGTCTACGGAAGGAAGATGAAGTGTGGCTATGACACAGAAGAATGGGTCACATAAAATTCGATAACCTTGTCAAAGTCAACAAAAAGGAAGCAGTCAGAGAAATTCCCCTGATCACAAATCCAAGCATTGTTAACGAGGAAAGAAAACAAAGACCAGGTTCAACTCAAAGGAATACTCAACGACAAGACCACTGGAAATTGTGCATACTGATCTAGATGGACCAACTAGAACAAAGGGTTTAAAAGGTGAGAAATACTTTATGTTATTGATTGATGATTATACAAGAATGACTGTAGTTTGTTTTCTCATGAATAAGTCAAAAGAAGTTGAAAACTTCAAGGTGTACAAGGAAATGGTTGAAAATGAAATGGATTCAAAAATAAAATGCTTGAGATATGATAATGGAGGAGAGTTTACTTCAAAGGAATTTATGGATTTATGCAACAATCATGGTATAAAAAGACAATTCTCCATTGCTAGAACACCTTAAC
Source organism: Picea sitchensis (assembly GCA_010110895.2). Lineage (NCBI taxonomy): Eukaryota > Viridiplantae > Streptophyta > Pinopsida > Pinales > Pinaceae > Picea > Picea sitchensis. The sequence goes on along the minus strand of SNQJ01S0005640.1, from coordinate 162,830 downwards.
AGAATGGGGTTGTTAAAAGAAAGAACATGACAATACAGGAAATGGCTCAAACAATGTTAATGGATTCCAAGTTGACAGATGTTTTTTGGACACATGAAATGCATACAATAGTTCACATTCAAAATAGAGTAATGCTCAAGAACAACAATGACAAAACTCCTTACGAGCTATGGAAAGGAAGACCAGGAAATGTGAAGCACTTCAAAGTCTTTGGAAGAAAATGCTACATCAAAAGAGAAGATGGAAGAATGGGAAAGTTTGATTCTCATGTAGACAAAGGAAAGAATACAAATGTTACAATCTAAGGCTCAACAAAGTTATGGAAAACATCAATGTAACAGTTGAAGAGACAGGTGGATGAAAATTAAAGGAAGAAGAAAAAGAGTCAGTGGAACAGGTTTACGAAGAAGAAGCAAAGGATGAAGAAGCAACAGAAAGGGAAAATGAAGAAGATCAAATAGAAGTAGAAGAGAAAGAACAACAAGTTCCTCCAAATACACCTAGAAAATGAATACATAAGAATCATTCGTCAAATCAGATTATCGGGAACAAAGATGCAGGAGTTGATACTAGAAGAAGAATTTGTTCACCAGAACAACTGCACCTAGCACTCTTATATTCAATTGAACCAAACAGTTTTGAAGAAGCCAGCAAGGATGAATTCTGGATAAAGTCCATGGATGAAGAATTGGATCAGATAGAGAAGAATGACACTTGGGAATTGGTTCCAAGACCAAGGTACAAGAATGTGATCAACACAAAATGGTTCTTCAGAAATAAATTGAATTAATATGGACAATCTACCGGGAACAAAGATAGCTTGGTATGTAAAGGATACGCAGATGTTGAAGGTATCGGATTTGAAGAGACATTTTCCCTAGTTGTTAGAATGGAAGCAATCATATTGATACTAGCTTATGAATTTTCAAAGAATATTAAAGTGTATCATATGGACGTGAAATAATCTTTTCTGAATGGAGAACTAGAAGAAGAAGTCTACATTGAGAAACCAGAAGGATTTCAGTTATAAAAAAATGAATATTATGTTTGCAAATTAAAGAAGGCCTTTTATGGTCTCAAACAGGCCCCCAGAGCATGGTATTCCAAACTAGACAGATACTTACAACAACAAGGGTTCAGGAAAGGAAATG
>SNQJ01S0005640.1:147235-161669 GCA_010110895.2 Picea sitchensis | reverse complement strand
CCTCTCGGCAACCGAGAAAAAGGGAGGCACAAGAGTTAGGGATCAAGCAAGGGAATGGGTAGAGGACATTATGTCTATCTGGGAGCTGGAGGATATAAAGCCAGCAAAAGGAAAGTTCACCTGGTCAAACAAGAGGGTGGGGCTAGGGCATATCGCAGCAAGATTGGACAGATTCCTTGTCCAAAGCTCCTTCCTCATCTTAGGGTTAAATATAGACTCTGCTATTCTCCCTCACAGCGTGTCAGATCATAATCCAATCTCTTTAAGTCTGACTTCTGACTATAACCTGGGGCCAATCCCCTTTCGCTTCAACCCAAGATGGATCCAAGAAGAGAGCTACCCTGCCCTGGTGGCCAGAATATGGAACGAGCCAGTTTTTGGCTCCCCCTTTTACGTCTGGGAAGAAAAATTCGGAAGTTAAAAAGAGCATTAAAAGAGTGGGCCAAAAATTTACCGAATCCCATATCCAAACGCCTAGAAGCACAACAGCACTTAGAGGCTTATCAGCTGGAAATGGAAAATGTGGAACCCTCAGAAGAATCTCTGCAGGAAGAGGCAAGGCTACAAAAAGACTGGCACCAAGCCTGCAGAGAAGAGGAGAAACATTGGCAGCAGAAATCGAGGTGTCTCTGGCTCGAAGCAGGGGACAAAAACACCGCCTACTTTCACAAGCAAGCGGAGGCCAGGAAGCAGTTCAAAACGGTAACAGAAATCCGCACCCAGGGACAGATTATAACAGACTTTGAAGGCATTAAGGAGGCAGTGGTGCAAACTTTTGAAACACTCTATACAGAGCCACATCTAGAAGCAAGCGATCCATCCTCCTATCCATTGAATTTGATCCAGACAAAGATACAAGAAGAGGTTAATAGCAAATTAGTCAGGGAAATAGACCAACACGAAATTAAAGAGGCCCTGGATCAACTGCATCTGAATAAAGCCCCTTGTCCTGATGGTTTTACGGCCAGATTTTACCAACATGGGTGGAATATCATCAAATCTAACCTCACGAAACTCATCAAGAAGTCTCAAGCTTGTGCCAAAATCGGAGGAGGGACTATATCTTCGTTCTTATCATTACTTCCAAAGGAAAAAGGAGCGGCCAGCTTCGATAGATTCCGACCTATCTCCTTATGTAACACTAGCTATAAGATTCTTACCAAACTCATAGCGAACAGACTTCAAAACGTCCTCCCTGCCATTATCCCGGAAAACCAAGGAGGATTCATAAAAGGAAGGAGCATAACGGACAATATCATCCTCGTCCAAGAGGCACTTCATTCAAGCCTTCGACGGAAAGACAAAGGTATGATCGTCAAACTCGATCTCTCAAATGCATTTGATAGGGTAAGGCACACTTTTTTGTTTCAAGTGATGGAACGTTTTGGGTTCGAGCCCTCCTTCATAAGCTGGATTAGAGCTTGTATCTCAGGACCGTGGATAGCTCCTTTGGTAAATGGAAGATCCAAAAGGTTTTTCCAAGCCTCAAGAGGCCTCCGGCAAGGATGCCCCCTCTCCCCTCTCCTATATGCTATTCAAGCCTCTGTCCTGAGTTTTCAATTAGAGTATGGGAAGCGACAGCAAAACCTATCCAGGCTGCGTATTGCAAAAGGGGTCAAGGATATAAATCACGCTCAATATGCGGACGATACGCTGCTCCTGGGAGGCGCAAGCACAGCAGTAGCAAAAAAATTCAAGAAGGAACTCGATGTGTTTACAAACATTTCCGGCAGCGTAATTAATACAGCCAAGAGTAAAATCTATTGTTGGAATGTCAACCCAAGAGAAATGCATGAGATATCGAGAACACTTGGGATCGTCGGAAGCACCAGCTGGGAAGAATTCAACTATTTAGGAGTCCCTATCATTAAGGCCGCTCCAAAAGTAGCACACTGGAACAACATTATAGAAAAAATAAAAAATAGGATTCGATCCTGGGGCGCAAATTGGTTGAACTTGGCAGGTAAACTAGTCCTCATTAAATCGGTCCTCTCTAGTATTTCAATTTATCAAAGTGCTCTTCTCTTAGCGCCGAGATCTGTAATTCAGAAAGTAGAGGTGATGATCAGACATTTCCTCTGGGAAGGAGGAAAGCAAACAGGCCGAAGGCTTCATTTGGTAAAATAGGGGAAACTTACAAATCCCCTCCTAGACGGGGGTCTCCAAATAAAGGACATGCAGATGCAAAACTTGGCTCTTGGAGCCAAAATCCTATGGAATGTCATCACAGGGACAGTCGGTTGGAGCAAGCGAGCCCTCTGGAAAAAGTACTTCCGGGGGCCTAGAAAAAAATGCTTGAGTAATCTCACAAGACCAGGGAAGGGCTCTCTAATATTCAGTTTATGCCAGAAGGCGTTACCAGCATTCCTCCCACATCTCACATGGATCCCGGGGAATGGACAACGCATAAACATTTGGGAAGATTCAGTTCTAGGAGGAGCAACACTTTCAACTAGGCAGGAGCTAAGGCGGCTAAAAGAATGGATGCAAACTAACAACATTCACAGCCTCTGGGATATCTCGACATGGAAAAATGATGAAAATAAGTCTTGGTCCATGTGGGAGATCGCTTCGCTACCTCATGAACTAGAAGAAGAGTGGAGTAGCCTTAAGGAAGCATTGCAAGGGAGAACCCCCCTAAGAGAGAAAAAGAAAGACAGGTTAGGCTGGGGTTCCAATGCAAGAATCTACACCTCAGCCAGGGGATACCGTCACCTTGTCCCAAGACCTCAAGCACCTCAAGACTTGGCTGCCTGGAAGGTAATATGGGCAGTTAAAACCCTCCCAAAAGTCGATTTGTTTGTCTGGACAGTAGCCCAAAAAGGAGTTCTATCTGGCGAAAATCTCCGGAAAAAAGGTTGGGCAGGGCCAACAAGATGCCCACTCTGCTGTCAGGCCGAGGAGACAACAATTCATCTTCTGTTAAGCTGCCCCTTTGCCAGCAAGGTTTGGAATCTAACTCTTGGTTTAGGTGCCTTGACCCCGCCCATCCCTCAGGATTTCCAGCTTCTGTTCTCAAGTTGGCAAGCCTTGTGCCCTCTCAGGACAGCAAACCAAGGCCATCTCACAGCAACATGGAAAGATTTGCCGAAGTTTATCCTCTGGAAGCTATGGTTGGAAAGGAACCACCAGATCTTTAGAGAAGAGAAAAGAACTCCAACACAGGTAGCAGTTAAAATCAAAAGTCTTTTCAGTGAGAGTGTGATCTACTTCATAAAGACTTCCAATTCGAAGGCCTTGGGAATTGAAGAAGAAGAGTGGATGCGCCAGCTTGGGCTTCAGAATGCATTACCAGGAGGCCCTTCAACCCCCTCGCCTAGCAGCTAGGAAATTAGACTGGACAAGAGTGCACTGGAGGAATGGAAAAGCTCCCTAAACACCAGCATTCTCTCATTCGATGGTGCATCTAAGGGTAACCCAAGGAAGGCAGGGGGAGGAGGAGTAATAAGGGATCCCACTGGGAACATTGTTGTCAGGTATGCCTGAGGCCTAGGAATTGAACCAAATTAAAAAGCTGAAGACCTCGCCCTCTGGCAAGGGCTCACCCAAGCCCTCTCCTTAGAAATACGAAATTTAACAGTGATTGGAGACTCAAGGCTGCTAATTCAAACTTTATCTCAGAATACCAGGGTATCGGACGGGCATCTCAAGCACGTCATTGATAAGATAAGGATCCTTAGGCGTCGGTTCCAGTCAATTCATTGGTTTCACATCCTAAGGGGACACAATACTCAGGCGGATGAGGAGGCCAATACGAGAGTCCGTTTGGGGAAAAGTGTTATGATTCTTAACGGAGCCACAGTTGAATGGAGCATCCCGTAATTGCAACAAATCATGAGATTTTACAAGTGGGCGTTTGGACAAGATGTAGGTGTAGACAAAAGGACAACGATATCTTGGAAATTCAGAGCGATCTCCAGAACGGGAAGGAGTTCCATCATGAATTCGGAACATCCATATCCCAAAGCCATCCCTCTGCGCAGAGAATCTAACAAGGAAAGGACAGCGCAGGGTTATAATCTTAGGCGAGCAGGAAGGGTAAGAGCAAAGGAAGGAAAGCAGCGCGCAGAAGGGTCAAGCCAGGGCAGCTTTTGGACAGAAGGTGAAGGATATCGGAAGCACGGGATGGCATCAAGCTCGGGCCCAAAGCCAACAGTGGAAGCAAGGCTCATAGCGCTGGAAGAGAAGCTGGAAAATCTGCGGGGGCTCATGACCAACCTGGACGAATTCTTGCAGAACTTGGACAGTGAGGCTGGGAGACGAATGGAAGCTTTAGAAAATGATATCATCTACACAAGATCCGGCTTGAGTGAGGAGATCTGGAAGCTTAGGAAGGAACTGGGCAAGCCAAAGCAAGATCATGAAGAAATGTGGAATCTAGAACAACAGATGGAACAACTTAATAAGGAATGGACAGAAGAAAAAGCGCAGTCTAAAGGGAAAGGGAAGGAGTAGTTCATCAAGAGTTCTCTATAAACACCTGGTAACAGACAAAAAGGGCGTCTAAGTAGTTGTGTTGCTGCCAGTCTTGGCTTCTAAGTGTCTTGTAATAGTTGATATGAATAGAAGTATTCTCTAGTTAGTTTAGTTGCAGTCCTTCTATGTAACAACATCAACGGTTTTTCCGCAGTTTTTAATAAAATCCCCATTACTCGCTTCTGTAAAAAAACAACAACAACAAAGTAAGCCCTTTCGAAATGGGTATAAATGAGACAACTTTTTTAATTTTAGGGTAAAACTAGCAACAACCACATTTATGTAAAAAGTGGTTGATATACATTGATCAACGTCATTTTCCACCTTTTTAAATTAATGGCGATCGACGTATATCAACCACTTTTTACATAAATGTGGTTGTTGCTAGTTGACAACCGACATGCCTTGGGAATGACCATTAATATATTAATACATTTAATTAATATAATAATATAATATATAAATATCAATTTAATATATAATTTAAAATGTATAAATTAAAGTATTAATAATTGATAAATGTATTAAAGTATTAATATATAAATGTAACATATTAATTGAATGATAGATTATAATGTAATGTATTAATGTATTTAGTAATACATTACATTAATGTATAATGTATTAATTATTACAGTAATGCAAATATAATACATTAAAGTATTAATGTATAATATATTAATGTTTTATAAATTAACTTATTATAAATTAACTTATAATATATTAATGTGTAATATATTAATATATGAAAGTGATCATACATTGATATATTGATATATGTGATTGATATATTGATATATGTGATGTAACATTAATTTAATATATAATAAACATTTATAAATTAAAGTATTAATTTATATTAGTGTAATGTAACATATTAAATGATTGATATATTAATAATGTAATGCATTAATTAATTAATATATTGATAAGGTAATAATAATACACTAATAAATTAAATACATCAATAAATACATTAAATGCATAAAAAAAAATAGATTACTAAAGTATTAATACACTAATAAAGTAATACATTATTACATTAATTAATGTAACATGATAAACTATTAATACATTAACAATACATTATTGTTAATACATTATTACATTGTTGTAATATATAAATTAAAGTATTAATGCAATATGCATAATGTAACATATTAAATATTAATACATTAATAATGTAATGTATGAATTAATTAATACATTAATGCATTTTTAACTAATACATTGTTAAAGTATTAATAAAATAAATAAATTATTACATTAATAATACATTATTAAAGTAATAAAACATTAATAAAAATATTATTAAAGTATTAATACATTAATACATTTATTGAAAATGATTGTGGTTGATTATGGTGGACCATCATCATGGTTTGTTATGGTCATGACTATGAATGACATTCATGTATATTGTAATGTATTAATTTGATTAATTAATAAATTATTACATTTTTAATAAATACATTACTAAAGTAGTAACAAGGTATTATATTAATATAATGTATAAATTAAAGTATTCATTTACATCGGCATATTTACATTGGGTTGTGTACATCAAATTGCGACAATAGGTTGTCTTTGTTCGATTGTAACGTTTGGAAATGTCTATCACATTGCATTTGTCCCATTACAATGTCAATTTATGTTCGTTCAATTGCGATGTTCGTAATTGTCCGTCACATTGTGATGTGCGTATATGTTCATCACAATGTGACATGCATATATGTTCATTGCATTGATGTTACTATGTTTGGTAGATTGCATTGTTACTATGTTCGACACATTACGATGTTTGGAAATGTTTGTCACATTGGGGCATTTGTATATGTTTGTCACATTGTGATGTTACTATGCATGGTAGATGACAACTTTACTATGTTCAACACATTACGATGTTTGGAAATGTTTGTCACATTGCGACATCCATATATGATGGTCAAAATACGACATTACGATGTTTGTCACATTGGGACGTCAATTTATGTTCGTTCAATTGCATTGTTCATAATTGTTCGTCACATTGTGATGTGCATATATGTTTGTCACAATGTGACATGCATATATGTCCGTTGCATTGTGATGTTACTATGTTTGGTAGATTGCATTGTTACTACGTTCAACACATTGCGATGTTTGGAAATGTTTGTCACATTGGGGCATTTGTATATATTTGTCACATTGTGATGTTACTATGCATGGTAGATGACAACTTTACTATGTTCGACACATTACGATGTTTGGAAATGTTTGTCACATTGCGACGTCCATATATGATGGTCAAAATATGACATTACGATGTTTGTCACATTGGGACGACATGCCTATTTTCATCAGATTGCGATGTCACTATATTTCGTAGATTGCAATGTTACCGTGTTCATAACATTGTGATGTTACTATGTTCGTCATATTGAAACACTATATTTTAATCACATTGCAATGTTATGTGTTTGTCACAATGTGAATTTACTATGTTTGGTAGATTTCAACGTTACTATGTTCAACACATTGCAAAATTTGGATTTTTTTGTCACATTGCGACTTTGCAATAAGTGCATAACAATGCAACATCAAAAAACGTTAATCACATTGCGACGATAAGATGATGTGAGACACAATGCGATGACATGCCTATCGACATCCATATATGTTGGATAGATTGCAACGTTTGGAAATGTTCGTCACATTATGATATCTTTATATCTTCATCACATTGCGACGTTTGGAAGTGTTTGTCACATTGTGACATTAGGATATGTACATCACATTGCAAGGCGAGGAAATGGTCATGATATTGAAATGGTAGGGCAATGTGGGACACATTCCAACCTATGTTTATGTTCGTTACATTGTGACGTTACTATCCACATTGCGACGACATGCCTATATTCGTCACATTGCGACATTACTATGTTTGGTAGAATGCAATGTTACTATGTTCGACACATTGAAAATTTAATATATTCATGAAATTGCAATGTTATATGTTCATCACATTGTGACATCACTATGTTTGGTAGATTTCAATGTTGCTATGTTCGACACAAATTGAAAATTTAATATATTCATCACATTGCAACGTTATATGTTCATCACATTGCGACGTTAATATGTTTGGTAGATTGAAAAGTTAATTTGTTCGAGACATTACGATGTTTGGAAATGTTTGTGACAATGCGATGTCCATATATGTTCGTCTCAATGCGACATTATGATGTTTGGTAGATTGCAAGTTTACTAAAATATGTTCCACATATTATGATGTTTAGAAGTGTTTGTCACATTGCGACATCGAGATATGTGTGTCACATTGCAACGTGAGGAAATGTTTTCCATATTGTGACATCCATATATGTTCGACACATTGCGACATGTATTTATGTTTGTCACATTTTGACGCTACTATCCACATTATGACGACATGCCTGTTTTCGTCAGATTGCGACGTCACTATGTTTTGTAGATTGTAATGTTACTATGTTCATAACATTGCGACCTTACTATATTTGTCATATTGAACCGGTATATTCTCACCACATTGCAATGCTATGTGTTCATCACAGTGCGACTTTACTATGTTTGGTAGATTTCAACGTTATTATGTTCAACACATTGCGACTTTGCAATAAGTGTGTCACAATGCAACATCAACAAATGTTCATGACATTGTGACGTTAAGATGATGTGCGACACAATGCGATGACATGCCTATCCACATATATATATGTTATACACATTGCAACATTTGGAAATGTTTGTCACATTATGATATCTATATATCTTCATCACATTGCGACATTTGGAAGTGTTTGTCACATTATGACATTAAGATATGTACATCACATTACAATGTGAGGAAATGTTCATCATATTGAAATGATAGGGAAATGTGGGACACATTTCAACCTATGTTTATGTTCGTTACATTGTGACGTTACTATCCACATTGCGACAACATGCATATATTCGTCACATTGCGACATTACTATTTTTGGTAGATTGCAATGTAACTATGTTTGACACGTTCCAACTTTAATATGTTCATCACGTTGAAACATTATATGTTCATGACATTGTGACGTTAATATGTTTGGTAGATTGAAAAGTTAATTTTTTCGACACATTGCGATGTTTGGAATTGTTTGTCACATTGAGATGTTAGAATAAGTGTGTCACATTGAAACATTATGAAATGTTCATCACATTGCAATGACAGGATGACATGCACTAGACTGTAATGTTTGTTTATGTTATGATGACAGGCCTATGTTCAACAGATAACAACATCAATTTATGTTCATCACATTGCAACGTTATTATGTTCGTTAGATTTCAACGTTACTATGTTCGTCATTGTCCAACGTTAGTATGTTTGACACAACGCAACATTACTATGTTCTTCATTGTCCAACACAATGCAACATTACTATGTTCGTCACATTGTAACGTCTTGTTTTGTTCTTCATATTGCAACGTTGGTGGCATGTTCATCACATGAAAATGTTGGTTTGTTTCCCACACATTATGAAAAGTAAGCTTTGGTGAAGCTTTTAAAAAAAATCTAATAGTGTTTCCTTTGTGAAAAATATAGGAACTTTGAACTGATTCTTTGTGAAAAATATAGGAACCTTGAATTGATGTGATATATTACATAGAATGAAACTTAGAATCATACTTTTTTTAAGGACATTGATAACATATGATCTTGAACTATAAAATATATCCCTTGCACATAAGCATATATAAAATTNCAACGATGGTACCTGTCATCTCGAGCATAGTCGACCGATGCTCTGCCTGGCGGTTATTCACCGCTGCATGAATCTGATGGGCCTTGCTCATATTTCCCACGGTAGTGGGTCCGGCTGATCTGAATGCTCTGGTCCTCTCCACTGGGCAGAAGCACTGGAAGTGTGGCTCCCCACACGTCCAACACCCCTTCTTCGGCCTAGTGGTCCTGGTACCCAACGTAGAAGATGATGACCCACCGGCCTAGAACCCTGGTCTATTTTGCTGAACAGGCCTAAACTGTTGTTGCTGCGGGTGATGTTGTTGTTGATGTTGTGGTCCACGATAAGGTGTCCACTGCTGAGGCGTTGATTGCTGAGGTGTAGTGAAAGTGGATCCCCTCTGGAAGCCACGATATCCCGGCATATGTCTGGCTAGTGTCTAATGCTGTTGTGATCTAGATGACACCTGCCCAGCTAGTCTCACTGGAGTCCTGGTTTGACCCCCACTGATAAGATCCTCCTCTGCTATGAGGGCCTTCTGAATGGCATCATGCAAGGTTTGAGGCATCAAAATCCTAACCTTTGCACGTAGGCTGTCGTTAAGGCCGAACATGAACCTGTTAACCTTAAGTTTCTTCATGTTAAGGTGTGGAGCATACCGAAGTAGCTCCATAAAATGGGCCTCATACTCAGGCACCATACGACCTCCCTGTCATAAGGCGTTGAACTCATTGAGCTGACGCTCAATGAATTCCTTTGAAAGGTACCTCTCTCAAAACTGTTCCTCGAACAGTTCCCATGACACGTCTTCGATGGCCATGTTCAACTATGGTAGGAGTGCCTTCCACCATAGAAGAGCGCTCCCCTTCAGTTGAAATACCATCATGAAGTACGAAGCACATCACCATGTTATCCAACCATGCCTCAGCGGCTGCACCATCCGGGGCACCAAAGAACTTAGGAAATTTGACCTTCTCGAGTTCACAGTGAATGCTACCAGTACCGACTGGAGCAAGCAGTGGAACCTCAGCGGGTGTCGGTGCTCTAGCCTCATCTCTTTCCAAACGACTGATCAGTGCCTCAGACATGCACTGAAAAGATCTCATTATTCTGACTACATCGCCAACTGCTATCTACTCCTATCCAAGAACCTGCTCGTCTCCCTTGGGGTTAGACCCCTCAGGTGTGGATGCTACTGGAGGTGTTGCGCCTCCTCCCCTCGCACCCCATCATCTGCCTCTGTGGCGTCCTCTAACCATCATTACCTGCATGCACACAAGTCAACTCAATCAATAACAATATAATTAATCATATCACGAAATTCGTAGCAATCCCACGCCACGGGTTGAACCAGCTCTGATACCACATGTAACGAACCTTCCATTAGTCATGACATCAAGCCTCTCCTAACGAGTGAATATATTTTTTTTTTTGGTGTGTGTAGGAAGTAACATGACATTATACTCAACTACGCAACACGATGACGAACACTACACATGCAACTCTCGCAACCATAATATGATGACCTGACAAGAATAAGAATGACTACCCACCCATCCTACCCTGCAATGGTTAGGACCTCCAGGACACATAAGACATGCTCAAGCCCAGGTTCCCATCGATTTTGACCATTTAAGGTCTCAGGGCTGGCGACTGTTCTAAGGAACAAGGAGGTGTCTACATCCCCTCCCAAAACAACAAGTCCAAGCCTACTAAGCTAATGACAACATCAAGATCGTCCAGGGCACCTTCTCCCACTCAAAAATCAAAATTTCATAAATCCTTCAAGAATATTTAAAGTTGACCTTAATATAGTCTTTTACATAAATTAGACATTGAAAGGTTTTATTTACGCCCATAATGGAAAACTATGTTATCTTAAATACAGTAGCATATTATACACACTTACACTCTAACTATTACAGTAAAGGGAATCTAATGAAGGAATTATCTCATGAAGGTACAACTTTGACTACATACTTCTGATAAAAATCCAAATCTTAAAGGTTTTCAAAAATAATTAAAAAGGTAATTTATTTAACATAAAAATTGACATATCTGACATTAGAATCTAATGATAACTTTAACTTGAAATCTCTCCTCCAATAAAATTTTATATCCTTTTTAATAATATGTAAAGATAACCAAAGTATTTACTTAGGACGAACATTGGTATCGCAATCAACAGTAAAACTAAGTCTATTAGAAGATAGCCTTAAAACAAATTCATTGCACGATTCTAAATCACAAGTGACAACAATACCATCTAAATCAACATTTAAAGAATCATTACTAAACAAGTCTAAATATTTGACTGGATTAATAATTAAAATATAATTAATCATTAACTAAAATCTAGCTAGTCTGTCAAAATATAAACTAGCCATTCATTATAGATTGCAATATTTTTAGTTAGAAACAAATGAAGCATGTACCCAACACCACATAAGATGACAAGGCAGGTTAGAAAAATTAAGAATTTGTACTTAGCTTAAGGGACATTACATTTTATATAGTATCCAATAACATAACAAAAATCTCTCTTTTCCTTTCTAACTCAACCTATATTAATTTAGCTATGGAAATTTATATGATTGGAAGATAACGGTAAGTGTAGTTTGAACCAATCTACTCATAAAAAGGATTACAAAACCACCTTTCTTTTGGTCAACAGATGATAAATTTGATTCCATAACTTAGGTGCGGGAATAATATTAGTAGCCCAACCATTATGCCAAGTAAAAAGAATCTAAAACAACAACCAGAAAACTGAGGGCGGTGAGTGCATGCCAGAAAGTCAATTTGGCAACTGTGAGTGCTTGCCAGAAAATCAAGAATCAACTGGGCAACTATCAATTGGGCAACTATCTTGTTAGCAACTTTCAAATTGGTAACTATCAGAAAACAAGAATAAATTTGGCAACTATATCCTGACAGCATTATAGAGAAACTTTTTCTTTAAAAATGCAAGGTGGTACATCGGTTTCAGGAACCCAAAGTTGGGCTGAGTTCAGCTCACTCACTAAACGACTGAGTTCAGGAGCTCCTAGGTTGAACGCTGAAGTAAGGGTTGACATCAAATCGTGGGTTGCATGTAGACTCTAGAGCTTACTAGTAACGCATAGTTTAAATGTGGCAAGACAGATTTTATTTTGTTGTCCAAACAATGTGTAACAAAAACGCAGACTCTACCAATCAACATAGATGCAGAGTTTAAATGTGGCAAGACAGAAACGAATTCGCCATTTCATAACTCCTTTTTTTTTTACACAGTCAACTGATTTCTTGGGGTAATTGGCATGCTCGACGGAGGTGGGGACGACATTGATCTGACCCGGTAACTATGTGTGGAAATGACAGGCCTGAATATCACCATGATAATGTAATGGAAACAAATTTCTTCTGTCAAAGCAATAATTTCATAGAAACATAATGCTGCCTGTTTTTGAAATCTGATCGAGAGCTAAGAATTTAGAGTGTGTTAAACATTCTGAGATGCCGTGATAACTGTGATCGCATGTTCTGAAGAGTCGACGCGACTGAAGTCTTGGGAGGTGGTATTAAAATAGCTATGTAACAACATAATTTAGCCATTGGCACAATCACAAAGTATTGAACACTTATCAAATGGAAATCCAGTTCAGTGATGAAGACACAAGGCAAAGAAAATTCTCAAAAGAATTCTCCCTAAGTGTAAACTCACCCCAAGACTTAACACAGGAATAAAGTCGCCCCAAAAATCGCTCAAGTAAGAAAAATAATATCTCTCAGAAAAATAAACTAAAACTATACCCAATAAATAAATTGCAAATAAAACGCCCTGGTAAGATAATCGCTACCTCAGAAAATTACAGTGGAACATTGTGGTAGTGCAGATGAAATCGTAAAATGTTTAACATCAGAAATAGTAAAATCACCCTTGCACAATGGGTGAAGTAATGCAAGGTATATTGCCATTAAAATAAAATTTGCAGAGGACCAATAATTCGTTGGTCATCAAGATTGCGAGCGCAGAGCTAATTATCCATTAATATAAAGGTAGAGTTAAATTATTATCAAGCATAGAATGCCTAGTAAATTTATCCATCAAGCTTAAAACACCATCAAATGTAAAATCGCAGTGACAATAAGAGGAACACGAGGATCCAAGGTGAAGTCATTGAGATTACTGCAGAGATAACCAATAAGGACACGAGGCAAACATCATTCAAGGACAACGATCGAGGTAGACGGATGACAAGAATTTCCTTCGCTCATCATCCTTGCACAGGGAAGTAGGGCGTTGAGATCCATAGGTATTTTAACGCCAAGGCGATGATTGTAGATCACGCTCTTGGCCGACTGCTCAGGTGAGGACTGAGGAGCTAAGGATGAAGGGAAAACAACTAGTACGGACACAATCAATCTCAGCTATGTGGTCACGACATGCGGGAAAACGAAGGCCATAGAAAAACAACAACCAGGGAGCTAGGCTACAAAAGGTTCCTTCATCAACTTAAAAATACATCAGTTTACTTTTCCATTAAATAAGAAAAACCACGCATAAGTCCTAATGCATTCTACTCTACAAAATAAAAAGAGTGTATCGTTGCCTAATCACCCGCTTCGAATGACGTCCCATGCTTCGTGCAACTCCCACTCGTCGACCGTTGAGACCTCACCGGTACCTCCTAGCCAATGCTAGGGGTACTCTTCTTTCCCCTTACAAAGGGGCCACACACGCTATCCATAGATCTCATCTAGCTCCCATCTTGCCTTGCAAGGCCGAGCTACCACTCCTCTCCGAGCTGGGTATCCCAACTCCCACAAGTAAATTAGTCAAGTCGATATTTCTACAGCATAACGTTACACAAACAAAAGATGCCCTTTCTCCTTCTCCTTTCTTCATTATATAGAATTTCCCACTTCATCTCTTTCTTAAAATCTCATTTAATTAAATTTTTTAAAATAAATTCCTAAAAATTCTTCTCCGTACAAGTGTCACCCATCCCCTTCATTCCTCCATTAATTAATTTCTTTAATTAAGTAATTATCTGTATTTCCCTCACCCACCTAGAGTTACTCCTAGAATCACTCCTAGGTGTCCCTAGATTCCCTTACAGGTTTTAAAGGCTTTCTCTATTATGAAATTGCTAATTCAGTTTAAAATTAGAAAGCTCCTAAATGTGGATTCCTTACTAAGTTGACTTCCCGTTTTTTCCCTTAAGTTCCCCTTTTCC
>SNQJ01S0005640.1:136070-146375 GCA_010110895.2 Picea sitchensis | reverse complement strand
CTAATCAGATGCACTGATATCACAGTAAAACAATCAAACCCCAATGGCACACTCCCTGACTCGATCCAGAGTCCAAGGGGTTTCATCGATGCCTACGCATCCTCAAGGTCCAAAACCCTGCACACTCAGTAAAACTGATTCAATACCACCTGTTTATGTCAAAGCGGTAAAACAACATGTCATCATCCCATAATGCTTCATAATCAAAATCAAAAGTTTTAATAGCATAATAATTCGGATCACTTGCGAGCAAGTGTCCTCAAAGAATAAGTTTTCTTAATGTGCTAGAGTGGGATGTTACAATGAATAAGAGCATGAAAAATTCATATTTAACGGGGTGCATGATATCCACCAATACATTATATCATTATCGCATTGGGAATATGTTACTTTGCAGAAAGGCTTTCAAAAAAATTCACTCGATTGGTAATCTTCGTCTATTAAGAATCAAGACAAGGCTGGAAAAAGATCCATCATTTTATTCAAAGGTACATCATGGACAAGAGAGTGGGCCATTCAAAAACACTGCATTGTCTTGGATGCGTGATTTATTTTCCAAACATGGAAAGTGTATGCCAGATAGAGACACAATACATATTCCAGATAATTTTTCAAGGAGGGAAATCTACAACTTATACAAAGGATATGTTGAATATGTTGAAGGAAAGGATAATTTTATTACATATGCATATTTTACAAGAATATGGAAGAAAAAATTCAACAATGTATGTATTCCTAAGAAGTCAAGGATGGGGATTTTTAGTATATGTGCTAATATTAAATCAAGAAGAGATAAATCTGAAGGGGCCGAAAGAGGTATGTATTTAATTTTTTTTTTTTTAAATTGAATAGTTATCGACTATCAAAACATACAATCAATATTTCCATTTTATGTCATGTGCATATTCCATAATCAAAGAACTTCAAGAACATTAGAATCAACAATCAAGTGAAAGAAAAAAGTTGTACAAACATCATAAGAAGTGTTATGATGCTCCAAACAAATATTTAGGTATGATAATTGATGGCATGGACTAGAAAAAAACACTTCAACCACATTTTGTTCGTACACCCAAAAATTTACAGGAAGAGAATTTCATTCAGTTTCACTTGGTTAAATGTATGGTTTTCAATGGAAAAATGTGTCCAAGAGTTTACTTCACAGCTCCAAATATTCACAATGATTAGAATCTGACCATCACCATAATTCATCATGTGCTCACTCATTGGTCTGGAAATCTTCCTCATCTTCTCTATCTACAGTTGGACAACACTAGTCATGAAAACAAAAATCAAATTGTGTTTGGATATCTAATCATGCTTGTTGAAATGGGAATCTTTCAAAAGGTGAAAGTTAGTTTCCTTCTTGTTGGACACACTCATGATCATATTGATCAAATGCTCAGTCGTTTTTCCGTAAAATTGAGGAGGAAAAATGTTGGAAGTCTACCATCATTGATTTAATGTATCAAGAAAGCATACATTCCAGAGCCTATTTTTCATATATTAGAATAAACTGTTGACATGCGAAGATTTATTCAGGGATCACATCGTGAAGAAAAATGTATTAAGCAACTTAATGACATTAGCTTCCAACATCAATTTTGTTTCAAAAGAATTGATGGGAAAACACTTATATGGGGAAAGTAATAATCAACTACTACAGAATGGGGGCCTTTATCGGGTTTATCATTCTTGAATTTCATTCCAGATTGTCCATTTTTTTCATCAAAATTATTATTTTTACAATCAGTTGCTGAAATCCATAATGCACGAAGGCGTAATAGAGATGTAGATTATTCAGAATGCCTAGAAGAAATTAAAAATTCCATTAAGGATACATATGAGTACTTTGATGTTGTTTATTCTGTTTGGTGGGAGTCGTTCTTCAATTGTCAAAGTGACATCATTTCAAGCTCAACAAATGAAGATACAATGTTCAGGACTCCATTTCATTGGCCAAAAAATATTCCAAACGAATCTGAAGAAACAAACATTGTTGAAGTTCAAGAATCTCAAGGTGCTATTGAGATTACACAAGCAAATGAAAGAGAAATGTATATTGGTTCGCGAAGGTCACATGCACAATGTGAAGCCATCGAAGACCTTTATAGGGGTTCAGTACCAGATATTAAGGAGGGTTGAATGATTGCAGTTTTAGCGACCGAGGATCCACGTGGTTATCCATTCTGGATAGGAAAGGTTATAAATATTGAAAAAGAAAATGATGATGTTGTTGCAATTGAAGTGCATTGGTATGCAACAAGTACACACCCATTCAATGGTGTGTACAAGCCAGAGATGGTGGTTGAGAAACATGTCAATAGAAAGAGAAAAAGAAAGGGTCAAAATACAAGTCATCATCGCACTGACCTCTTAAAATTAGATGATGTTGACATACTTATTTATGAACTCAATTTGACAAAGAGAGGAACTCTTCGCTCCAAGACAACAAATATTATCAAGAGGTTGCTACCATAAGAAATAAATGCAAGATGGGAGTCTGTTGAACCTAGTCGTAGATCTAAAAGGCATTTGACATATGAAATGTTGGGCATGCATGTAGACTCAGATGGTGCATTCATCAACAATAGAGAAGAGTATTGATCATCTACATCTTCATCAAAAAATTCATCTGAAGACAATGTAGACTCTGATGGTATTTCAGAAACCATGAGTCAATATGAATAAGTGTATGGAACATTTTAAGAATTTTTTATCCATATGATATTTTTATCGTAACTAAAAAAGAGCATTGAACTTACATATGATCTTACATGAAGTTATGAATCTTTTTTTTTGTTTTATGAATGATATGTTTTTTTATTAGGGATAATATAATAAAATTTCTTAGCTCATATGTTTTGAATATGGTCAATATAACAACACTTTTAAGAAACTATTTAAAAAGTGACGTTGAATTTTTAAAGTATATTGTGATATTTTCATGTCATTAAGTATTACCTTGTTCTTTGCGTGATGATATCATTTAAAAAGTAAACATTTAAGGGTTGTTTTTATGATTTTATTTACAGTAATGATGAGTTCTTTTACCACATTATAAAAATGTGTCATTTTAATACCCCAACTTTAGAATGGGTGTTACTGGTAGAAGTTCTTTTCAATTTGATGGTTGATTTTGAGGTTTTGGTTCTAATGGTACCAAGGGATAAAAATACGATTTCAAATGATCTCAAAATTTAACGTTTTGAAAGGAAAAAAAAATTTAAAAAACATCTTTTTTGTTTTTAGGTGCTGATTTTAATGTTTTTCTAAGCTACTCTCTAAGTTTTGAAGGAAATGTTTGAAAAATGTTGTAATTTTGACCCCATTTTAAAAAATGGTGCTATCGGTAGCACCACTTTTTGATTTGGGGGTTGATTTTGATGTTTTTAATGCAAAAATATGGGTTTTTTGGGCTAGAGTTCTCATTTTGAGGTCACAGTTCTCATTAAGTTGGTAACTTTGTTTTTATAAAAACTTGTAATTCTTTTCAATTCCATTTTTTTATCTATTGTGGTGATTAATCAAATAACAAGGTAATTGCAATTTTTTTTTAAATGTAATATTGATTCACCCCCCCTCTCAATATTTCCAACATGAACTACTCCAATGTACATCAGATCGGATTATATTAAGTGTGACGATGGGTTAATGCACACACCAGAGAAGTTAGTGAGAAATATCCTATGAGACCAGAGGAATTGGTATAAAATCCTTTGGTTTACATTGGAGCTATTCATGCTAACTCTCTAGTGTAAACTGGAGGTGTTTATGTTAAGTTTCCTGAAATAAATTGATGATGTTTAAGCTAACTCGCTCAGTGGATAATGGAGGATTTGGTGCAATGATATTTGAATGGAATGGAGAAGAATTTAATTCAAACTCCGATTATAACAGATCCATTCACATTAATTTCTCCCGTCGACATCAATTCTTCTAAGAAATTGGATAAGTTAGTGTTAACTATTGTCATAAATACTAGAGGAGTTCGTTAATAAATTTCCAAAGGGACCATTAGAGTTAGTGTGAAGGCATCCGAAGGGACCATATTATTTCATTCCAAACTTTATGGTTTTTAATAATTTTCAAATGGACTAAGTCCCCCAAACAAACCAATGAAGGTTTCTTCGTTATAAGTCTTAGGGATTGGGTGAATGCAAGGTCGAGGAACTATGATTAGGGACCAAAATCCTGTTAATTTAAGATATGAAACTATGATGAATAAGGTCATTAGGAAAAGATAGAGTTTGACTTTTCAACTTTCCATCCTGGGTTATTTAATTTTTTGAAACCCCCTATGGCTTGATATTGCTTAAACTAGCTCCATAGAAAAATATTCACACATGGAACTATAGCGAGTGGGCGTAGAAATAGTGGGTTGGAGGGTAATAGGCATATGATCAAGGGACATGATATTGGGATAGGGAAAATGTGGTTACATTCTCATAATGGGTATGGGCTATGGCCCAAAAGAACTTAGGATATGGTATGGGCTGAAGTGAGAAGTGGCCAAAGATTTGTTATGGAGAAAAAAGGAGAAGACACCATCATCGAAGATGTATGGAAAGGAAAATTTGTGATACTAAGGTCCAAAGTGTTGGAGATATTTCTATTTTCGACACACTATTTAAGTGGGATTTAACTGATTAGTTATATTTTAGAATTTCTATTTATACCATCACTATTATGCATATTATGCATGCATGCATTCCTAAGGAAATATAACTACTTGATTGATTTTATTAATTATGGAATGTTCTACACTATATATGAGTGTATTCCACTCATTAATTGTATCATATTGATCATCATCATATCAATCATTCACTCATTTATCAACTCATTAGAATAGTGTGAATATATTTTCTCATTCTTCCATATTGTTGTAGGGATTTTCTACCCTGCAGGAATTGAGCTCCCTTATGTTCTACCAGTGCCTAAGACAAGAATAAAGACACAAACTGAGGATGTTCCAAGATATTATTCATATATGAAACAAACAAAGAAGACAAAAACCTCCCAAATATCAAAGCAATCATGCATGGATTGAAAACATATATAACAGTATATCATAACAAATAATTGTACTAATTATCTACCAATGAATACATAAACTTATATGAAACATTAGATAGAGGGAAACATCCAGTATGTCTTCTATTAATCAAATAAGCAATATTATGACTTACATATGTATACTGAAGAGACGACCTCCTTCCAAGCTCCTTTCCCAATTCTGCAACCAAATCACCAGAGTAACTTTGCTAGCCCTTTCCTCCTCCTTTTTCATGGGAAATGTCTTGGTTGTTATAGGTATTTAGGGATAATTCCATATAGTTATTAGGATAAGATTCTTGAGCTCATAATGGAAGTCATGTCTAGGCTAGACCTCGAGAAATTAGTGGGAAGTCTCATCCATTGAAACAAAATCCAAAAATGGGAGTTTCTAGACCTGGTCACTCTCTAGACACATATAAAGAGTGATTGGTCACTCATTTTCAAGCCATAGGGTGCGGCCATCCATTTTGGTCACTCTTTTAATGAAGACAGGGGGTGATCAAGAATAAATTGAACTAGAAACCCAGGGAAAAAGTGGTAGGTTTTAAGGGTTAAAATGAGGGATTTCTAGGGGCCAATGACCTAGTGATTAGGTGGGAAATATCTCTATAACGATATTTAATCTCTTGTCCTTTCTTGATAATATTTTTTTGTACTTTATTTTTCTATATATCTTGTCTAGGTTTCGATGAAACATTGACATCATATTAGAGATACGCTGCTTGGAGCAAGCCAGACAATCCATAGAATAAGGAAAATCAGAGTTTCAGCGAGAAAAATATGTGTAACCAAAATTTTTGCATCCTTTCTTTGATGAAAAGTGTGACAAATAAAAGTTTTTCTACCCTCTCTTTATTGTAAGGTGTGACAATCACACCCTGGTACATTACAGAGAGAGACCACTAAGATCTTGTCGCTCTATGTATGAAGGACAAGTGTGATAGCCTCTTAAAATTCCCTTTCTTTTGCAGTGATGTCTCCCCAAATATTAACTTTATAAGGAAACAAACCATGCGAGAAGTAAATCGAACCATTATGCAAGTGGGTTTGCAACCATTTGGAAAAATTCCTCATTATTTTCTCATAATGTAAGCTAGAAGATCACCTCCTGAAACTGATATGAATTTTCCATCTATAAGTGCCTTTTCTGCAGTAATTTATTAGTTTTTCATTTGCATATTGAGAGTAAACTTTTAGGGGTTCTATGACACAATGGTAGAGATGGATACAAAACCTATTCTATAGTAAAACTTGGTGGTAATCCTCACACCATACAATTATTCTGATTGGAAGCCCAAGGAAAAATTTCAACTGAAAAGGAAATGACTGTACAACTTGACGATGGGGACAGAAACAAAACCTACATCAACAATTGAGAAGACCAGATGGGGGAACCAAAAGGATGAGGACATATGATTTTTTCTTGAATTGATTTCATCTTATTTATGGTTTCATGTTGCCACATGCATTATTCCAAATGCGATATGGACAAGCTTGGAAAGTCTCTTTGGAAAGAAGGATCAATTGAGAGGTCATATGCTTGAGGTAGAGTTGAATACAATGCATCCTAAAAGTTTTGATAATATATGGGATTTATTTACTCAATGGATTTATTTATGGGAGTTTCTATAAATCCATTGATAAAGCTAGATATCCTATGTCGGTTCGGTGAAACATTGACACAAGGGGTTGGTAACCCAACAAATTGATAAAAACAACTTTAACCCTATCAAAATTTACCAATGAAAGAAAAGGGAAGGGTTGATTTTAGGGATTACCTGGAAAGATGCCACATGGGTAACCTTATGACGAAAGATGTGGAGGATCGGGTTCTATAAGTTTTAAAGGTAGGGTTTCTTCGACATTATTCTCATCAAGAATATTGAGAACTCATATGATACAATGGTGAAATTTTTTGAGTAGCAATGCGCTTTTATAGTCATTGAGTACACTTATGCAACCG
The DNA here is from genome assembly GCA_010110895.2 of Picea sitchensis. Lineage (NCBI taxonomy): Eukaryota > Viridiplantae > Streptophyta > Pinopsida > Pinales > Pinaceae > Picea > Picea sitchensis. The sequence goes on along the minus strand of SNQJ01S0005640.1, from coordinate 139,351 downwards.
AGAATCTTTGAATGACTACACTGATGATGTTGGTGGGAATTCCTTCGGTACACACCAAAATACTTCGTGGGAAATACTCATATGTATACCAGAGGAATTGATAAAAATTGCATTGGTGTACATTGGGGTTGAGATTAGGGACTCCTCCGGTCCAGCTGGAGGAGTTTTGTAAAGATGTGCGGTGATCAAAAGGTGCTTCGAGAGGGTTCGAAGGAAAATATTCGATGGGAACTAGATCATTTTAGAGGAACTCTTCCAGTATACATAGAAGGATTTTATATTAACTCATCTGATTAATAAACTTGTCTTTAAAAATTTGCGCAAGTATCAAGCATCGAAAATGGAATTTCAACAAATCCAAGAAAAATTCAAAGTGCTCCTTTTTAGAGAGAGGGCAATTTAAAATTTTTATTAAGGAAAAAAAGTTCAAACCAAGGAGTTTCTTGTATAAGAGCATACGGGGCTCCATTTTCTTGGAGGGGATTTTTCAAGCAGAAATACAAGAAAAAGGAGGGTTGTTGAATCTTGATGCAACAAATGGAAACACAATGGGCGAAGCCGTGAATCTCTACATAGTGGTATCCAAACATAAAAAAAATTAATATGTGAGGATAATAAGTGCATGACTCAAGAGAGTGAAAATAGGTCCCACAGTTTTTCAAAATGTATATTTTGACGAGGTAGTGTTTGTATGATGCAAAGAAGAAATTAGGGTTATTTCTAGAACAAACGAATTATTAATATATGATTTCTTCCAATGGAAAATATTTTGGGGAGGCACTAGTAGTAATAAAATTGAATAGGACGTTAGGAATTCTAAAAATACAATTTGTTTGTGCATTTCTCTAGTGTTTCTTCGCTTCCAATGAGCATCCATAGCCCCAATGGAGTCACTCTGGTGTCACAAGCCTTTCTTGGTTGCCAACGAGAACCCATATCCCTGACATAGATACTTGCATGTCCCACATGATCTAGAATTCCTTTCTTCAAGTGTTTACCTCTTATAATTTGATTCTCTTCTATTTAAAGAGAGGTGTATGAGGGGATTCCAATATTCCATTAAAGGCATGTGGGATGACACCTATGAAAGTGAGGTTTTCCAACTTGATTATAGATGACCAAACTTCATTAATAACATTCCCCATAGTACTACAAATGCCTCTCAGAACCCATCTCTTCTCCATTTATACAAGCACAAAAATATGTCCTTAGACAATACCTTTGGCTCCTTTCTTCATTATATTTTAATAACACAATTCTCGTGTTTTGATGAACTATGTTCTGCTACTAGGTTTGACTTGAAATGATGCACAACAATGGTACTGTTGTAACAGAGTTTGAATTTTCTCTCCTTAGTATCTTCATCCTAAATGTGTATGAGGATCACCATTTCCTCTTAACTGAGAGTCCTCTTACTTCTCCTGAAAAAACCTTGAAATATACCGGAGAAATAATGTTCCAGGACTTCTGAATGTTCGAGGACTTTATATAGTTGTACAGGTTGTCCTTGCTATTGCTGTTGAGTACGGAATTTCTAAGTGGATGCCGGATTACATACATTGTACATGTAGCAGATGGCTATGTCTTCGGAAGTAAAGAATATCCATAATTACACAGGAAACTTCATCCTTTCAATTATCCAGCAGGTGTTGGTTGCTTTGCTCGAAAATTAATATAAAATAAGATTAAAATAAAATAATTTATACTACATTCCCCAGATTATATGATTCATGAAAATATATCCAAGGGTAAAAGCTGTGGAATTGGCAGGTCGTGATTGGGTTCATGTGGATATTATGGATGGGACGATCTCCCTCGAACAATTCTCATATCATTTCTACACCAGAGTTTTAATTTCACACGCATATTTTCAACTCTCCAGAACTTCGAAACACAATTGTCAAAAGTGATCTGCAGCACCCACGTTCCCTTGGGCTCGGAGATTTCAGAAGGATGGTGCAGAGCAATGCCCCATTCGCAATGAAGTTTAGGAAAAATGATCCGGTGTTTGACAAGATAGACAAAGAGCTTCTGGGTTGCAACATAAACAGTGTTACTCCCGGTAGCTGGCGTGTGAGAAAATAGAATGCTCCTTGCTCGATTGTGGGTGACAAAACACTTATTAAGAGGCTAGAGGAATTGATTTCCAGGCGCTTGACCTGGAAGAATTTTCGTGTTGGGCAATGCAAATGATGGAACCATTTTTTCAGTTAGAGTTGCATGTTAATATGAAGCGTGGAGGACCTTTACTACAGAACAACCAAAACGATCAGAATCTCAGCTATTAAAGAAATGACAACTGCCTAACACCTATGCACGTCACGTGCATAAAATGTGAACCAATCACGGGATTTCACCCATCGTTTTGCATTCTAAATCCTTTTCTCCGAAATCCCGAAGGCCGATGGGAAAACTCACGCACTTAGTCTCAAAAAATAAAAGTCTTGGCGGATGGGTGATAGTAATAAAGCAAAGATCGAATCACACGCCCTTGGGATACAAATATTGACATCAAACTTTACATTTCTGGGGTGTACAAGGCAATGTTAGATCATGGCCAAACGGTGGCTATCAAAAGAGCCCAACCAAGGTCGCTTCGAGTGTGTGACAAATTCGAAGCGGAGGTTGAACTACTGTCCCGACTGTGCCATAATAACCTGTTGGATCTCATTGGTTTTTTCGTCGAGAGAGGAGAACTCAGATTGGTTTACGACTACATCCCAAATGGAATCTTGAAGACATCTTCTTTGGTAACACAGAAATTCAACTGGACTGAGGAAGTAGAGTTGGTATAGCCTTACAGTCTGCTAGAGCATTTACATATCTGCACAACGATGCAAATCCACGTCTTATAACAGAAACGTCAAACCCTCCAACATATTAGTGGACGAGAATCTCACTGCTAAGGTAGCACATCTTGGTCTTGCCAAAATGTTACCTGCAGAACCCAATGAAGGCGACAGCCATGTCACAACTGAAGTTGTGGGGACATTGGGCTACTTGGATCCAGAATACGCATATACGGGACAACTCAGCGTGAAGAGTGATGTGTATAGTTTGGGTATTGTATTGCTACAGCTCATTACACGGCGTCGAGCCCTCAATTGCGATTACTTTGAGTTTGGGTATATTAATGATCTGGTGAAGGATGCCTTGGAGAGCGGGGGAATAAGGAGGTTGAAAGAGGAGTTAATGGATCCCTTGTTAAGAGACTCTGTCCTCATGGGCTTTGAGTGGTTCTTAAGGTTGTCCCTCACCTGCGCTCAGAAACAGGGCTCCCA
>SNQJ01S0005640.1:117947-136060 GCA_010110895.2 Picea sitchensis | reverse complement strand
TCTTCGGCAGATGGGTGATAGTAATAAAGCAAAGATCGAATCACACGCCCTTGGGATACAAATATTGACAGCAAACTGGGGTGTACAAGGCAATGTTAGATCATGGCCAAATGGTGGCTATCAAAAGAGCCCAACCAAGGTCGTTTCGAGTGTGTGACAAATTCGAAGCGGAGGTTGAACTACTGTCCCGACTGCGCCATAATAACCTGTTGGATCTCATTGGTTTTTGCGTCGAGAGAGGAGAACTCAGATTGGTTTACGACTACATCCCAAATGGAATCTTGAAGACATCTTCTTTGGTAACACAGAAATTCAACTGGACTGAGGAAGTAGAGTTGGTATAGCCTTACAGTCTGCTAGAGCATTTACATATCTGCACAACGATGCAAATCCACGTCTTATACACAGAAACGTCAAACCCTCCAACATATTAGTGGACGAGAATCTCACTGCTAAGGTAGCACATCTTGGTCTTGCCAAAATGTTACCTGCAGAACCCAACGAAGGCGACAGCCATGTCACAACTGAAGTTGTGGGGACATTGGGCTACTTGGATCCAGAATACGCATATATGGGACAACTCAGCGTGAAGAGCGATGTGTATAGTTTGGGTATTGTATTGCTGCAGCTCATTACACGGCGCTGAGCCCTCAATTGCGATTACTTTGAGTTTGGGTATATTAATGATCTGGTGAAGGATGCCTTGGAGAGCGGGGGAATAAGGAGGTTGAAAGAGGAGTTAATGGATCCCTTGTTAAGAGACTCTGTCCTCATGGGCTTTGAGCGGTTCTTAAGGTTGTCCCTCACCTGCGCTCAGAAACAGGGCTCCCAACGACCATCCATGCGTGAAGTGATGAAAGAACTGGAATCCATTCTTGATATGGACATGGAGCCGACAACTTGGAAACAAAAGAAATATTTATGTATCACTTGCTATATATCATACGGTTTATAGTAGGGAGTTTCTCGTGACTACTGTTCACGATACAATCATCGGATCTCTGCTGTCTGTTCAAGTGGAGCATTTGCTGGAGGAAGATCTAATGCACTTACGGCTATAAACACTTTTGCTAGAAATTAAGATTTTAGTTGTATTTTTAATTTTAGTTGAGATTACTGTAATAATTAGTTAAAGACAGTTAGTTAACTGTCAGGTGGTTTCAACCTCCTTTAGAGAGGGAATTTATAGAGAGATAGATTCATTGTACAGTGGGGGGGAAGCCTGGAGGAAGCTCTGAGGGGCAGAGAGCTCCTGTGTGGAACGCGAGTTGTTTTGAGAACCAGAAACGGAATTATATTCAGTAACCTGTTTTCTTCAGATTATGAGATTCATGACAATCATTTCTTTCGCTATGTCCTCTTTTTGTCTTATATTCTATCTGCTCTTTGTCGATCGAGTTAAATATGTTTGGAATTCATTTTTAATGCTCCTTACACACAGTTGATAAAGGTTTTGTTTTCATGGTGACTGTTCAGAATTCACTCCTGATTAGTGCTCTGTATCTAGTCATCAGCCTTTAGTTTTTTCTTCCAAAGTCATAGTGAAAATTCCTCCTTGATTGATGCTTTCACTATGGTTGCTCTTTCCTTTTCTTTTTCTGTTGTTAAATCATGATCATTTATAGTTGAAGAAAGACTTACCTTGCCTCATTCTATGCAAGTAATGTGAACCCTGTTATGATATTCTCTCTATGGTTTCACTTGACTCCATGCCCAATGGACTTATTTCTTCTGTATCAACCTCCAGACCACTTATTTCTCCTGTATCAACCTCCAGACCTGATTAAACACCTTTTCTAATAAGAAATCTGGCCTTCTTACTGTAATCATTGAATATTCCTGAGTAAAGAGCCCTTCGCTGTTTAGAGAACTGTCTCTGAGTGTATTAGGTCATAAGTGCACTCAAAATTAAATTTTCAGGGTTTGGCTTGCTGCAATCCAAGTCAAGTTCTGAACGATAAATAAATTTTTCATTTTAAAATGTGCTAAGGCTTGGCTCTATTACAGCCTAGAGTCAACTCTTGCGACAACAGGTACATTGTTAGGAATTAAGTTACGTCTGGAAGTCAAGTTACATATTTCTACGATTTTGACACCGATTATGTTACCCTTTATGGAGTATCCAGACCCAATACATTCAACAATTTAGGAGATTGAGGGATGATTTTCAATAGAAAAAATAAAATCCAAAATTAAACAAATTTCAAATCACTCAATCAAATCTAAAAATATGCAAAATATCAAAGAAAAACTGAGCATAAAATTAAAAATAAAAGAAAACTCTTTATTTATATACAAGAGAGGAGATACCTTGAGGGCTAGTTGATGTAGTTTTTAGGACTTGTCCATTTATGGGGAGGAGTTCCACATCCCCTTAGATAATTTTCAGATGGTAGGCTCCTTGGCTATTTGTTTCTTTCATCATGAAAGGGAAAAAGCCACAACTGTTGAAATTTTGAATGTTTTCCTTTGTCTTCATGCGGCTTGTCCCACTTGAGAACCAAGTCACCAAATTGAAAGTATTTCTCACCATCAGATGTTTTTTCAAACCAACGTTTAACAATCTATTTTTGAGTTTCGAGTTTGGTTCTAGATTTGGCATGGTTCTCTTCTAGGTTTGGTAAGGTGTCGATGCGTCTTTGGATGACAGGACAATCTCTCCTAGGGGACTGTTGGGTAAGTTGGAGAGAAGAAAGATAAATATTTGAAGGGAGAATATCTTATTTCTCATTGAAAATGAAATAAGGGGGAGTCCCTATTCAGTATTTATGGGTGACACGATAAAACCATAGGGAACTAGTTAATGCTTTATGCCAATTTCTTTGTTGATCGAATACAGTTCGCTCAATAATTTAGATCAGGTTCTTGTTTGTGGATTTGGGAAAGCCATCTCCATCAGGGTCATATTTGACTACATATTATAAGGTAATCCCCTTTGTCAAAGTAAAATCAGAAAATTTTAGCAATGAAAAATATGTGTCATTATCAAACACAAGAGAGTTAGGCACCGTAAACCTAGTGATAATGTGTTGTTCAAGGAAATTCATTACCACTTCATCATTCACCTTGGTTGGTGGTAGTTTTGTATTCAAGTGTGTACACTAATTAGTAGTGGTTAAGATATACATGTTCTACTTGGATGAATGAGGATTAATATCATCAATGATTTCCAACCCCCATTGTTCTAAGGGTTCTTCAACAACAACAGGTTGAAGAAAATAAATATTATTAAACTCTCTTCCAACATATTTTTGGTAGGTTTCACAACTGTGGGAATATTATTATACAATTACTTTCCACATGATCACTTGATGGGTATCATCTAGGGGTTAACATTCTGAACCATTGAATTATACAACTTCCCCCCTGAGTTTGTAGTACCTTTTTCATGGTCATTGGTTGTCCTTTTACAACCAGTGACCATAATGTGTAAGTCTCTCCTTGTCCTCTTGCAAAGGTAAATCAATCACTCCCTACAAGAATGCAGGCAGCGATCGGGTCGGTTACACTGTATTTAGTATTGGTTTCGTGATATGAGATTAAACCCCATATTCTTCATGGTTTGACCTTGAGAATATTTTCATCTTGGCCATGAAAATCTTATCCAAACTACCCTTTTATCTTATCTCTACTATCCTATAAATAATGGGGGTCTCTCATGGGAAAAGGGTGCGGAGAAAGGAGAAAGTAAACATATTTTGGTAGTTTGATTACAGAGCTTGGGAAAGGAACTTGGGAAAGGACCGCATTAACTTGTTTTTAAGGTGTAATCCATTTGTTTTATTAATAGAATATGTACAAGAGGTTTTTCTCTACCTGGATGTGTATGTAATTTTTATATTTCCATGTGGAGGATTAATGTTTTCATGTGTTACTATACATTATTATATCTATCATTAATTTATACATGATTAGCTTGGTCTTCTGAAAGGTTTCTTTGTGTATCTATACATGCATATATGAGATGGTAAGAGCAAAGGGAATCTTTTGGAAACTAGCAGCTAAGGAGTGTGCACTCATAATTGTTAGATCACCAGTAAGCATTTAATTCCATCAACTTGTAGATCCTTTTTGTGTATGAATTAGATCTATAAAAATATATATTTTACATCTCTATTATATCTTATGTCTAGCAAGATCCTAAGGGAGTTATATTCTGCAGGGTTCATTTACACTACAACATATATGCATGAGCATACTTAAACAATGTTGACCAATAGTGTTTGACTTTTAATATATTGTGAGCTATTTTGTTTCCTGATAAATGACCTACAACTTTTCTCTCATGCATATCCTTGATAATTCTATCAACATCTTTCTTTTCAAGACAACATAGTAGAACTCTGTCACAATTTTTTCTGAACAGGATGTCATTGACCAACTAACACTGTTTTGATTTCATCCTTACGACTCTTCTTTCTCTAGCATTGATATGGTTTGGAGCCATACCATGATGAAGGTAGTACATGAGATCATTTTAATAATAATTTTCAATATATGGAACATATGTAACTTGTTGGGTGTAGAGGGTTGGCTCCTCTTACCTTCCATCTTCTTCTTGATTTTCCGCATCTATGATGCTATTTACCAACTTAAAAATACCTTGACCTTTAACGATATGTGTTGGTTTAAAATCAATATTTTGTTCTTGAATGGAATTCATCCAGTTTCCCCATCTCTCACCAAGCTCCCTTTGTACAAAAAGAGATATAACCTAAGGTTGAGGGGCGATTACTTTGGTATGATTCTTAAGAATGTATGGTCTGAACTAGCTTTGTCGACAACAAAGGATTTCTTTTCCACCAATGGGTAAATTATTTGATCACCTTGTAACCCAGTGCTCATGAACGTGATGGGGATTTCATTCCCTTACTGATCCTTATGTGTGAGTATAGTTTCAATGGAATGATCATATGCAAAGGTGTACAACAAAAAATCCTTGGTTAAATATGGACTTTGTAAAGATGGTGCGACTGTTATAGTGGCCTTGATGTTCTCAAAGGCATGCTTTTCAATTGATTTCCACTTAAAATGAATGTCTTTATTTATCATTCATTGTAGTGGACTCACGATTTTGTCAAAATACAAGAAAAATATTCTTATGAAATTGATCTTGCCGAAAAAGTACTACATGGAGTTTTTTCTATATGGTGGTGGGATTTGCATGATAGATTTTTTTCTTTCCGAGTAGACAAAAATCCCATATTTGGAAATCAAATGCCCCAATAAAATTCCTTATGAAGTAAAAAAAAATTGAACCTGATTATAACCTGAAAACGTGTCCAATAGAGAAATTTTTTTAGATCTTGAGACAATTTGCAGGATTTGTTCCATAGGGGGAACTAGATAGTTTTCTTTGTCGGAGACCTGATTTAGGTTCTGGAATTCTATGCATATTCTTATTTCCCCTATATTTTTTATGACAGGTACCATATTAGACATCGAGGTTGAATAAAAAACTTCGAAGATTATCCGAGCTTCTAACAAATTTTTTAATTCTTTATGAATGAGTGGTTCAAGGGTAGGATGAATTTTCCTCAATATCTATTGAAATGGATTGACACCTTCCTTGATTGAAATCATATGTAGAATTATTTAGGTTTCATAATTCTTCAGATCTTCATAAGTACAAGACAATAAATAACGATACCTTTTGAACAACTACATGTATGTGTGATTTTTAGCCTCCAAACAATAAGTTCCCAAATTGACATACTTGGGCTACTTAGGGGTTCCTATATTTACCAAGAAATGCATCATGGTAGAGATGTTCATTTTCGGATTCATCGGTTTTCTAAATTTGGTATGAAGATTGAATAAATTTTCCAGTGACAACACATTCACTAGGATGCAAATTTCCTTCACTTTACTTGCTTCATCTCGATATTTTTGAATATCTTGTTCATGATCTACATCATCTATAATTGTATCTTGGAAGACATCTGAATTGGTAAGAAAAATTATGATTTTTACGTCATTATTGAATACCCTACAATTTGTGACATTATCTGGTATGGATGGCTTGAACATGATTTCAACAGAAAAACCATCATTAAGAGGTATATATCTATCAACTGCATTCGCCAAAATATCTGCAGGAACATTCTGGAAGTGAGGTATAGATTCAATATTAAAATATTCAAAAGAATAAAGTAAATTACATACCTCTTGTTGGTAACCTCTCAATGTGGAGATAGGAAATGGATGGTGTTCTTACATGTCAGAAAACTATCTCTGAATCACCAAATACTTGTAAGCATTTTATGTTGAGGTTGAAGTATCTCTTCAAATCTTGGACTAAGGCTTCATATTCCATGGTATTATTGGTGCATTCTAATTCCAAATGGTAGGATATGAGTGTTTTATGTTGATGTGGGTCGATAATAATACATATTTCCCTAGATCCATCTTGGGATTTGAATCCATATAAAAACATAGTCTAGATGTTGGTATACACAAGTGGGCTACTTATACACTAACCTAATTCTTTTAACACTATACAAGAATTATCATCAGTATGCTTACATGGAAGGAGTTCAAACTAGGTGTTTGCTTGAATTTCAGATTGTTTTTATTCATAACAACCATGATCAGTCTCTAAGAAATAATTACTGAAAACAAAATGCACAAAGATGATAGGCTCATTTTTACCTTCCAATTCAATTATTGTGTTTTTCATATGATCCTCTCCATCAATGTGAATCTGATTGGGTTTACCTTTATACAAGATCCAAATGTGGGACCAATATTTATAAAAAGAGACTTGAATCTTGGTTTACCAATCCTTGCTCAACAAGAAACCATAAATTTCTAGGATGTCAACAACAACAATGTTGACAACCCGATGAACCCTCGGGTTAAAGGCTAATACAATCTACACATCTTTGAGTTCTCCTCTTAATTTTACATCTGACATATCTAATTGTATGATCCTTGTGGTGGTCAATTGTGGGACAACATTTATTCTTTTGAAAATTGAATATGGAAAGATATTCAAAGAGGCACAAAAATCCAATAAAAAATTATGCACATTGAAGTTAAAGATTTCATATGTAAGCAAGAAAAGGGGGATTTGAGACTTTAAATATGCACCTATACTTGTTGAATTGACGGAAGATTTGATTTCAACTGCATATATTTCCCTTGTTTCTTCTTTTTTATAACTTCTGCCAGTTACAACAATGGTCTTCTTTTGAGGGATGTTGGGATTAAAAGAATCAAGAAGGAGATCATGTTGTTGTGGTAATGTGAAGATATCATACATATAAATTTTGTCTTTAGTTTTCTTCATATATTAAATAACACTATAATATAAAGTGCACATTTTTTGTTTGCTTGTTAAAATATTTTTTTGTGAATTGTTGTCTTTTCCATTGGCTATTAGGGTGTTGGGATTATTGTTGTTTGCAGCTAGGCTTGATGTACTAGGTTTGTTGTTGTTGGAGGAAACAATGATGTTATTTTTACTACTGGTAGGATTTGGGGTGATTGGTTTCAAAGAGATAATAGGATGTATGATTTTCTTGAGGGGGTCATTGTTTCTTGGAGAAGGTGAAGTGATCAAGACAACACATTTTCTACGTAGATTATATTATTTGGGGGTTATTTTTATAATTGGTGTATCTCCTATAAAAAATTCATCAATTTTCTCATGATCTAGGTCAATACACCATTCCCATAAGGACATAGAAGTCTGTTGAGGCGTCTCTTCACTAGAATATTTGTTTCCTACTTCATTGGGTTGTTCATCATTCTGGATTTTCTAATCTAACAATTGGTTGATAACCGAGGTCATGGAGTCGACCCAGTAAGGGAAATATTTTTTGTGAGTGATTATATTGGTGATATGAGCATAAGTTGTCACTATCTAAGGTGCCTAGGTGTAGCATGAGTTGAAGGACGAGTTGTCAGTGTTCTTGAAGAATGGATGGAAAAGTTCGTCTCTTAAGGACCCTTCTTCGACATTATTTTTGTGATCAACAACTTCATTTGAAAAAATATTAACTAATCTAAGCACGATATCTATATCTTTCGGTTCCTTCTCGTAGAGTATCATTAGAAGCAATGTTTTCTTTTCAAGTGATTTCATTTCTTTAGAATATGGGTGACTTTCGTAATAGGATAAATATTTCGCAATAGTTTCAGCTTCTTCAAATTTACGATCTAAAGCTTCCTTTCCATCCCATTTAAAAAACATGCCTATAGAAGCAATTAGAGTTGAAGTGTAGTATTCGATGGCTAAGGATTATAAAGGAGTTATCCCAGCAGTAAAATTAGTGAGGATTGTAATTAAATGTTGATTGAATTCCTTCAATTTTCCCATCTTTTTCGTTTTTATGGCTCCTAACTCTTTTTATAAGGTGTTAGTTGTCCAATAAAAAACTTTTCAAAGTCCTCCCAACTAGTTATGGAATTGGACAGAAAATTAAAATATCATGTGGATTCTCTTCCTACGAAGGTGGAAGGGAAAATCCTATAGACCACGTCTTCATGACGAACATTGAGGAGGAGGGTATCCAAAAAGAATTTTTTTATATGAACCTCTCATGAATTGGGAGTGTCTGGGTCAAATTTTGGAAGGAGCTTTTCTAATTTTTTGGGAATTTCATGTAAAGTCTCTGCCAAATTCAAAGCACCTTCAAAAAACCATGGTGGGATTACTACCCTTTGTTCTTGACTTTCACCCATGATTTTTTCAATATTAATTTCTATTTTTTAACCATCAATGTCATGTTATGATTTAGGAGGGGTAGGAGGGATATGATTTAATGGTACATATACTTCATGGAAATAAGTTTCAATCATATCTTCTATAGAGTCGACTATGATATTTGTTCTATACCGAGTTGTCTTGTGTGGGTAGTTCCTCTCCTTGGGATTTCTTAGACCCTTGGTATTTTAACAGGAAATTTGGTGTAGGCATGGATAATATGAGGAGTTTCAGTGAACCCTTCCTAGGGTACAAGAAACAAAGTTTATGTTTGGGTTTCGAGGATTCTAGTAACACTTATGAATGCAGAGTGTGTGTCTTCAAAGGTAGCGTCCTTCTATGAATTAATATGTTGAAAGAGGGTTGCAACATGAGTTTTTTCATAGGAATACAAATGGATATGTAGCATGTTTATTTAATCCATACAATTTTAGGCCCTCCTTCTAGCAGCAATTTGGTTGACGGGGTAGAATTTTCCAAGAAAAGTAAGGGATACTCCCCGATACAAAGACTGAATTATACTATGCAACGTTTGGTTTATGAGAACCATCTAGATCTAGTTTGACTACCATTATTGGTTATTAGGTTGAAAAGGTGGATGGTTATGGAAATGAAATACGTATATCAATACTATGTAAATGCTTAAATAAATCTAATCTACTTCTATTATATCATATCTTATCTAGGAGAAAATTATCGTAACTCAATGAGTTGTAATGAAACTAAAATTTATGAGAAACCTCAATCAGATAGTTTACATGAAGGTACATAGTTTGAAACATATGCATATAAATATATAACCAAGATATTATAAATCATATTTCTCCATACATCAACAACTCATATTCTCAGAACATTATGTGTAAAGAAAAATAACAAAATTGTAATATTAAGAAAGATTGCACCAGAAAAGTCTATAAGAAAACCATTTCCTTAAAGTCCATGTGGATAGAAAACATTATAGTGGAAATAGTTCTCAACAAACAACAATACACATAAGTTATTCTCTCTCTTGAAATTTGGCCTTGAGGGATTCTCAATATTCATTAACACAATATACTTCCTTGAAATAGTTCTCTAGTTTATACAATGCTTGAAGAGCACTTTGAAAGTGGGCTTCTCCCTTTACTTATACCAATATTACTAACTCCTAATATGACTCCTTGTATTCCTTAAGAAGTAATTACAATTTTTTTTGATTTCCCTTAGTAGTTGTTTGACATGTGTGAAGCTAAATACAATATTGCAGATAGTTCAAAAAAAAGAAAAATAGGATGTGGTTGACATCAAATTTGGATTTTGTGTCTCGCCCTTTTATGCACTCTTATCCCAGATGTATTTTTTCCACATTTCTAGTTGATCATAAAGTGCTACGATCTAATGATATGATAATTATTTGAGAGATGCCTTATACATGGATGTATTGTCACTGAGAGTCTACATATTTTTCCTCGAGGTAGCCATGATATCCTAGATCATAGTGAGGTGTTTGGGGGGTTGAATGAGATGTTGTTTGATTAAGTCCATCATCACCTTGGAGGCTAACCCAACCACTTCTCACCTATGGCTCATTCTTTGCTGGACTTTCTTTATAGGTTGTTTCATGACAAGAGTCTTCCAAAGGTATTCTAAGGGAGGTTGAAGAAATGGTTTCAATAATTCTTGAGCATGTTTGTGTCATTGGGAAGAAATCACCATTGAACTAGTTGTTTCTCTATATTCTCTCTTCTCGTCTTGCTACCAATGATCAAGTGAAGTGAGATTAACCTTCATTTCCGGTACCTGTAACTCAAATGATTTTATAAACATATCAATCTCAGTTATCCCATTGTACCTGGGTGGTTAAAATAGCTCTGTGTCAGTGCATCGCAAGGATTAGTTTATACATGCACATCATCTAGTTGACACTTCATGCATTCTCTACTGTGAATTCTCTATACCAACTTATGAATTTGATGTGGACAAACTGATACTTCTCCAACTTAGCACACCATCCATTGTCAGGTAGACATAATCCTCCATCTGCATAGTCATTTATATAATTTGTCCATTTCATTTCCTCTTGTTGATTCTATGTATCTCTTCCCTTCTGATGAGTCCAAAGGTGCAATAACCTTTAGATCCCCAACCTCGACTATCATCTCCCTCCTTTTCAGGTTAATAATTTCCTGGTTATCGAGTGCCCATTCCAATCTCATCAATGTTGGATACAGTTGACTATCATCTACTATATCAATGAATTCAAAGTCTGCTATGCTGCACACCCCATCTATGTTCATAGGTACTCATGTTAGTCGCCCATTCAGGACTATCTTGTGTTGATTTTTGAGTCTTAGATGAACATGGGAGCATATTATCTCAGGTTCTCCCATCATCTCCCACATCTATTTAGGTATTACATTCACATCCAATCCTAAGTCCAAAATAAAATTATCCACATCATACTCCCCAATGTGGGCATTGAACCTGAATTCTTCTTTGGTTATCTTCCTGGGCAATACCTAGTTTACCATTCTATACATGACAGGGGTTTCTTGTCCTTTTTTTCATTAATCAATCATGTCATATAAAGTACTTAGCACAGTCCTATCTTTCATTAGTTATACACAACTCTTTAATAATTTTGTTAGATTACTATCATGAACCATTGGATTCATCGACACTACTTGATATTCTATCAAAGGTAGTGGTGATGTTCATGCCCCCTCAAGCAGTCCAAGTATCTCCTTCCTAGCTTTATGATATGTTTGTTTCTCTTGTTGTGGATCGAATGGTGGTATAGGCCTTGATTATTTCTTCACCCACTTCTCAGGATGCTTCCCTTGGTCAGTACTTGTTCGAGTGCCTCCATGCATAACAACTGCCACTATTGTTCCTTCATTGCATCTTTCAATTGATATCATCTACACATTCTTATTCTGATGTTGATTCTGGTTTGGGTTTCCTCTATCCTTAAATTTTGCAACTAGTTGGGGATAGTCCTCTATTTCTTGATCCATTTCTCTACAATATGTGCACATGGTACATAGGTTATGTCAATATTGGGCCAAGTGGCCAGGTTGATTAGAGTTATAACATATAATCCATCCTCTTCCTCCTTTACCAAAATTCCCTCTACCTCGGCCTCTGCCAAAATTTTCTATGTTCCCTTGATTGAAACCTCTCTGAATATTATATTTCGTTCCATTCCCATCTACACTGGTATTATCTTCTTGTATCCTCTACATATCTGATGTGTGTTCCCTTAGTTGGTCAAACGTGCGAAAATCCTTCTCTTATGCCATGTTGACTTGCAAAAATTGCAAAAAAAATTCTTTGGAGTAATCTGATATTTCTGGAGTAATGGAAACTCAGTGGAATGATGACCCTATTTATTACCTATCTCACAGTATCCTCCTCCAGGTAGGGGATTCGATGCTCCAGTTTCCAAATACTATGTGAATTCTAGGAATTTGTCCTTGTGTTGGCCTTTTGTGTTTCACTTTGTACACCAATTTTTTTCTCATTTTTCCATTACCTTCGTAAGTTTGTCTAGCTCAATTTTCAATGCATCCATCTGTGTGTGAACTTGTGTCATTCCCCTAGTGTCTCCTTTCAGTGAAGCCTATAGTTTCATTCCAATTTCCAGAGCCTCGGGATGCAACACAACCTTATATTGAATTAATGGCTTACGAATGTGGGGTAGAAGTCCTTCAATAAACCACTCTTTATGTTGTTGATATGGAATGTAAAAATTCAACCTTCCCATCAAATCCTTAAAGTGCTAATCAAAATCCCATACTGACTTTGTTTGTACTTGTTTAATTTCTTTCAGTTCGGTGATGTATTGTGATTATGAATTTCTCTTCTTGAACTCCTTTAGTAGTGTTTTCTTTATCTCTTCTAAAGTCCTATGCTTTCCAATAGGCGTAATACCCTCTAAATTCATATACCATACTAGAGGACATCCTCTAAAAGTTGGTGCTAACTGTGCAATATTCACTGCCTCGTCTTGTATGTCCTTAGTGGCCCAAACTGTCTTGCAAACAAACAAGTGTTATTTAGGATCCTCTGACTCTAAGCCCTTGAATTCATTAAGTCTAATATTATTATCTACTCCTGCCATGTTTTTTTGTGTATTCCCTCATCTTGGGGATGTTGGTGGACTCTAGTTTTGACTCTGCGCATTACTCCCACTATTCAGACTGCTACTATTATGTCCTCCTTGACTAACTATGATGGATATTGACAAGTATTCAAATGTTATCTCTAATTGTGGTGATGCACACAGTTTCATGGATTGAGCACATGAACCTATCTGAATAGGACTTAAAGAATCTTCTATTGCTAAACTAGACTGGCAACCCTCTTCTCCTCCTTCTATATATGGTATCTCTACGATTCGTACTTGTGTGCAAGGTTCTCATACTTCTAGTTCATTGTGAGACTCTTCTCTCCCAGCCCCAATATTTTTCCTTCTGTATATCTTTCCTCCACACAAATCTCCAAACTCGTAATCTTCCTCTGGAATAATTCCTTCTTGCATATTTAGTGCCTTCCTTCCTTTTTCATTGCTTCCTTATTTTTCTCATATGCTCTTCCTATCATCCTACTGCTTCCCCTATGTGAAAAAATCGTGTTTACTTGTCAAACTTCATTATCATCACATGATTTTCACATAGAATTTTTTTTATCCATGTATTCAACTATTTCAAGAACCTCCCCCATAGGCCTTTGTAAAAAATTATATCTGTAACATTGTATGACTGAATGCAATCTACGGAAAATTATGTAAAATAACCCTCTAGTACACTATCTAACCAAAAATAAATTGCTCAAGTAGTTTGGTTACTTACCAAATTCAGTTGTGTTACCAATTCCGGAGTCCAATTCTTTAGCGCTGCAACACTAAACCTTATTGTCTTCTCTACCAACCTCTCTATCCACTCGGTTAGAATTTATAGGAAATCGCTAAAGAAAATTTCATGCAAATTCGTGAACACATACTTTTTCATCCATTGCTTTTCACTCATCCAAGGGTTCCTATTCTCTTGTTGCGTGAACCCTCGTTCTTTTCATTCTAACCAATATGTGATCTCTTTCTTAGTCAGCCTCCAAAACATTCCCTTAGTCACAATTTCTCAATCATGGTAACAAAACCATTTGGTGTCTATATTATGGTCTATGCATGGGTTGTAACACCCAAGGTTCGGTTCAACTATGAAAAACAAACCCTCAAGAAACTGACCCTTTCAACATCACCTGCTTATGGAGATGAAGTCTCACCCGAGGTATCTATTGGGGCTACAAGAACCAGGTTTTTACAACAGTAAGGGAAAGATAGGCGGATACATGAATCATTATTCATTATTATAGCTTATGGATGTTCTCGATGATTTCATAGATTATCGCAGTCATTCATGAACATTGCAACATAATCAATCGATAAATAAATCTAGTTTGTGAAGTAAAGCATCATTCATAAATGCACATAGACATGTAAAGAACACAAGACATAATATTCTCTCTAAACTCTTTCATTATTCATGTTGTATCTTTTCCAACTGTCTATTACATTCATAACCTTTGCATAACATTGACTCTCCTCTACGCACCCCCTAATATCCCTATCCCGTTACATATTTATACACAAAATATAGGGCTTAAATCCCTGTTATCCCAAAATAGCCTATTACAATGCATGGCATGGGAAACTTCAGTTAACTCATCGTTTTCTTTCTTCTACTTGTCATTCTTTATACATCTTCTCTATTGCTTTTATATTTCTAGAAAGAAACATTGTTTTCCTTCATTCTTTAATCTTTGTCTTGATTTCTTTATTATTATGTCTATGTGCAATCTTTGTTCTATGCARTTTCTTCCCTTTTTCTCCCTTTCTACCTTCTGCATGCTTTCTTCCTTCTKTGCGCTTTCTTCCTTCTACGTGCTTTCTTCATACTTTGTTTGTTCTCCCAAAATTTCCTCTCCAACACCTATACACTGTTGAAATGGGTGTTTTTGGCTTGAACTTAGCTATTTTTTTCCATGATGTTGGCCTCCATATCTTGGAACATGTGCAGGTGGGAATAGATATCTATCATGGTCTTTTCTAATTCTACCATGACCTTTTCGGCACTAGCCTTAAACCTTTGTAGGTTGACTTCATCATACTTAACTCATTTGAATTGTTCTTCTAGCTCCTTGATTTGTGCATCCTTTTCCAGGTTTTGGAAAAGAAGGTTCCTCACATTATATTTTGTTAGTGTCATGAAATATGTGCCAATAGATGCTATGGCGACTGGGTATTTGATGATTTTTTATGTCATTGGGGTCTGCGTGAGTACTGATATCATATTATCTCTTATGAATGGCACTTTCCTTATTTTTTATTGCAAGATCCTACTCGAGGTCTTATCATATGTAAAATTATTTAAATTTTGTACTTCGCTTGATTTGAATGGAGTACAAAGTCCCAAAACTAGTCCATTCAATTGTATATGTCTACTAACAACTACTATCAATATCTCTGGCATATCGTTGTCCATTAGTTGAGCATCACTATTCCTTGCTTCAATGTCTTTCTTCTACTATTCTTTAGATGTTGCCTTATGTGTTACTTCTTCTATTGTTTCTTTTTTTATGGATTTGTCGATAACTAAATTTTATTTGTCTTCTGTCTTTGGTATTGTCGCATCAGCCTTAGCATTAGCTTTGGGTTCATTAGTTTTCCTTGTCTTCTCCACCTCATTCTTTTTTCTTGTGTCTCTTTTCTTTCTTTCTCCTTTTCTTCTCTATTGGAGGCTCTTCCTCTTCTTCCAAGCTTCATTGCATGGATGTAGTCACAAAAAAATCCTTTTCTTATGATTATTCTTCAACTTTCTTCTCTACCTCCTCTTATGCCTTTTCTTCATCGAAAATCCTTCTGATAGGTTTTCCTTGTCTTTTCGTAATTAATTCATCATAGGTCTTGGCTCTGCAATGGATCTCTTCCTCCTCAAATGTGAGTGGGAAATCCCATTTACAGACTTATCATTTAAGGGTTGTTACACATGATTTTGGTCATCTTGGTGATGTATTAATAATGGTGTACTCAGGTTCCTAACAAGAACTTTCTCTTGAGAAAAGTGGCATTTATCTCCTTCCAAAAAACATATTTTCAAAGTGAGTTCATAGGCTGCATATGGCCTAGGGTGTGAGAATGACCCATTCTCACAGGCCACCTTCATCTAGGGTGAGAACTTCTCGCAGGTTGCTCTATACATAGGGTGCGAAATTGTTTTTAAGCTTGGAAAAGAGAAGAAGTCTCGAGGGTTCTAAAAAGGAATCTTCTAGAGAATGAGTTGGCATTCATATGGTTGTCATTTTACTGGCTTATCTGATTTGGTGGGATCATTCTCATCGATGTAACCATCTCACCCTCTCCTATATATTGAAAGGATTCTCATGGAAAAGGTTAAGCAAGATTAATTGAAGAATTGGTGAAGGAATTGTGTGAAGAACCCTGCTTGAACAGAAGCTTGGAGACTCTAGTAGGTCTATCAAGAGGAATTGGATCTTCTTCATGCAAGCACAGGACAAGTGTGTGTGTTGGAACCAAGAGTCACCGAAAGGAAGCTTGCGACATCAAGGCGATCATGTTGTATCTTCCACTTTCAATTAATATGATACAACATCATGTCCTTTTCCCATAAAGTCATTCTTACTTTATTGTGTAATTCCTTGATCATATGCATAAGTTGATGATTGAATACATTTTGCTATCTTCACTTTGATTGGTTTGTGTTGTCTTGGTCTTGACCTCATGAGAGCACTGGAGTGAAGCGAGAGCAACAGAGACTTAAGGAAGCGATACAAAGGTATGTCACTTTTTCCTCCTTACTAGGTAATTCAATGGTCGTAACTTAGGGAAAGAGTCATGTCATGTCCTGTTTTGTTTTAGATCCAGATGGATCTAGGGAGATCAGTTAGTGTCCACACCTACCGATTAGTCCAATAACAAAATTGGCAACTCCACTAGGGATGCAACCCATTTTTTAGTGGTTTTTGGTGTTTTTCCTTGGCCATTTGCTCTTGCCTTACCTTTCTTCATTTCTATCAATCTCTGAGTCTTCAAGAGACCCTAACAGACTCTCTGGGTCCAGAAGTCCCTTCAATTTTTTTTTCTTTTTCCCAAGTTTTGCCTAGTTTCAGGCCTTCTCGCACTGAACCCCTCTGTGGCCTGCGAGAACCCTTTGTGTTCGCACTCTTCTTTTCAGTCCAGTGTGAGATTCTCGCACTCTGCTTGAGGACAGCCTACGAGAATGCTCCATTCTCACACTGTACATTACTAATAGCCTGTGAACCCATTTTTAACATTTTTGGAATTAAGGTTTTTGTATGCTCAGATGCCCAGATCTGTATGTGTGTCTGAAAAGAACTTCTTGGACCATTGGTTGATTGTTTCTTGACTTTGGATTTTGTGCACGACCAGTCTTCAGAAATCAAAGGCTCTTCTTGTCCATCTTTTTATCAACTCTCAACTCTTGACTTTTCTTAGCAAGGATATAATCTCTGATCTTGAAATCTGAGTACTTGTTTGGTTAGGAGTCGGTGATCGGTTTGAAAGTTGGGATTGTTTGTCTTTCTCATTTTCTCATTACTTGGAAAATCATTGTTCTCATGCAATTAAAAAGACTAGTCTTGTCTTCTTGTCATTTTTGTCTCCATTGAAAGATTGGTTTGGGTTTTGTTTATTGCTTATTCGTTAGTTATTGGTTTTCCTTAGTTTCACCACCATGGTGGTTCTTTTTGAAAAGTAAAAAACATTTTTCTTTTTAAAAGCATTTTCATTTTGAAAATATTGGAAATCGATTCTTGAAATAGAACAGATAGAGAATTTCCATTGTTGTGTGATTCGTTGATATTGCATTTTAAAGGAGATTTCATATTGTAGTTCAAGATTGTTCCTGAAAACTTCTCTTTCCATTCTGTACATAGGATTCATCGAACGGAAATTAATATCTTTCATTCCTATCTATGCATTGCTGGGTCAGAGTCTCACACAACATCGGTTTCATCCCCATTTCCTTTAAGTAACAACATCCCTTAATAATATTGCGCAATTTTAAAATTTAACTAGTAACTCTTTTCTAGGACTCTATTACACCAACAATTAGCTAGGCTAGAGCTTTGGAATAGGCAGAAAGATACACTCTCCAAAGCACAAAACACACAATAGCAACTTGTGTTAAGGAGTGTCAAATTCCATTTACAACATTTTTTCCTGGGAAGCCCTTCTCACACAAGGGTCAAGCCCGAGGTCGCATTGATATTAACAGAGTTACTCACCCTGCTTTGTTGATATCGGTGTAGAGATTGCACGTATTACGAGGGTCACTTGGAGGTATACCCACAATGATGAGTGGAAGCCTCTCAAGCTGATTTC